>JABTTQ020003203.1:0-356911 GCA_016081115.2 Rehmannia glutinosa | reverse complement strand
CGGTAGCCACTTCGATTCAGTTGCGTATTACTGAATTACCAATTTTACGGGGGGCCGTCGAAGGGGGTGGCGGTGCTTCAATTGTAATGAAGTTGCCATGGCGTTTAAGCAGAGAAAGTGGAACAAAAATCAACTTGAAGAGGTCACAGGTATACCTCGTCGACGATTGCGTTACCTTGATCGCTTGCACAATTGTGGTAAATACTTTTTTTCTTACGTCCGTTGTTTCAAAACCAGCCGGGTATGGGTTGCCACATGGCGACGATCGAACTTCGAAACAAAAGTGTTGTCGATTTTAAATGAAACAGCATCTTTTTCGAAAAATAGTAAACATTTTAGATCATTCTGAATTATTGGGACAGCATTTGGGAACATTGTTTGGTATAAAGCTCAAACTTTGTAAAATCATAATCGCTGATAAGCATTTATCTATGGCTTCCATACGGTATTACAAATGAAGCGATTTCTGAGCGTTTTGAAAACCAGGCATTTTCAGTTTTAGAAGTAAAGCTATCAGTTTAATAGCATTTTATAAAGCTCACACTATCGATAAGCGTATCAATAAAGTATTGTATAGTGACATAGCTTTTACAAAATAAACAACAACTAAAGAAGTACAGCTCCGCATCTGGGAAATCTTAAAAGCAGTCCGTAAAAAACAACGTTGGACAGTTTTTGCTTCACAACTTATGACACAAGCAAGCACATTAACTTATGAAACTACTATATTGAGCTTTTATTAAACTTAACAGAGCTAACGAGCAATTTTCTGTTTCTCCCACTTTGGAATCATGAAAAGAATGTGAGGGCCAGTAAAAACATCATCACAAATATATCAAAGTCGCGAAGACGATTTATCAACCCATAGAGCAGTGCAGGAAGCTTAAAAACCAAGGAAAATGGAGAAATGTATCATGAAAGTTCTAAACTGGTTTTGTTTCCCCAAACATGATCTCAAGAGTATAGAGACTTTTGGAGCGAAGGCTCATGCTGGAAGTTGAAATTTTCATTGAAAGCGTTTAAGCCAAGCAACGTTGTGGCGTGAAATAAAAAGTTATACATACTTGTAAATAATCAAACCAAAAATTTTTTCATCACCCGAATCATACCAATTTATCATACAAAACAGCATAACAGTGGCTAAATGCATGATCATAAAAATAATTTCGCCGAAGTAATATCTAGAAAAGGCCGTAAGCTTCGAGGGTTTCAGCAATTGGGCAAAGTAAGGAAAATTCTTACCATTTGATGCGGTAAAGATGAGCGATGATGATGATAAACAAGTCATGCATAAGGTGTATGATGAATTGAATTCATGAAAACAAATTTTAGTGAAATTTGTGAATTTCAGCAAGGGCCGAAAAATAGCCAAAAATTAGAAATGATATCTTTGAAGACGAGCAATTTTAAACTTAAAAACTGAAAGCGTGACCGGTCGTAGTTGAAGGCGTGAGTCGGCGTTGGTGATAGGTTGCCTCGTTTCTTCGACTGTTTGTTTTGCAATTTTCCCAATCAGGAATTTTCAACCGTCGATTTTATTTTTAAGTTTTAAGCGTGTAAAATGCAAGCGTAAACTTCATTCGATATGCATTATGCTAACTTGATAAATGATGATGAAAAGGTAGGAAGATAGCGGTTTTGTAAAAATGTCGCTAATTGATCTTGAGATGGTACAAAAGATATCTGATTTTCGTTTTGAAACGCGATCCACTTAGAAAATGATGCGAAGATTTGATATGTTTAGTACGGTTACTTGATGAACCGGGTTTTGAAAAGCGATATTTATAGCGGATATATTATCACAAAGATAGGTACATTTTCAAAAGAGCATTTGTAATCCGCTAAGGTTTGTTTCATCCGAAGTTGAGTACAACAAAATGCGGCGGAAATATATTCGGCCCGGCCGTTGAAGAAAAAGCTTTCTGATTTTGCTTCTTTGAAAACCAAGAAATAGGCAATCGCCTAAAAATTGACATGATCTAGGAAGTATCTTTTCCGATCATCAATATTTCCGCATAGTCAGAATCACTATAACCTTTAAGAAAAATTTTCATTCTTTGGATAAAATAAGCCATATTGAATAGCAATTGCCTTTCAAATATCGAAAAATCCGTTTAACGGCACTCATATGAGTTGCTTTTGGATTCTTTGAAGCGAGCACATAGGCATACGGCATGAAGAATGTCCGAGTCTACTAAGCGGTTAAATAAAGTAAACTACCAATCATACCTCGATGCTTGGATTCAATCAAGCAGGCTTGCCTTTTTCATCTTTGTCAATTTTGGCGTTGGTTGCCATAAGTCGAGACGGTTCTTCCTTCTTCAATCTTGCCGAACTTCATCAAAGTTCTTTTGTACTTTGATTGCGAAATATAAATACCTTCGTGGCATTTAGCAATTTGAAGTCGAGGAAGAAGTTTAGCTCCCCATCATACTCATCTCGAATTCACCTTGCATTAACTTGGAGAATTTCTTGCACAAAAGATTCATTAGTAGCACCAAAGATAATATCATCAACATAAATTTGCACAAGTAAACAATCTTGCCCTTTTTCAAAAACAAAGAGTGTAGTATCAACTTTACCTCTTGTATAAAACCATTTCTAAAAGAAAAGAGCTAAGTACATCATACCATGCACGGGTGCTTGTTTTAAACCATCTGAGAAAGCCTTTTAAGTTTATAAACATCATTCAGGCTGAAAAATTTTCAAACCAGGAGGTTGTTTTACATAGACTTCTTCTTGAATAATACCATTTAAGAAAGCGGATTTAACATCCGTTTTTGGTAAAGTTTGAAATTTTGAAACAAGAATAGGCAAGTAAAATACGAATAGCTTCTAAACGTGCTACGGGTGCAAAAAGTTTCATCATAGTCAATACCTTCTTCTTGACAATACCCTTGAGCTACTAACCTTGCCTTATTTCGAACAATGTTGCACGTCATCAAGTTTGTTAGAATACCCATTTTGTACCAATAATTGTTTGAGATGGAGGACAAGGTACTAATTCCCATACATCATTTCTTTCAAATTGATTCAACTCCTCTTGCATTTCCAAAAAACAATCTTCATCCTCAATAGCTTCCTTAGCATTTTTAGGCTCTTTTTGAGATATAAGAGCTTTTCGGCAAAATTCCTTCGAGTCATTACTTTATCAGGGGATCACCAATAATAAGATCTTTGGGTGATCTCCCTTAAATTTCAATGCTATGGGAAGATTCGATATCACCCTATCTTCTTGAGGACATTTGAACTTGAATCAGGTTGATCATTATGAGCATCACTTTGAACAATAGGTTCAACAATATCCTCTTCATCACTATCGTCATTGGGTATTCTTTCAACACCCGGGGCTTCATTAAATTTGACATGAATAGATTCTTCAACAACCATGCTAGTCTTGTTGTAAACCCGGAAGTATGCTTTGCTCTTGGTTGAATACCCCATAAATACCTTCATCGGCCTTAGGATCAAGTTTGTCCAATTGATCCTTAGTATTCAAAATAAAGCACTTACATCCAAATATTTTGAAATAACTAATATTTGGAGTTCTTCCTTTCCAGCTCATATGGAGTTTATTCATTTTAGGACGAATATAAACTCGGTTAATGACATAGCAAGCGGTACTTACGACGGGCCCAAAAATACTTTGGAAGTGAAAATTCATTGAGCATGGATCGACTCATTTCTTGTAATGTTCGATTTTCCTGTCGGCTACTCCATTTTTGTTGAGGTGTCCTTGGGTAGCCGAAATTATGAAGCATATCCTTTGGTTTCACAAAATACTTCTAAATTCACCGTCAAATTCTCCACCTCGATCGTCAATAGACTTGATAGTATCTTCTTTTTCATTCTCAATAAGTCTACACAACTTAACAAACTTCATTAACGGCATCGTTTTTATCGTAAGAAAAAGAAACCAGAGTATATCTCGAATAATCATGAGCTATAACAAAAGGTAATGTTTTCCACTTAGACTAGCCGTACCAATATCCCCGCCTATACAAATCAAGGTGAAGCAATTGTAGGGGTTTGGTAGTGGAAATTTCATTTTGGGCTTAAAACTACTCTTAACTAATTTGTTCTTTTTTGACATTCACATAAGCCATTTTCAAAATTCAATTTGGGTAGTCCTTTTTAATGTTGGTTTTGTAAAATATTTTTCAAATTCTTGTATCCAACATGTCCGAGTCGCCTATGCCATAAACTCGTTTAAACATTATTGGCGACAAGACAAGAAACATTTTGACTAACCAAATCACTAGTACAAATTTTGTAAAGATTGCCTTTCTATTTGCTTCAGCCACAAATAATATTACCATTTTTAAGAATAAGGCATTTTTCTTTATTAAAAGAAACATCATAATTTGAATCACAAAGTTGGCTAACACTTTATCAAATTAAACTTAAGCCCTTCTACTAAAAGAACATTACAAAGAGAAAGAAGAGTTACCAATTTCTCCATTTCCAAGAATTTTCCTTTGCCATTGCGAACATGACCATACCCTCTTCTGGAGCTTGATGTTGGTAAAAGCTCTCTCCTCCCGGTCATATGGCGTGAACATCCACGTCCACGAGCCATTTCAGATCACTCCATGGTTATTATAGCCCCTATTACTACAAAATCATTTCTTTTAGGTACCACTATAATTTAGGGTCCATAGGGTTAGTCTGAGACCTTTGGGTCTCAAACATGTCTTGAGCTATTTCTCAATTTGCAATTATTAGCATAATGTCAACTTTGCCACAATAAAAACAAGTAGGAGTATTATAATTATTGGCACGTACAAAAGCCTGACCTTGTTATTTTCTTAAAAACACTTTGAAATGGGCTTATAACCAAGTCCCGATTTGGAATGCTCACCTCTTTGTGCATCTAAAAATTTTTGTGACTTTATCCTGCACTTCTATGTTGAAACGATGCACGTCATTTTTTCAAACATTGAATATTTTTGTGAGCGATTCTTTTCGGTTTCAAGAGAATGAATTCTAGAAGAGTAAAGAGCATGTTCTTATTTAAAGATTCATAAAGAGAGTAAATAATTTTTTCCTTTTCAACCTTAATCTCCTATGCTCCTTTTTCAAATTTTTGTATTTAACGATTAAATTTTGAAACTCAATTTGCAATTCATCAAAATCACATTGCAAGTCATCAACTATGGAGTAAGTAGAAGAATTTGAGTGTACCTCATTGCTTTTTATCGTCTATAGCCATGAGACCGTGTTCGTTTCTCCTTCCTAAGCAGCCTTTCGAGTAGTTCATCCTATTTTTGACTTAGCATTTTAGAGCCTTCTTTTTGTAAAGGCTTCCCCTTTTCTTTTGCTCCTCTTCATCGAAGCTTTGGGCACCTCGGCAATGAAGTGCCCGGTTTTCCATTTAAAGCAAAGCATTATCTCTTGTTTTCTTGCTTTATTTTTATTCACAAATTTTGCAAATTTTTCAACAAGTTACGCGCTGCCTTCCTCATCATCATCATCATTATCATAGTATGCATTATTAGAAGAGGGAAGCAAAGACCTTTAGGAATATTTTGCATACCCGATTGATTGATGGTTGGTTTGGTATTTTTCCTCTCCTCGAGATAGACTTCATAGATGAGGTTCCCGATGAGCTCACAAACTTGAGTGTCTCAAGATTTTGTGCTTTCCGTGATTGCCGTCACCTTTTCGGACCATGAGCGGAAGAGCATTCAATACCTTAGTCACTTTGTCTTCTTCGGAGATGACTTTTACCGAGGGGCCACAAGAGGATTGACAATGTTTATCGTGTCTTTCCACCATCTGGAGATGCTTTCACCATCATATATTAAAGTTTTTCAAAGTCTTTAACAAGCATGTCTTTTCTAGCTTGCTTGACCTTCTTTGTCCCTTCATATATAGTCTCAATTTTTCCCGAACCTCATAAAAAAGTTTTACCTTATGCCTCGTATGCGATTGTATAGGTGGCGGTAAGTGAGCAATGCAAAATATTTAAGGCCTTACCGTTTAGAGAGAAAAGCCTTCTTATCATTTTCTTCAACTCCTTGAAAGGTTTGGGTCGAGGTGCCATCCTCCATTTTTTTCGTTGGTTGATCAACTCTTCAATAACCACATTCCATATGTCAAACCCTTGTAGAAAGCACTCCATACGGTCTTTCCAAAATGCGTAGTTGTTGGCGCGAACAATGGTGGCTTGTTGGTGGAGGCGCCCGGTGGTGAGATAAGCGTCATTCGTAGCCATGGATCTTTCCTCTTTACTGGAGCAGAGCTGCCAAAGAGTTTGGCTTTGATACCACTTGTTAGTCAAGTGGCTACGATAATCTGGTGGGGGGTGAATAGATTATCTCGGTTTTCAGATATTGCCCTCTTTTTTCGAATAATCAACCAAGGCGAGAATGTAAATGCGGAAATAAAAACAACACCGTCGATTTAAAGAGGTTCAACCCACCTAGGGCTAATCCTCTACCACCCCAAGATTCTCCGGGATGGATTTCAAAAAAGAAAGAAAAGATTTTATTAATTTACCAAAAAATTAATACAACACCCGAGATTACCACAACCTCCTTCACCACTTTGAGGATTACCACACAATCCTCTTACACCACCTTGAGGATTACCACAACCCTCTTACAACACCTTGAGGATTACCACAACCTCTTCTTGACAACACCTTGAAGATTACACAACCTTCAAAACACTCTATCACCTAGATCACCCAAGTGTATTCTTACCACAAGAATACTCACGAGGATGTCTTGGTTGAATGATGACCAAAATCAAGATTACAACTCAATAATGATGATACATATGAGTGCAAGTGTAATCAAGAATTGAAAGCTCAGACTCAAATATGTGCAAAAAGTCAAGGCTAATACAACAAGATATATGAAAGTGTTTGCTTTGTTTGCTCTTTGCTTGTATAGAGTGTTGTATCTTGTTTGAATGGCCTCTATTTATAGGAGAGGTCTTCGCTTTGATTTTACAATCGCCCTCCTGGGAGTGAGTTGCGTAAAAGAAACATTTAAAATCATCAATATAGCTAAGTTAGAAATCAATCCCACAAAATAGGAAAAGTCAGTTCAAACGCAACGGATAGTTTCTGTCACAAACATGGTTCGGCCGTGCAGAGATAAGATTGAAATTGAATTTCGAATTTTTACAGAGTGGGACTTGGCTGAAGGGGTGCGTGCCGACACCAGGCCTCGGTATGTTCCGGTGGGACAAGTTTCACAACGAGAAGTCGGAACAAAAACCGACTTGCGGTCAAAGGTCGCCTCGATTATCTGGCCGATCGGCCACTCGGCCGCCCACCTGGTCGACCGGCCGCCTCCCTTTTTTTTCTTACGTCCCATTTTCTGTTTCAAACTCAACTCGGGTATGGGTGCCCTATGTATGCACGGCCGAGTTCGAAACAAAGTGTTGTCCAATTTAAATCGAAAATAAACCCCAAGAAATACTCCCAGAAAAATAGTAAAACATTTTTAGATCGACCGGAGGTATTGACAACATTTAGAGACATTGTTTTGGTATAAAACTCATTTTAATAAAATCATCAAAATCATGATAAAAACATTTATCTAACAAGTTGTTGATAAGTAACTCAATGAAGTTAACTTTTTAGAAAATCGCTTTCTTGATTTACAAATGAACTCTTATACCATTTTTAATCTTGGTTTATCAACACTTATACTTTTGATGATTATTATCTAGATGGATAGCAAAATGAAGCCGAATAAAATGAAAAAAATTAAGGGATAAAAAATGAGACCCCAAAATTTTCAAATTTTACACTTAGCCATCCGAACTTTTGAAGCATTACACTTTACCCCCTCAACTTTGTAAAATTTTACACTTTGCCTAAAATTCCATATTTACTCCCTGACATTAAAGTTTGTTTTCGCTTGCCCTCTAAACTTTAATTGTTGCACTTACCACCTAAGCTATAAATGCTCGTTTTGATTTTCTTTATTTACTCCTCGAGGTCTTGCGATCCTTGAAAATGGTATCGAATCCCCTAGGTTTATTAAGAACTTTAAGTTATATTTATTACATTTATGTAATTAACTTTTGGTGAGAGAATTTTCTCTAAGAAAATGGATCTCGGATTTAATGTCCAAGATGTATATTCTTTACAGAGATATCGCATAAATTTTGACAATGTATGCACAAGAACACTAGGACAAGATATATAACATATTGGAACAATTAATATGTTGAAAAAGAACTTGTAGGAGGCCGACAGAAAACCTGAGACAATGCTATAAACACGCAACATATTATCTCGAGTTTGCTTACGGTAAATCGATATTATATGCTCGATTTGATGCATTGTCAAGAAGCGACCATCAAAATCATGAGTCCCGATGTAATACTGTAATAAAATGAGATACTTCTAGACACATCTAAGTTCTCCAAAGATCTTAGAGAAGTCCGGAAGACGGTGCATAATTATGGCAACCGCGATAATCATCTACCACTACAAGTTCATCGAATTTAAAACTAGATGGACGATGGTGGAATATCAAACGAAAGCTCTTGAAATCCTTCATGATATCCAAAACGAAATCAAGAATTTGAGGACAAACCACGTTTATTCGGGATGAAAGAAACGTACGATTGATTTGAGCGATTACTTTATTTACACCAAAAACGAAACAAATAAAATTGTACGAAAATGACGGATTTATGAAAAGCTCCTTTTGCTATCATCAAAAGGAAAATCCGTCACATACTAAAAGTGATGGATATGGATAAGATTAATCTTAAAATCTACATGACCTTCAGTAATCCTTCGTAGGATTAGAAATTGTGATTTAAAGATGAATGCAGAGGATGTATTAGCTTTGATTACCGTGACAAACATCAAAGACCACGCTTGCGGTGTTCATATCATGAGGATGAACCAATGCCACACGCTGGATATTTTTATTACGAGGAGGAGATCCTATTGTTTTAGAACTCATCAACGTTCGGTAATCTTTTATAATATGCACTTTATGGAAAATTGCCGCTCGTCCGATACATTCACATGGATTGATGCTAAAATTGGATATCATGATTTCAAAATCGAGAAGTACTTATTGATGATTGGGCATCGGCTATGAGTATTGCAACAAGTACCACTAAATCTTACAAATGAATTCATCTTACTCTCCTTGAGATGAGTCTTGAAGGATCTGTAAAGATTGCATAGGATATGAGACCCAGACCAAAAAAAAACAACGTCACAAATTCGAGAGTCATTGAAAGGAATTATCGATAATATGGCAAAATTATCTAAAATCCATTTTACTTCCAAGAGACATGCTATTTTGAGAGATTGGAAGAAGAAAAAGAAAAAGATACAAACAAGCCTATTACCTCGAGTTACATGATATTTTGTCATATTGTGAATATATCAAGTTGTTCACCGAAATCGATGAAAGTCAAGGTGGAAGATAAAGAAGCTTCGCAATTATTATTTGCGAAGATACAAATCCCTGAGAGAAATGCTTATCGGGAATACAAAGTGCAAGCCCGATTTAGATACGCTGGCGGAAGAATGTCTTTCCTAAAGGCCAAGTTATCTAAATGGTGCCATCGACAACACTTTACAGAACTATAAGAGATCACGAGGAATTAATAAACGGTTCCTCTATATTGCGAAGATGATGACATCCCAGCGATTCACGGAGGTCAACTATGGAGGCATAAAGAAAAAGAAGCACAAAAGCCATCCATACAATCGTGGTAGGTAGCGTGGAAAATGAGTAGGTCTTCATGGAGACCTAGTAGGTTTAATCAAAACAAAAAAGCCAAAGTTATAAATCCGGCAAAAACCAACACCCAGCGGGAGTAAAAGCTCTTCATCGAGGTTCTAATCAAGGAAGCATCGGGAAGACCACAAGAATAACTTTCTTACGAGCTCATACTAGAGCTAATGAAAGTTTTAAAGATTGTAATTGCTGGACATGTGTGGAGTAAGAGGGCATATCTCGACTGGATTGCCCATAAAATCAAAAGCAAGGAATCAAATTGAAGCAACACCCGAAGAAGGTTCTATTATCAAGATTTGATCCAGGTGTATCAATTTGAGGATCTACCTTGGATGAAAGCATCTATGAAGAAGATATCTATTCGATGATGGAAGTGAATCTAGTTCATAATCGTAGTGAGGAATTTTTTTCAACAGCACGGTCGGAGAGGATGAGTCGGATTCCTCTCTCATACTACGATTTCTCATAAATTTTAATGAGGATTATGAAAAGAAGATCCAAAGCTTCGGATAAATGATGGTTTTACTATCGAACAATGGAGAAAGCTTTGGATAAGATGGGGTTTTGTAAACAAAACACCAAATTATCCACGAGTTACTAGGAGAATTTTCCATCCTAAATTCACTAAGAACCCGATCGGATGCATCCGGCCCCTTAGGAAGTTCATGAGATCAAAAGTAGGTATAGAGAGAAGTTGAAAATACACTCTCATGGATTCATATCGAGCCATAAGAGTTATTATTAAGGCAACATTCAAGGAAAGAATTGATTCCCCACTCATTCTTTGCTATCTTTGACAAGCAAATCTCGGATCTCAAGGATTCATGCCTTGGAATGGTTCTGAAATTTGTATGCAAGAAAATTGGCATTTAATGTCTATCCTAGAATTGCAAACAATTTGGCAAATTGAGATTTCAACAGGTTCCGACCTTCATCAAGATTTCACAAGAGTCAATTTGATGAAAGAAGGAAATGACACCTTACTCGATCATATACAAGATTTCCTATGCTTTCTTGAATACATTTCATTCGTAAGTATTCTTGAAAGGAATTTATTGAAGTCCTAAGAATTTTTGAGGACTTTGCAAAGGTGGTTCAACAAGAACTTATTGAGTCTCCAACTATAAAGGTGATTGATATGAAAATTCAAGATCGCCAAGGAGGATGTCTTTCCAATAAGACAAAATGAAAAGCAAGCCATTGGGAAGAAAAAGACCAGAAATGCGGTTCAACGATTCCCAGGATGTTTTCAAAACACAAGGTGAGTTGAAGTGTCCGGATGGATGGAGAGAAGTTGAAGTAATATTTGACATCACCCAAAGGATAACATTTTTTCCTTATGATGTTCTATATTATCTCCAACAACCTATAATTTATGGGTATAAAGGAAGTCCAAAATGGATGAAATGGAAATGACTATCACAGAACAATGGAAAAAATCCCGAGCAATTAATACTTCCGATTTGAATTTCTTAAGGATCATAAACCGGGAAATATTACAAGATGAAATGGAGTTCACGATGAGCGATAAAAAGATACAAAATTAGATGACTACTAGCCCATTCTCCATATACATATCTATCGAATGTTATATTAAATACAAGCGCCGAGTATTTCGCCCTACATTGATTCACGTGTCGTAATATGTATTGCAAAGCCGATGTTTTTCCTAAAGAAATTGGAGAAGATTTACCACTATTTATCAGGAACATATTTCTCTAAAAGGATTGTTATCCTTAACAGTGAAATTAAACAATCAGAAATCATGATCGGGCGCATGCAAGACCCCGTAGTACAAAGTGAAGATGCCACCAATCTATTTCCATGATGCGACGAGATGTTTTGCTAGAAACAATTTCCTACAAACATTTAAGCGATTTACACAGAAAATATTTTCACGACATTATGTGATCATAAGATTATTGTCCAGACTGGTGTAATATCCACAAAAATTAGGGTATAAATTATAATTAGGATTTACAATTAGAAGCAATTGTGATTGACTTTTCTTTTTGGTATTGTGACCACATCAAATTTATTTTATATTTTTCAAGCCTACACCCAAAATCTCAAAATTCTTTTCAATATTTCAATTATTTTCTAACCCATCTAAATTTCTTAAATAATTTTATTAATTATATTTTTATAATATATGTTGAATCGAGAATCGCGAGGATTAGAATAATCACTTTTATATTTGTAGGTCCCAAGGGATGCGAGTGTAAGGTTTATAAGGGGGGTGAATAAACCTTACCAATTTTTTCGATTTAGTCTGTTAAAAGTTCGATTAATACTTCACAAAGTCCTTGATGAACAACTAAGTTAGTTAACCAAATAGTGTTAGGCACTCAGCAGACCGGATCAAAGTTGTTGATAGAATAACTCACCGCTTAGTCTAAAACTTAACTCGTGATATGATTTCAGAAGACTTAATACCACTTGAATTTGGTTTAAGTTAGTTTTAATACTTGGTTTTAGCACTTTGTTGATTATCAATTGGATAGCAAATTTATCGAAATATTGAAATAATATCACGAGAAATTAAAGTGCTTAAATGTAAATGACACAATAAATTGTATAGAGGTTCAAGATGGGGTAATTATTCTACTCCTCTCTTCTCCAATTCCGGAGGAATCCACTAAGTATTGATCAATGTATAAAGTGGTTATCACCCGGATGCAAGTCTTGATCACACAAATGACTTGATCCTTTGGGACTCGGTCCTGAGATGCCTTGGTCACACAAAGCTTCTCGTGCGACTCGCTTCTTCACGGCGGCGCTTTGCTCACTACGACCACTTGCTCGAGCTTCTTGGATTTGATCACGAAGCCCTCTAAAAACTTGAGACCGGTTCGACTGAACCTTTCTGCAATCCTTTGTGGAATGTAGACCCTTGATTCTTCAACTCTTCAACGATTGAAGTCGTCTTTCCTTCACGAGGTGAGTGTTGGATTGATTTCCCCGTAATGTAAAGCTTGAGGATTGAACTTGAATGACTTGAGTAGGTTATAGTTTGAATAATAGCTTGAAAGTTCCAGGTAACAAGGTTAACATTTTCTCAAATAGATTCTCACGGCCTTTTATAGTGTTCTTTGAAAATTTGCCCGTTGAAGAGATAGGTTAATTTTCAAAAGACACTTGTGGTCATAGCTTGTCTTTGTTGCGTTCTTGGAATTGACATTTCCTCGTATGAATGAGTCTTCAACTTTTCGAGTTCGACACAAGTGCGGAGCTTCCCATTGGTTTATTCCTTTTGCACGCTCCGACTAAGCACTTTAAGAAAGACATTATGGAAATATTACTTGTTTAAGTAATTTTCTTGAAACAATGATCTCTTTTAGTTATCTCGACTTGACCGTGCATTTCTTGATTTCCCCGTTGACTTTGAGTCAGACTTCCAATCATTGGATGACTCATCTCACTTCAACTTGAAGACTTGGCTATCTTGAGTTGACTTGACCGACACTTCACTCACCGCATCTCACCGCACCTTCGAGTTCTGTCTTCTCTTCTTTGCCACACTCACCTCACAATGTGAGTCTTCCTTCTAGTCTCCGTTGACTTCTTGCATATTCTCCGCATACCGATTAACTCAAATCGACCAACCCTATCTATTACAATGCATTTACAACAAAAATGGGGTGCCAACTTTCTATTCTAAGTTTTACATGGCATTCATCAAAATCTAAAAATTAATTTCCCAATAATATTCTATGAGGATTAACAAATATTAGTTGAGGCTGGGATTTTAATTTTTTAATTCTTGTCTTTAAAACTGATTTAGCTCTTCTTGCATAGCTAGGAACAAATGTGTATCATCTAATACTTCTGACACATCTTTTGGTTCAATCTGAGATATAAAACAAGTGAACACTGATTCATATTGAGTTCTTGATCTTGTTCTTACTCCGTCTTTAACATTGCCAATCACTAACTCATGTGGATGATCTCTCAGCCATCTCACATCTGGTTGGAGTAAGTTAGTTGTGTTGATCCTTCTTGCAGCTAAGTTCTCTTGAACAACTTCTTCTTGATCATCTTCATTCAACTGCAATCTTTCCAGCTCTCTTTGAGATTTAGCTAACTAATCCTCATGAATATCGAGTCTTTTGGGAGCTGTCTCAGCATAAGGACTCTTCTAAATAGTTAGCTAATTCATCTTTTCTGCTAACTCATCAATGTCTTCTGCATTTACATTTGGTTCATAAAAAAACACACGAATTCACTCTTCTATGGCCATTGTCCTTTATTCAAAGACTCTAAAGGCTTTGCTCTTAGTCAATATACAAGAAAGATTCCTTCATCGACCTTAACATCAAATGCGTTCGGATTATCTTTGCCATTATTGTGAATGAAGCATTTACTTCCAAAAATGTGAAAGTATCCCATATTTGGCTTTCTTAAAGTCCAAATTTTATAAGGGTTTTAGACAATCGCTATTGATCATACATCTATTCTCGAGTATAACAGGTCGTGTTGATTGCTTTAGCCCCAAAATCTCTTTGGCAATCTAACTTCGACTAAAATGGTGCTTGCAACTTCTTTGAGCGTTCTATTCCTACTTCCACCATTCCATTTTTTGAGGAGTTCTTTTAACCTATAACTCATGAGCAATTCTATTTTCCACACAACACCGAGCTATAATCCCATTGACAAACTCGGTTCCTCCGTCGATCTTATCGTGATAACGGATTGACTTTTATTATTTGAACTCTTTTTCATCACCGAGAAGCCTTTACAAAGTTTCCTTCTTTTTACACATAAAGATGGTCCATATGTATCTTGAGAAATCATCCACCACCACAAGGGTGTATTTATTTTCACCGATACTAGTTGTTCCACCGGTCCAAACAAATCCATATGCAATAGATACAAAATCCTTGTTGTATTTGATTTGCTTTCCTTCGCACACATCACATATGCTTTCCTTCTATGTATACTAAGTCCTGGAAATCCTTCAACCAAATGACTCTTTGCAAGCTTGTTTATAGTCTTAAACTCGGATGACTTAACTTCTTGTGCCACAACCAACTTGCTTTAGTTGTCTTTCGCAATAAGCATGTGCTTGGTGTAGCGAAGAATCCAATCCACTACACACATATTGTTGTTTCGATTCCCCGATAGCACAATCTCATTTGTTTTAGCATCTTTAATCTGCAAACACCCATATCAATCCAACATTATATCCCTTATCACGAGTTGGGCGATCTTAGCAAGTTGAAATTCGACCCTTCGGATAAGCAACATATGTGATCTCTAAGCCATTTTTCTTGATGCATCCAAAGTGCTTTTATCTCCCCGGAGCTTCGTTTCCTCCAAATAAAACTTTTATTCCCATCATATGTCCGGAACAACCATTATCCATGTACTTAGGTTCCTTGGCACTCAATTGTTCTTTGAACAAGCAATCAAGTAAATCAAACTTTAGGTATCCATATCTCATTTAGGTCTTGAGGGGTTAGTACTATAAGGTGTTCCAACCAACTTATAGCCAGATGATCTGACTCTAAGCGGTTGTCACCTTTTCGTTCCATAGTCATAACGAATTTTAGCAAAATACTTTGGTGCTTTTGGTACGTACATCCGTCTCTTTTATGCATATTTGTGTATCCATTTGTGTGTTTGCTTTCTTGTGAAAGTATGAAAACTATTGTGCATGGTGTGCATTGTGTCTGGGTGCATAAGTGTGATGATTTCTCTGCCTTGGGAATGACCTAAAATGATTTTGAGGTCTTTGCCACTGAACTTGTTTCCCTTGGACTTTGCTAATATCTCATTTGTGGATTCAATCGGCTTGGTTGGATAATTTCTACCATTTCCTTTATGTGATTTCATATTAAAATTTACAGGTTTTGGTAGTTATGTTATGAGTTAACGAAATATTTCACTGTTTGGAATCTGCTGATGAACTATTCTGAATTTTGTTTCAGCTGTTCTTTCAGTATACTCAAATGGCTTCTTTGCTTTGCCTTTGTATCCAAGACTGGCATGTGTGTGCTTGTTGTGATATGTGGGTGCAATATATGGTATTTTAGATTTTTGGACTCTCTCATTGCTTGAGGATATTCTTTCTCCAAAATCACTCTTGGAGTTTGATCATTTACAAAGGACTTGAATCCTAAGCCTACTTTGTCTCAAATTTCTTTTTGAATGATCATCAATTCATCCAATGTTTTGGATGACTTGCTGAGTGATGCAATCACACTTTTGGGCTCTTGTTATCTCTTTTTTCTTTTGCAACAAGGTCTACTTTTACCTTTGTTATTTCAGCCTTTAACTCTTTGTTCTCATCGACTATGTGTCTTAGAGTACTCAACTCTTCATCAATCGAGAGTTTTGGCTTTTGAGTTGGCTATTTTCCTCATTCGAAGTGTGTCCGAGGATTTGATGTGCTCAAAGTCTTTCATTATTTTGCCTAATGAATCATAAAGTGTAGATCAATGTGTGATGATATGTGTGTGCCTCTTCTTTAGTATCGGAAAGAGTAGTCGAACCACCGCCCCGACTCAATCAGTATCTTTGCATTTGGTCGTCTCTAACTCTACAACCATCATTGATTTATTTATTTTTTTTTCTTATCGCCACAAGACCTTCTTTTCCTCATCATTCATGTACTTGTTGATCAGGATAGGCGATCAATCTATCGAAAGTGACTGGCTATCTCGCATTTCTAGCACAAGTCTTCCACTTTCTTCTCGGCTCTCTTGGGGTTCTCCTCATTTTCTTTTGAGGAGTCAATACATTCTAAAGGGCTCTCCTTCATTCCGCTTGTAGTTCTTGTTGAAGAACTTGCTAAACCTTGACCATCAAGTCAATTTTCTCTTTGTCAATGATGTCCTCGAGTCACCACTTGGATTCTCCAACTATCAATACAAAATTGTCTTTAGTGCAACTATCTCATCTTGCTCTTTCCTTTGAGCTCGAATTCATAAGCCTTCAAATCAGTGAATAGCTCATGGTTTGATATCTTGGTTAAGTCAATAGAGCTGTCTTAGAGCCATCGCCATTTCCCACTCACCTAGAGTGTTGTTTAATTTTCATACACATTTTCTTTTGTATATATTATTTGCCTAAAGGAGATAAGTCATTTGTTATCTATGTAAACCTTACATCCACTTGATCTAGTGATTCTCCATTCATCATTTTGAAATTCTTGAATTTAAATCAACTACAAAGTTTGCTTTCATTTATCTGCTCTAAACCTCCACCGTTAAAGTCGCCTTTTACCAAATTTCTTTGGTTGTCCTCTCAGGATTTAACTTTGTTGAACATGGATTTATCCAAAATTTTGTATAATATGTCCTTAGCCACATTGTCACGTAATATTGCTTTCTATCCTCGTTTATCCACTCGACATGGGTTTATCAACCTCAACAAACTCTCTCAAAGATCATCTCCTATTGCTCTTAGAGTCAGATTCACCTTTGTGATTCTAATGGGTCCATCTTCATGACAAACCACATTTCAACATGATGTGCGAGAGATGTGCTCTTATACAAATTTTTCATCAAATTCTTCAATGGAAAACATGGGAATACGTGATAGATTTGCTTCCATGATAATATCTTAGATAAAACTTTTAAAACTCAAGTCTTTTGATGTTTTTGAAAAGAAATGAGATCTAGTTTAAGAACTAAAGCGAAGGTTCTTCTCAACAAACCGCTATGATACCACTTGTAGGTCCCAAGGGGTGCAAGAGTAAAGTCAAGAGGTGGAGTTGAATAGATTTTACCCAATTTTTCGATTCTTTTAAAATCAAAGTTTTTCAAGAAAACAATTAAGTCTTTTAAGACATGTATGTTAAGCTTGAGAGAAGAGTTAACCACTCAACAAAGGCTCTAAAAGAGATATTGATAGAAAGTAACTCAACCGAATGAAGTTAACATTCAAAATCGCTTTTCTTGATTTACAAATGTGTCTTACATCCTTTTAAAGTTTGGTTTATCAACACTTATACTCTTTGATTGATTATTATCTAGATGGATATCAAATGAAGCAAGTAAATAAAATGCGAACTTAAAGTGCAGTAATTTAAAGAACACATAAATTATAGTGGTTCAAGGATGGGTAATTCCTCTACTCCACTCTTCTCCTACTCCAGGAGGAATTCACTAATGTAATGTTGACTTTGTTACAAAAGTATAGATCCAAGATTGCTTTGATCACACAACCAACCAATCTTCTCGGGACTCGGCTCTTCGCAAGCGGTAAATTCACTATTTCATCTCTTCAAATCTTCAAGGATTGATCATACAACCTCCTTCAGATTTGAATCGGGTTCGCCTTGAACCTCACCAACTTCCTTCACTACTTGGAAGAATAGACCCCGTTTGCTTTAACAAATATTTTCCTCTTCAACATGATGAACAAATTCTATCTTTCCACGTGATGTGTTGGATGGCTGTCTTCGATTCAAGTTTGAGGATATATGAATTTAGCTTGAGAGAGAGTATTTGCGTTCTTGCTTTTACTTAAATATTGTTTCTCGCTATGTGTCTTTTATCTTGAATGCTCTCTATTCTCTCTGAAAGTTCCTTAGCCTTTTATAGAAGGAGTTCAAATTTTGTCTGCTTGAATAGATTAACCAAATTCAAACTCTTACTTAGTATTCGTTGGCTTGTCGTTTTTCTACAACTTTGATGTTAACTAACCTTGTTAAACTCGATACTTGCATGCTTTTGAAAAGATATCGAGTTCGAGGCTTCTCATTTGCTTAAGCTTCTTGCACTCTTTTAGCAAAACACTTTAAGGTTGCGTCTGTCTCCATTACCAAAAATAGGTAAGTTGTTTGACTTTAACATAACATTTTTTTGTCTCTGCGTCTTGGTGCTTTACCCTTTGACTTGAGTCATCTCCATCATTCCTTGTTGACTCTGCTTTGTAAGTCTTCTAAAAGACTTAGATGATGTACTTAACTAAAGGTCTTCCTCGATCGACTACTAAATTTGCAACTGGTTTGAATCTTCTCCTTCGCATTCTTGAAATAAGTCTTACGCACACTCTACTTAGTTATTGTTTGTCTCAACTAATAATTATCTATTACAAAGTAGAATTTACCTATAGAAATGAGATATGCCAACTTTCTAATACAAAGTCTTCTAAGCATCATCAAAATCTATAAAATAAAGTTCCTAACACCAAATAATTTTATTCCTAGAAATACTCATTGAATGTATTCTTAACCAAATTGTATGATATTTTTTTTTTGTATAAATAGTTTCCTTTTTTACTCTTTTGTACTTTATATTAGGATATTCGTATTTTGTATTCAATACACATCCAATGAATCAAATTACTCTATAAGATATTCCATAAACATATTATGAAAACAACAAAGAAAATAACACGAGATATATAGGCATTAGGAGTGGCATAATATGATGCACGAGGTCAAGATGATGCGGGAGTGATTTCGGTGCAAAGAAAAGCCATGGACCATGAGCGGCTCTTGCGTGCTTTTTAAAGTGGAAGTGGACATGAATGAACCGATCTCACACCCAAAAAGAGGAAATTCTCGAGATTGCGCAAGTATGGGACTGTCTGATTGAGAAGAGCTTAAAAGATTTAATAGTACTACTCATATGAAGATGCATCTTCTTTTTGGTGCTCATCATATAAAAACTCGAAGTTAAGCGTGCTTGGCCTGGAGCAATTTTATGACGGGTGACCCCCGGGAAGTTGCCCTCAAGGTGCATGAGTAAGGACAAAGCGCGGGCAAAGACTCGTGTTGGTTTGTGGGGACAATCATCAACTGGAAGCGCAGGCCATTACAAACTAGTACGGTGTGTTCGGGGACGAATCAAGCGCGGGGCGGTATGTGATGCCCGGGCCAAAGAGGGCATGGAGTGATCGCCATTGCAAAGAGAGAAGCGAGACAATGAACGACTCTTGGAAGGCTTCTAGGCGGAGGGGACATGAATGAACCGATCTCACACCCGAAATAAGAGGAGATTTTGAGGACTCAGCAAATATGGGACTATATAGTTGAGGAGAGCTTAAAATACTTGATAGGTGCTACTTATACCAACAAGATGCAACTTTTTTTTCTCGTGCTCCTCATATAAAAACTCTAAAGTTAAACGTGCTTGGCCCGGAGCAATTATATGATGGGTGTCCTCCTCGAAGTCGCTCTCGGTGCGCGTGATTGGACAAAGTACGCTTTGGGAAGACTCGTGTTGGTTTGTCTCAAAATCATCGACCGAAGCGGCTGTTACACGTAATCTCCTACTAATCTTCTCTTCCCTTTTCACCAAGGGATAAGATCCACTAGATACGGAGGTTACAATACTCTTGCTCAACCCTACCAGCAGATTATTACTGCTTCTCACAACAATGACTAGCTTTCTTCATAGTTTGCTCAACTTGAATAAGCCTTCAACGATTTCTTCATCAGGTCTTCTCAAGTTGGCTACTACAACCAACACACTTGTTTACTAAGTCTTCTCAACTTAGTTACTGTAATCTGCACCATGAATTATTGTAAAATCACTTGAATTCTCTCAACTCAATATTTCAAAGTTTTAGCTATTTATGTAGTTTTGCAGAGTATCAGCTTGATAGTTTCTTGTGTGGATCATTGGTATCTCTGCCCAAAACCATCATTCTATTTATAGACATATTCAAATTTTTCCACTAAGAGATTGAAGGTAGATTTGAATGTTGATTGTACATATAATATAACATGCATCCTTTACAGTGTATACATAGTGCTCGTTTTTGTGCCAATTGTTATTTGATTCTTCTCTACTCAGATTTTGTCACATTTCTTTTGTCTAACGAATTAATTTCAAACTTATCTTCTAACCTTGGGATTGACAACAGATCTTTTTCAGAATTCTTCTTCTCACATAATTCCTTATGTCTCAACAAATAAATTCAACTATCATATAATGACTTGGCTGATACACGTTGCTTTGATGCTCAATCAATAGGTTTTGTTGTAAGACTTGACTTTTGCTACATTCTTGTCATGATGACGTGATTCTGATTGTGAGCTCTAATGCAATCTTTCACTTGGTTGTTATGCACTACTTTGCTGGAAAATACTTGGACTTCGCTTGACATCATCTCCTCGACTTGGTTGCTCCCTATTTAGATTGTTGTCTAAATGAATAAAATCACTTGGGACATCATGTAATTTTTACAACTCAAATAAAGGGTTTATATCCTATTACAATGATTCATTATCAAAATCTATATAATTTTTCTAACAATTTCCCCATTGTTGATGATGAATACAAAACTTATACAAAGAAAAGAATTACAATACATAAACTAAGCAAGGATTATTAATTTAAGTGCTTAAACTAAAGAACATAGTCAAATCACGATAAGGGATCTTTATTGAAAGGAAGTATTTTTATTAGAATGAGATTGCTGATACATATTACAATAAGACTGCTGCAATATATTATAATCTATTACAATTATATTGCAATACCAAATACAAAGGGATATTTCATGATCTTCTATCTAGATTGAATCTTTGTAAGTCTACACTGACTCCGAAATTCTCTTGTCTAGTTACACATCTCATGAAGTATCTCCTTGCTCTTCCCAACAAAGATCTCTTCTAACCAAAGGATGTTATCGACATATTCATCCACAAAAAGTCCATAAAGACTGGATGCAATTGGACCTTCTCGTAAACTTGTCTTCGTGCATCCTTGGAAGATTCCTTACATCTATTGAAATGTAGATAGAAAGACTTGAATTCTTTAAGTTATCCAAAGCCTTTAAGTTGATTGACTCGACTTTCTAAGGAGTTCCCACTCTCCTTATGTCCATTTCTTTCATAACCTTTGAATTAAACATCTCAAAGGCTTTGTCCATGTCTTTCTCTTCACACAATCTATTAGCAAATTTATTCTTGAAAATTTCCATTTTCTCATCCCTAGGGCGGTAGTAGTTAGGTTTCATGTGTTGGAATTTTGAACTTCGAAAAAACAATTGCTTCATCTTTGTGGTGTTCAACACTGATTGCTGATTCGAATTCCACTTAGACATTTTCAAACATGAAGTTGGAGCCTTGGACTAGGTTGGTTACTGTGGATCGATTGGCTATTACTTCTGCTTGGATTTAGATTACTACTTGGAACCATTAATTTGTTGCTTCCACTCTCATTTACTTCTTGACTTCTTAGGAGGAGATTGCAAAATAGCCATATTCTCATGTTCTTAGCTGGTGGCAACTCTATTAGTTTTCTCCTCCATTGATGTTCCTAAGTTTTTTTAGGCAATATCATCCCCTTCACAATTGCTTCTATTCCACCAGAAATTGTCCTTCCTATTTCTTTATCCCTCATGCCCTCAATTTCTTTTATTCATTCGCATCCAACAACAATATCGTAGGTCCCAAAGGGTGTGAGTAAAGTTTAGAGGGTGGGGGGATTGAATAGACTTTACCAAATTTTTGAAATCTTACGAAATCAGAGTTTTACAAGAAAACATCTAAGGCTTTTGAAAGACAGTCGTGTTTGTTGGGAAAATTTATATATAGATTTTGATGATACAATGTAAAACTTAGATTAGGAAGTTGGCACCCCAATTCAAATGTAATTCAACTTGTAATAGATAGGGTTCTATGAGCTGAGTCAAAGGTTGCCAATTTGAAGATTACAAGACTCGACTGAAGATTTAAGGAGAAGACCCAACTGTGTGGCAGCTGAGTAAAGTGAAATAAAGGTTCAATCAAGTGAGAAAAGTCTCGGTCGGTTGGTAATGACGACAAAAGTCATTCTAAAATGATTGGAATCGATTGTCAAATGGTTATGCAGCACACAAGATCAAAGAAAGCTGAAAGAGATCTGTTGTCAAGCCAAGTCAAGTTTTTTCTGGAAATAGGCATGTGTCTGACTGCCTGCAATAAAGTTATTTTGCTGAAAGAATGAAAAAAACAAGGAGCCAATGGGATAAAACTGAAAATCTGCAGAGTTTAAGGGAAGGCTGGAGAGCATTAATTTTAAGGTATGGTCTCCATCAATGCTGCTAAACAAGACAATCCAACAACCTACAAAGTGTAATTTGAATAATGTGTCTATCTCTTCAACGGACATATTTTAAAACGTGCACTATAAAAGGCTTAGGATACATTTAAGAGAAGGTTACCTAGATTACCAAGATTACAAGCATAGAAGCATTCAAGCAAATAACCTGCAATATATCTCTCTGTAGGTCCCAAGGGGTGTGTTGTAAAGTTTAGAAGGGGGGAGGGCTGAATATACCTTACCAATTTTTCGAATTTAGTCCTTTAAAATATATTAACAGAGTTGACTCAAATCAGCTAAGTACTTGGGGTCCAGCTAGGTTGGCTTACTTCAACAAAGTTACCCACTCAACAGACTCGACTGAGCTGTTGATAGTATAACTCAGCTGGGTTAGCTAACACTTAACTTTTTAGTTGATTTGGTTTTTAATCAGCGGAACACTTAACACCCTTGATAATTTTGAGCTTGTTTTTAACACTTGTTCTTAGCAATGTTATTATCTTCTAGGTAAGCAATATAACTTAAACAACAGATATAAATATAAGTAGGAAAATAAAATGCCGTAAGTAAATGACACAAGCAAATTTTATAGTGGTTCGAGGATGGGGTAATTCCTCTAATCCACTCTTCTCCAACTCCTAGAGGAATCCACTAAGTAACATATCAGGTTACAAAATATTTCTTAGTCCGAGACAACCTTGATAACTCAACTGACTTCTCCTAGGACTCAGCTTCTTCACAAGATAGCTGCCTTGCAACTTCATCTCCCTTCAAACCCTTGGAATTGATCACACAGCCTTCCAACGAGCCCAAAACTTCTGGTTCGATCTTGAGCCTTACTAAAACTCCTTCAACCTTGGAGAGTAGACCCCTTTAGTTCTTAAAACTGTTTCCTCTTCAACTGGATGAAGTATTCTTTCCTTCACAGAGTGTGTTGGATCTAGTACCTTCGAATTTAGGCTTGAGAAATTTCTTAGTGAGCTTGAGAGAATGTTTGCAGGTTTTGCTTGTAAAATATCTTTTAATTCGTATGCTTCGTGTGCCTTGTCGTCCTTCTCCCTCTTGCTTCCTCAGCCTTTTATAGTGCTCATTTGAAAATTTTCCCGTTGAAGAGAGGCTATTTTCAAATGACGCTTCTTATTCGTTGGCTTGTCTTTTCTTGACTTGCAGCTTGTGATGGTGACATTTCCTCATATTAAATGATGTCTGCAGCTTTTCAGGGCCTGGCACAAGCTCAGTCCCTCCCATTGGTTTATTCCTTATGCACGCTTTTGGGATGAGCGCTTTAAGGCATGGCAGCATGGACATATTACAATTTTAAGTAATATCCTTGACTTCCGTGCAACAGATGTATATCAGTCAACTTGACTTGAAAGTTGCCTTTATCCCTTTGACTTGAGTCAGCTCCAACCTTTTAGGAATGACTCAACCAAATTCTGCTCAATCGGTAGACTTGCTCTTAATCGACTTGATCGCTCACTTCTTCAACCTTTACTCAACTGCAATCCTCACCAATCTTCTTGATCCGAGTGCAGCCTTCCATCTTGACTACACTCACTGATACACACTGGTCTTCACTCATCTTGATTGACTTCTTGTATTCTTCAACATAGCTGACTTCACTCAGCTCATGCAGTCCTATTTATTACAAAATTGAAATACAAGGAAAATGAGGTGCCAACTTCCTATTCTAAGTTTTACATGGTATCATCAAAATCTATTAATAAATTTCCTAACAATTTTCCCCTTTTTGATGATGCCAAAACTTAAATAAAAATTACAGCTAACATAGGCAGTGCAACAACAAAGAATGTATGAGCTGAATATGTCAATTTTATTGATCATAACATTTTTGTCCATTACAAAGCTGTTTACATGGTATACTCTATACACTGTATCAGAGCTATACTACATTTGAATTGTAACATGTATCCTAGCAAAGCTATAAAATTACAACAGGTATCACAACTTTTATGGAATTTACAAAATACTTACAACTATGTATTTACAGTTAAGTAAAATACATGAAAGGGTTACAGCCGTCTTCAGTGCCTTGGCTGCTTCCTTCTTCTCTCTTCATCCTCTGCTCTTCTTCTCTTCTTCATCTATCTTCCTCTTCTCATATGCGCGCTTAAAAGCAAGGTCATCCCTACACTGCCTTTCTTCCCATTCATGCGTAACTCTTTCATTTTCTGCCTTTTGCCTTCTCACTGCCTCCTCATTCTTGCGCTTCACTTCCAGATTGGCAAGATGGTCATACCCAACCTAGTAATTGATCCCCTTTTTGTGAGGACCAATGTACCTTATATCTTGTGGTTTTAGCTGTGGTGGAGTGTCTCTGCCTCTTCCACCACTTCCAAACCTTCCCCTCCCTCTTGTTGACTCAGCTCCTCCTCTGGGAGTGTACTGTACTGGTGCCTTTCCAGCTGAGTGACTGCTGGAACTCTGCTGCTTATTAGCCGATTTGCACAAATCGAGACCCTTCTCCCAGTATAAATCCTACGCCTATGGTAGAGTCAAATTATTGAAATAACCTTCAGCTTCTAGAGTTTGAAACTCCTCTAGCGATCTGGGTTCAGATCCAGCATCAGGCATTGTGATTTCTCTTGGGGTTTTTATTGCTAGAGAATCCTTCAATAATCCTGCTAGGGGGCCATCGTACCTTGATTTAATATCCTTAATGCGCTCAGAGTGCATCTCAGCTACCTTCTCAAACTCAGCTTCCGTGGCTTTTCTAGATTCCTTGACGGCCATTTCAGCTTTCTCTTCCACTGTAAGCTCTTTAGGTAGTCTGCTGAGGAGTGAGGCTGTGACTTCTCCTTGTTGTGGGGTTTCATCAAACATGATCTTCAAAGAGGGTTTCTTCACATAGCTTCCTTCCCCATTGCTTGCTTCCCCTTTATTTTCCTCCTTATCACTCCCTTGCCCTTCCTTCAGCTCCCTCATGGCTTCCTCTTCCCCCTCTTTGGCATCATCACCAAAGGGTAGGGTTAGGCCAGGGAACATACCACTCAGGATGAAGTCTAGTCTACTATTGGTAGAGTCATGTTTGTCGTGTGACTTAGATTAAGCTGTTCGGAATTTAGACCTCATAGCTTTAGACTCAGCTGCCATCAGCTTGATTTCTGTTTGGGGAGAACCTTAATCTGATGTTCCATGTTGGTCTCGAATATGGCAATCTCATTCTTATGCTGCAGCTTGAGCAACTCCATGTCCAACATGTGAGACTCGTCTATCCTGAAAATGTGGTCACGTAGCCTCTGTTGGAACTTGAGGTTTTCAGAGCTCCAGATCACCATCTTAGCAAATAGGGACTTGAAATAGGTGATATGCGCTCTCCTCAACGCCTTCACTTGTCTGACCCATTCTCTGATTCGAAAAACTATTCCTCTGATGTCTCCAGTGATCGCATCATCCTTGTTGTCAAGCCTTTGGTCCAGAGATGCAAAGCCATGTTCCATTTTCTCGATCTTAGCACAAATGGCTTTAAATGCTTTCTTGAAGTTAGCTGTCTCAGTAGACTAATCTTCTGGCCATACTGCATCAAAGTCGAACCCAATAGGCACAATTGCAGTTTCACCTGAAGCTCGGAGTTCTTCTGGGGGTGCTTGGATATTGTAACGGGCTTGTTCCATAGCTGATTTGGCTTTGAACGGAATATGGGCTTCAAATGGAAAATATTCCGCGAAAAGATCGCCAGGAAAGATAGGTATCTCCACATCTTGAGTTTGTGGAGCCTTTCCCTTCTCTTTTAATATTTCTTTAGTTCTATATGCCTCAACTGTTTCAGCATCGTTGGCATCTTGAGCAGCTGTGTTAGCCTACTGAGCTGACTGATCCTGAGATGTCTTAACAGCTTCCTTGGTATTAATTGTGGCTTCCTTTTGAGTTGTCTGTTCCTCAGCTAGCTTATCAGCTTCATCGGAGTGTGATGGTGCCATTGGGGGTGGCCCATCAACCAATACAATATCAATAGAGCAACTTTGTCACTGACTTGGCTCCGAGTGGTCTGAGCATCCTCATCAGCTGTGTCCCTGTTAGATGTATCAACGAGGGTGGACTCAGCTTCATCTTTTGATTCCAGGAATTCAGTATCAACATGTTCCTATGAATCATGAAGGACGTTGATTTCTTCTTCTTCATCAGCAACCTCCATATGAGGAGTTGGCTCATTTTCAGTTCCTTTATGCAAAGAATTCTCAACCTCCTTTGGGCCTTCTACACCCTCAGCAGTCTCAACCACTGGTGGGCCTTGGGCATCCCTGTGTGCAGTCGCAACCGCAGCAGGGTCTTGGACAGTTATCCCTTCAACAGACGGAGCTGTCTTGGGGTCTTCAGTGGCATCCGTCGGAGTCTCAACTCCTAGGATTGCACTTTCAGGCCAAGAGTCTCAACTCACATGGCCTCCTTTCCATCCTGTGTCCTAGCTGCTTCAGCAGTGTCATCAGCTTTCAGTGCAGATGAAGTCTCAGTTGAGACAGTCTGAACCATCTGAGCATCATTAATTTTATTCTGCCGAACATTTTGATTCTCACCTTCGCCTCCAAACTTCATTGGTTGGTCTCCCATAGCATCCTTCGACCTAGCTGTGGTGGTAAAATCTTCTCCCTCAGTTGGCGCACCAGCTGAGTCATGAGTGGTAGGGTTGCTCAGCACCTGAGACTTGGCTGTGATTCCCTTTGAGTGATCAGCCGTGGGGGCAGGTATCTCAACACCTTATGCAGGAGTTCGCTTGGCTAAGGTGCCCGCTTCTTCACCATTCTTAGCTTCATTTCCAATAATCTTGGTGCCATCTTCTGAGTGCACTTGGGATGTGGTAGCAGCAATGTTGACAACTATGTTACGCACCACATCCATAACTTCAGGGACTAAGGAGATTGAGGAAGATTCTCCTGGACCCTCTTGCATTCCCTCCTCGTGCATCTCTTTGGACTCTTTAATTGCTTGCTTTAATTCAGCTTTCTCAACTGTTACAACAAGATCTATCTGTTCAACATAACTGTCGATGCTGTCAATTGATTCCATGACATGTTTTGGTACATCAGAGAAACGACAAGAGTGAGGCTTCTTTGCTTCTTCTATTGCTTTTGCCTTCTTCAAGGCTCTCTTTTTCTCTTCATCCCTCCTTTGAGAGAGAATGGTCATGAAAAAATCAGGATCAAGGGTGGAGCTGATGGCTATATTACCCAAGAAACTCATAAGCTCCTCTTCTTCTTCAATAAATTATGGGTGCTGAAATTGATATCTTGAGTAACTTAGCTCCCAGCTTCTCCATACCCTCAGTCTCTCCTGGATATCAGGATAAACAAGTGATATCATCACCACATCATCATCATCATCATCTCATTCTTCCTAAATGGTAGCGAGTGGATCATGTTCCTCCTCAGGTTCTTTAGCATCCATTTGAAGGCACTGGACAGCTCTTTCTTCAGTATGCTCGGCTGCCTCAGCTCCATGTTCCTCTACAACTGTCTCTCGAACAACTGGGTTTTCAGTAATCTGTTGATCGACATCAGCATTCTTCTCCTTCTCTATGGTGACTGCATCACCACCATCAGTTTCCTTCGACCATTCTTCTTGGATTTTAACAGTCTCTTTCGCAGGCTGAGTGCCGAACTCAGCTTTCTCCAATTCAGACTTCCAAACAAGTCTTCTTTCTTTGGTCTTCACAAGAGAAATTTCTTCCTCTTCAGCTTCCTCGGTGGCTTCTGGCTCCACCATCTTTATCTTCTTTGCTGCAGTTGGCTTGCGAGGCACAACTGAGCGTTTCTTCTTCACGACCGGAGAAGGTACATATGTATCCTTCTCGGTCTCAGCTACAGGGGCATGTGTGACTTCTGACTCGGCTATATGGGCTGGAGCTTTACTGGACTTGGCTGCTGGGGCAGATGCTTTCTTGGCTACAGGGGCAGGTGCTGGCTTAGCTGCAGGGGCAGGTGCTGGCTTAGCTGTAGTAGCTCTCTTCTTTTCAATCGGCTTAGGAGAGAGAGCTGGGGCGGTTGCAGCTGTGTCTTTCGGGTCAACTGATTCACCCTCGCTAGTGTCAGCTCTTCTAGCATGCGCTTGTCTCTGAGCGCCAGAAATATTGGCCTTGAACATCTTCTTGTTGACATGAAACGGCTTTCCATGTCTCAGGGCAATCCCCTTCACCTCCATGAGATGGCCAATCACCAGGCCATATCCCAACAAGCCTCCAAAAAGACCATCTTCCTTAATAGACTTGTTGATCACGTTATGGAATATGCGGCTGAAAACAAACTTAGCCCAATTAACTTTCTTTTCCTCCGTATCGCAACCATCACCACCAACTTAGTTCGAGATAGCTGATTAAAGCTGCCGAACTTCATATCGACACATTTGGACATGATGTCCATTAACTTGTGTTAATCATCATTTATCATAGCTTTCTTAGTTCTGTAAACAGCCTTCGCAGCTGAGTCAGGCTTGGCAATTTCCTTCTAAGCAGCAGCTAGGTTAATGTCTTTCTCAGCTATTTCTTTCAATCCTTTTGAGGGCAGTTTGCAGTGCTCGGCAAGGTCAGCAGAAGTGATTTTAATGTCCTTGCTGTGGACAGACAATCGAATCTCATCATCATGAACTTCCGCGTTCACATAGAACATGGCAACTTCTTCGGAGTAAGTATATATGGGAGTACTCCATCGTAAGAAAACCCTTCAGACCGGATTTCTCAATGTTGTCAGCAATCTTCTTGACTAGGGCCTTATCAGCTCCGTGATTCAGGATTCCTTCGAAGTCGACTGTCGATCCCGAAAGGGGTCTTCTCGGATATCTTAATAAAATCATGAGGCATCCATTTTCTTAGAAAATAATCGGTAGAAGAAAAGAAAAATCTTGGCCTTTAGAACTAGGGTTTCAGAACTTGCACAGAGAAAAGGTTTGCTTTGCCTGCTGAAGACGAGAGTGTTTGTGAGGAGAGAAAAAATGATTTTTGGTTTATATTGGACTTGAAAGGATGGTTTTTGGAATTTGAAAATTTTGATCAAAATCAACGGTCAGGATTCAACCTTTGAGACAACATTAATTTCCCCGCATTAAATGCAGCAGCATTTATATCCAATCATAGGCTAAACGTGTGCATCTTTTGTACTAACACCATAATTACGCTGACGTAATGTCCAAAACATTCCCACTCGCAGAAAAAGGCTGCATTTTGTCACTTAGCTCATAAATAACTAAGCAATCATCTAAAAGTGACTTAACTCAGCTTCTTTCTTCACATAAGATCACTCAACTATCAGCTAACTCGATACAAATGGTTTCTCAACTTGGCTGTGTTACTTGGCTGAAAAATGAAAGTTGCTTATTTATATTCTTCTCTTATTTGTCTCTGCTGATTGAGTCTTCTGAGTCTCCTAACTCAGCTCAATCAATCCTAGCTCATTCTTAAGCTCTTCAAATCTTGATTCACATAGAGGTTTAGTGAATATGTCAGCTAAGTGCATATCAATTGAGATGTATTCCAAAGTGATATCTTTCATTTCAACATGATCCCTTATAAAATGATATCCGATATCAATGTGTTTTGTTCTTGAGTGCAACACTGTATTCTGAGTAATTGCAATAACACTTGTACTATCACACATAATTGGAATTTCCTTTTCTTCAATATCATAGTCTCTCAGTTGTTGTCTAATCCATAGAACTTGGGCACAACAGCTGCCCGCAGCTATGTACTCTGCTTCAACTATGGATGTAGCTATTGATTTTATTTCTTGCTGAACCAAGAAACCAATCTATTTCCAAGCATTTGTCAGGTAGCTGATGTACTCTTCCTGTCCACTCCACATCCAGCATAGTCCGAGTCTGAGTAGCCTACCAGCTTGAATCCTCCATCCTTTGGATACCATAAGCCAACTTCTTGGCATCCCTTCAAATACCTTAGGATTCTCTTAGCTGCAGTCATGTGGCTCTCTTTTGGTGCAGATTGAAATCTAGCACATACACCCACATCAAAGGTGATGTTTGGCCTACTTGCTGTTAAATAGAGCAATGATCCAATGAGGGCTCTATATCTAGTTTGATAAACAGCTTTGCCATCTGCATCCATATCCATCTTGATTGAAGTATTCATAGGAATCTTCACAGATGACTTATCTTTCATATCAAATTTCTTCATTGAATCTCTAGTATACTGGGTTTGACTTATGAAGGTTCCATCCTTCATTTGCTTGACTTGAAGTCCTGGAAAGAAAGTCAGATCTCCCATCATGCTTATTTCAAACTTCCCTTGCATGAGGTTTGAGAACTTATCACACATCTCTTTATTTGTGGATCCAAAGATAATATTGTCCACATATATTTGAACAAACAATATACTCTCTCCATCTTGAATTCTGAAGAGTGTTCTATCAACTTTTCCTTTGGTAAATCCATTGTCAATTAGAAATTGTGACAATGTGTCATATCAAGCTCTTTGTGCTTGTTTCAATCTATACAATGCCTTCTTGAGCTTGTATGCTTTTTCTCCAATAGCTTTCTGCTCAAAACCTGGAGGTTGTTCAACATAGAAATCTCCTTCTAAATGTCCATTTAGAAATGCACTCTTCACATCCATTTGATATACAGTGAAGTTCTTGTGTGAAACATAAGCAAGAAACATCCTTATTGCTTCCAATCTGGCAACGGGAGCAAAGGTTTCATCAACATCTATACCTTCCTCTTGGCAATACCCTTTGGCTACCAATCTTGCTTTATTTCTTACAACAGATCCTTTCTTATTCATCTTGTTTCTGAATACCCACTTAATAACAATGACATTTTGGTGAGTAGGCATTTGAACTAATTCCCATAATTTGTTTCTTTCAAACTGATTCAGCTCTTCTTGCATAGCCTGAATCCAATGACACATCCAATGCTTGAGACACATATTTAGGCTCTATTTGGGAAATAAAACAAGTGAACATAGCTTCAGCTGCAGACCTTCCAGCTGTCTTCGAGATTAAGCTATCTCATCATCTTCAGGGTTGAGTGCTCTCACATCTGCATCATCATAAGGACTCTTCTGCATAGTTGGCTCATTGTGCTTCTCAGCTAACTCATCAATGTCTTCTCCATTTATATTTGGCTCATCAAATACCACATGCATATACTCTTCTGTGACCATAGTCATCTTGATTAGCACTCTATAGGCTTTACTCTCAGCTGAGTATCCCAAAAAGATACCTTCATCAGCTTTATCATCAAAAGCCTTCAAGTTGTCCTTGCCATTGTTGTGGATGAAGTGCTTACATCCAAATATGTTGAAAACATTTGGCTTACTCTCTATCCAAATCTCATAGGGAGTCTTGGTTAATTGCCTATTGATCATGCATCTATTCTGAGTATAAAATGCTCTATTTATGGCTTCAGCCCAAAATATCTTAGACAATCCAGCTTCAGCTAACATTGTCCTAGCAGCTTCTTTGAGAGTTCTGTTCCTTCTTTCAGCTACTCCATTCTGCTGTGGAGTTCTAGCAGCTGATAACTCATGAGCAATACTATTTTGAACATAATACTGAGTTATAATTCCATTGAAAAACTCAGTTCCCGTGTCAGACCTTATCTTTATAATGGTTTGGCTCTTCTCATTTTGAACTTTTCTCATTAGTTGAGGCAATTTTTGCAGTGTTTCCTTCTTTTTACACATGAAAATTGTCCATGTATATCTTTTGTAGTCATCCATCACCACTAAGGTGCATTTCTTTCCACTGATGCTAGCTGGTTCAATGAGACCAAATAAATCCATATGTGGCAGATGCAATATCCTTGTTGAAGAAGGACTTGGCTTATCCTTGAAGGATGACTTGATTTGCTTTCCCATCTGGCATGCATCACATATGCTTTCTTTCTTGTATACCGAGTCAGACAATCCTTCTACAGGATGACTCCTTGCAAGCTTGTTGATTGTCTTGAAGTTCAGGTGACTCGACTTTCTGTGCCCGGTAACTAACCCGATTCTATTTGTCTTTTGCTAGCAGACATGTGCTTGGTGTAGCAGTTGACCAATCTACTACATACATGTTTTTCTGCCTTGTTCCTTGTAGCACAATCTCATTTGATTCCGCATCTTTGATTTGACACACTCCCATATTGAATCCCACATTGTAGCCTTTGTCATAGAGTTTGCTGATGCTCAGAAGATGGAAATTGAGACCTTATGCAACATCTGCGATCTCCAGACCATTCTTATTTATGGACCTTGTACCATTGATTTCCCCTAGAGCTTCATTTCCTCCAAATATGACTTTTGCACCTTTGATTTCTTGAACCTTGACAGAATTTTCTTGTTTCCTATCATATGTCTGGAACAACCACTATCCATGTACCAGGTTCCTTAGCACTCAAATGTTCCTTGAACCTGCAATCGAGGAAATTAATTTTTAGGTTCCCATACTTGCCTGGGTCCTGGGGGGTTAGTGCTATAAGATGTTCCAACCAACCTGTAGCCAGGTGATCTAACTCTAAGAGGTTGCCATCTATAAGTTCCATAACCATAGTGCACATTAGCAAATTGCTTGGGGGTTTTAGGATCATACAACTGTCTCTTTTGTCTGTATGCTTGTGTATTTGTTTGAGCATTTGCTTTCTTAGGTAATAGTGAAATTTCTGTTTGTTGTGCCTGGGTGCATATGTGTGCTAATAATAGCTCTTTTGCCTTTGGAATGACCTTTGATGAGGTTGAGGTCTTTGCCATTTTGGCTTGTATCCCATACGTCTTTGCTGATATTTCACTTGGTTATTCCAATCAGCTTGGTTGGATAGTTTCTGCCATCCCCATCATATTAGTTTCTTTGCTGAAATCTCTGGGTTTTTTGGTAGCTCTGTTTAGCTTTCACAGAGTATTTTCTGTTAGGAGTTTGTTGATGGACTTGTCTAAATTTCTTTTCAGCTGTCCTTTCAGCATACTCTGCTGGCTTCTTTCCTTTACCTTTGTATCCAAGGCCAGTATGATTGTGATTGTGTTTTAGTGTGGGCGTTGGTGCAACATATGGTATTTTGGGCTTTTGGATTCCCTCATTGCTTGAGGATCCTTTCTCCAAAATCACTCTAGGAGTTTGATTATGCACAAAGGAATTTAATACTATGCCTGTCTTATCTCCACACTTATTTTGACTCATTATTAGTTCATCCAATGATTTGGATGTCTTTGTAAATGATGCAATCACATTTTAAAGATATTTTTCTCTCTTTTCAGTAGCAGCTAACTCTACTTGGATCTTGGCATTTTCAGCATTTAGCTTGGTATTCTCATCAACTATGTGACTTAGAGTACTCAGCTCTTTAGTTAGCTGTGAGTTTTGGCATTTAAGATGGCTGTTCTCCTCATTTAAAAGTGTGAGTGAGGTTTTGATGTGTTCATAGTCTATCATCATTTTGCCTAATGAATCATAAAGATCTGTGGGTGAGGAAGTGTTTGTGTCATTATCACTATCACTTGAATCAGAATGAGATGAGTTAGAGTGTACCTCATCTTCTTGATCTCGTTCTTTGGCCATGAGACAGATCATAGCTTCACTACTATCCGAGTCTGCTGGCCCCTTGCACTTTGCTGGTTCAGCAGTCTCAGCAGCCAACATGGCTTTCTTCTTTTATTGTCTTATTTCCCTGAAGACTCTTCTTTCTTCCTCATTTCTGTATTTGACCGATGGATAGGAGCAGTCAACAACAAAGTGTCCTGGTTGTCTGTAATTCCACACAGGTTTTTAGCTCTCTGCATATCAGCTCTCTGATAGCCAGCTCTTTGATGTTCAGCTCTCTTAGGTGGCCTGTCCTCCCTTGCTTTGGAAGGTGCTGAATGTCTTCTAGAGGTTTCACCCTTGTTTACTTTATAGTTCTTATTAAAGAACTTGTTGAACCTCTTTACCATGAGATCAATATCCTCTTAGTCAATTGTTTCTTTTGGCTCAACTTTCTTTCCTTCACTGGCCATCAGTGTAGCTGTCTTGGGCACAACTGTCTCCTATTGCTCTTTTCTGCTCAACTCAAACTCATAAGCTTTGAAAATATGAGAACGACTCATGATTTGATGTTTTTGAGAGGCCCATGGAGTGTCTTAGGGCCATGACTTTCATTTCCCATTCAGCTGGGGGGGCTCTTAAAATCTTCATGCACATCTCCTTTTGAGTGTACTCCTTCCCAAGAGCTGAAAGCTCATTTGTGATTTCAGTGAATCTGGCATCCAGCTGATCCAAACTTTCACTTGCAAGCATTTTAAAATTTTCAAATTTTTGAACAACAACAATTAATATATTTTCTTTTATTTGTTCAGAGTCTTCACAAATCAGGGTTAGCTTATCCCATATTTCTTTGGTTGATTTGCATGATTTGACTTTATTGAACATAGCCTTGTCCAAGATTATGTCTCTTCCTATCCTTGGTTTCTCAACCATAGCAGGTCAAGGCTTATTTGTCAAGATTATATCTCTTCCTATCCTCATTTGTCCATTCACAGCGTGGTTTCTCAACCATAGCAGGTCTAGGCTCTGCTGCAGCAAAGATCTTCTCCTTCACCTGGAGGTGCTCCTCTTATAGCAGCATTGAACTTCAATATTTGTAGTGGCCCATCTTCTATCACTAGCCACATTTCATCGTGTAAGGCTGATAGGTGAGCCTGCATGCGAATTTTCTAGTCATCAAACTCTTCCACAGTGAACATGGGAATACGAGTTAGATTTGCCTCCATGATAATAACTTTGCTTTAATGAAAGCTTTCAAAACACAAGTGTTATGTCTTTTGAAAAAGATTGAGATCTAGTTCAGTAACCAGTGCGGAAGGCTCAATGAACCAACCGTTCTGATGCCGCTTGTAGGTCCCAAGGGGTGTGTTGTAAGGTTTAGAGGGGGGTTGAATAAACCTTACCAACTTTTCAAATTTAGTCCTTTAAAATATATTAACAGAGTTGACTCAAATCAGCTAAGTCCTTGGGGACAACTAGGCTGGCTTACTTCACCAAAGTTACCCACTCAACAGACTCGACTAAGTTGTTGATAGTATAACTCAGATGGGCCAGCTAACACTTAACTTTTTAGTTGATTTGGTTTTTAATCAGCGAAAGACTTAACACCCTGGATAATTTTAAACTTGTTTTTAGCACTTGTTCTTAGTAATGTTATCAGCTGGGTTAGCAATATGAGCAGGAAAATAATAGATGTAAGTAAATGACACAAGCAAATTTTATAGTGGTTCGAGGATGGGGTAATTCCTCTAATCCACTCTTTTCCAACTCCTGGAGGAATCCACTAAGTAAAAGATCAGTTTACAAAGTAGTTCTTAGTCCGAGACAGCCTTGATCACACAGTTGGCTTCTCCTGGGACTCAGCTTCTTCACAAGACAGCTGCTTTGCTATTTGAGCTCCCTTCGAACCATTGGAATTGATCACACAGCCTTCCAACGAGCCCAAAACGTCTGGTTCGATCTTGAACCTTACTACAGCTCCTTCAACCTTGGAGAGTAGACCCCTTAGTTTTTAAAACTATTTCGTCTTCAACTAGATGAAGTATTCTTTCCTTCACAGAGTGTGTTGGATTGAGTTCCTTTGAATTTAGGCTTGAGGAATTTCTTAGTGAGCTTGAGAGAATGTTTATAAGTTTTGCTCGTAAAATCTCTTTTAATTTGCATGCTTCGTGTGCTTGGTCGTCCTTCTCTCTCTTGCTTCCTTAGCCTTTTATAGTTCTCATTTGAAAATTTGCCCGTTAAAGAGATAGACTATTTTCAAATGACCTTTATTGTTCATTGGCTTGTCTTTTCTTGACTTGCAGCTAGTGATGGTGACATTTCCTCGTATTAAATGATGCTGCAGCTTTTCAGGGCCTGACACAAGCTCAGTGCCTCCCATTGGTTTATTCCTTTTGCACGCTTCTGGGACGAGCACTTTAAGACATGGCAGCATGGACGTATTACTATTTGAAGTAATATCCTTGAATCTGGGCAACGGATGTATATCAGTCGACTTGGCTTGACAATTGCCTTTACCCCTTTGACTTGAGTCAGCTCCAACCTTTTAGGAATGACTCAACTGTCAGTTCAACTGGTACACTTGGCTCTTGACTGACTTGAATGTCACTTGTTCAACCTTTTCTTTGCTTTCCCTCACATGGATCTCAGTTAGTCGAGTCTGTGCCTTCCATCTTGACTACACTCAGCTGACACACAGCCGGGTCTTCACTTCAGTGTTCAGTTGACGTCTTGCATTATTCAACATAGCTGACTTGTCTCAGCTCATGCAGTCCTATCTATTACGAAATAGAAATACAAGGAAAATGCGGTGCCAACTTCCTATTCTAAGTTTTACATGGCATCATCAAAATCTAATAATAAATTTCCTAACACTCTCAAGCGCCTAAACTCGAAGGAAATCGATCCAACAGATTCAGTGAGGGAAAGATAACTCCATCAGCTAAAGAGGAAAAACTTGTTAATCAAGAATAAAGGGTCTACTCTCCAAGGTTGTTGGAGGTCTCGTAAGGTTCCAAATTAGGGATGGGAACGGGGCGAGTCTGGGACGGGTTTGGCAAAACCCGGGACCCACCCCGCCAGGAGAAAATTGGACCTGGGACCCGCCCCGCCCTGCCCCGCCTTGGACCCGAGACCCGGCGGGTACAACCCGCCAGACCCGCCAAATATTTTTTTTTTGAAAGGACCAAATAAAAATTTTAACTACTGAAATTTTCATAAGTTAAAATTAATTAATTATCATTTAGATTTTGGTTCAAAAAACTATATCAAGTCATGTATAATTTGTTTCATCGAGTCAGGAATGTAATTTTCACTAATAGACCCCCAAACCAGTTCATGTAAATTACTTTATTAATAGATTAAACCTAAAAAATTCAATAATTTAATCATAACATAGAGTACTGTTCTTGACAACCAGTGTTCTTCATTGTTCTGGTAGATAAATAGATATAAATATATGAGTAATCAAACAGTGAGCGAAATAAAAATAGTAGTAAATTATAATAATATACATAGGCGGTGGGTCCAGGGCGGGTCCGGCCAGATCCGTTACCCACCCCGGACCCGATGGGTTTTTCAAAGATGGGCCCGTAACCCGCCCCGTGACCTGTTTAACCGGGTCTAGACCCATCCCGAATGGAGCGGGTTTAATGCGGGGCTAGGTTTCGACCCGCCCCACTGCCGTCCTTATTCCATATCGAACCAGTGCTTTGAACCTGTTGAAGGGCTAAGTGATCAAGTCCAAAGGTTTGAAGGAAGCTGAAGTAGTAGGGCAACCATCTTGTGAAGAAGTTGAGTCCAGGAGCAGCTACTTGTGTGATCAAAGCTGACTCGGACTATTACCATTCTGTAACCAAGTCAAGTTACTTAGAGGATTCCTCCAGGAGTTGGAGAAGAGTGGATTAGAGGAATTACTCCATCCTCGAACCACTACAATTGCTTGTGTCTATTTCCTTTCAACATACTTACTTTCTTGCATTATCTTTATATCTGCTGATAGTTAAATTGCTTAAGTCTGCTGATAATAACCCTGCTAAAACAAGTGTTGAAAAACATATTCAAAAACTAAGGGTAAAAGTCTTCTGCTATTAAAAACCAAGTCAACTGCTACTTTAAAATATTAGCTGAAAACAACTAAGTTAAACTATCAACAGCTCAGTCGAGTCTGTTGAGTGGGTAACTTTGTTGTGTAAGCCAACTTAGCTATCCCCAAGGACTTCGCTGATTTGAGTCAACTCTGAAATTCTTAAAAGGACTAAAAACATAAAGTTAGTAAAATTTCTTCACCCCCCTCTAAACTTTACTTATCACCCCTTGGGACCTACAGTGTTAATCTTTAGCTGAAGAGTTAACCACTCAACAAACTCTAAGAGAGCTGTTGATATAGTAACTTAGCTGAATAAAGTATAACCTTTAGAAAATCAGTTTTCTTAATTTTTACTGCGGAAGTCTTTACACCCATTTTAACAATGGTTTGTCAACACTTATATTTTAGGTTAGTTATTATCAGTTGGATAGAAAATATATTGCAAGTAAATAAATATTCAAAATTTAAATGCAGAGAGTAAATGACATAGTATTTTATTGTGGTTTGAGGATGACGCAATTCCTCTACTTCATTCTTCTCCTACTCCAGGAGGAATCTGCTAAAGTAACGGTGACTTTGTTACAATAGCGCAACAGTACAAGTTTAGCCTTGATCACACAACTGACATCACTTCTGGCACTCAGCTCTTCGTAAGGCAGCTGCCTCATTACTTTAGCAATTAAAATCTTCAGGACTTGATCACCCAGTCCTCATTCGGATTTAAAACAGTTTCGAACTTGAACCTCACTTTATCTCCTTCACTTCTTGGAAATATAGACCTCTTTTGTCTTTAAACAAATGCTTCCTCTTCAACTTGAAGAACAACTTCTATCTTCCACGAATGTGTTGGATAAAGTGTCTTTTGATGTAGGCTTTAGGATGTATGATTTTCTAGCTTGAGAGAGTGTTTGCAGATTGGTTGAATGATTGAATATTTTGCTCTCTTATGTCACGTATTTCACACATAAAATGCCTCTGCCTTTGTAGGTCCCAAGGGGTGTGAGTAAGGTTTAGAAGGGGGGTTGAATAAACCTTACCAACTTTTCGATTTTAGTCCTTTTAAAATATTACAGAGTTAATTACACAGCTAAGTCCTTGAGGGACAACTAAGTTAGTAAATCAGCAGAGTTAGCCACTCAACAGACTCGATAGAGCTGTTGATAGAATAACTCAACTGTTTAGACTAAACCTTAACTTGGCTGTGATGAGTTCTTCAGTGGAAGACTTAACACCCTTGAATTTGATTTAGCTTTGTTTTAAACACTTGGTTTTAGCACTTTGTTATTTATCAGTTGGATATCAAATTATCAGCAGATATAAAGTATGTGCAGGAATGTAAATATGCTGAAATGTAAATGACACAAGTAAATTTTAAAGAGGTTCAAAGATGGGGCAATTCTTCTACTCCTTTCTTCTCCAACTCCTCGAGGGATCCACTAAGTAATGATCAAAGTACAAAGTGGTTATCAGTCTAGAGACAAGTCTTGATCACGCAGCTGACTTGCTCCTTGGACTCAGTCTTGAGATGCCTTGGTCACACAGCTGGCTTCTCGTCCGACTCAGCTTCTTCACAAGGCGGCTGCCTTGCTACTTCAGCTTACTTTCTCAAGCTTCTTGGATTTGATCACGTAGCCCTCCAATAACTTGAGATTGGTTCGACCTTGAACCTTCCTAAAATCCTCCTCAGAAAGTAGACCCCTTTTTATTCTTCAAAAGTTTCCTCTTCAACAGTTTGAAGTTGTCTTTCCTTCACAGCTTAGTGTTGGATCCATTTCCTTCGAGATTTAGGCTTGAGGATTTTGCTTGAATAACTTGAGAATATTTTGCAGGTTACAGTTTGAATGTTGCTTGTTATATCAGGTGTGCAAGGTAACCTTTTCTCAAAGTGATTCCTCAGCCTTTTATAGTGAACTTTCAAAAATTTGCCCGTTGAAGAGATAGGCTGATTTTCAAAAGTCACTTGTGTTTGTTGGCTTATCTTGTTGCAGTCCTTGATGTTGACATTTCCTCGAATTTAATGTCTTGGAGCATTGCAGCATCTCTGACACTTGGTGTAGTGCTTCCCATTGGTTTGTTCCTTTAACAGGTTATTATTCTGAGTAATATTCCTGACTTTTATTAACGGATCTCATTCAGTTTTCTTGACATGACTGCAGTCTTTTATTCCCCAGGTGACTTCGAGTTAGCTTCCAATCAATGGATGACTCATCTGTCAATTCAACTTGAGACTTGGCTTCTTGAGTTGACTTGACCGACTCTTCATACAGCTGTATCACAGCTGATACTCCTTCAATCGAGTTCTTGATCTTCTTTCTTGGCCATACTCAGCTATTCCTCAGCGGAGTCTTCACTTCAGTCTTCAGTTGACTTCTTGTATTCTCAGGCATAGCTGACTTGACTCAGCTTGTTCAGCCCTATCTATTACAATAAAAATTACAAGGAAAATGGGGTGCCAACTTTCTAGTCTAAGTTTTACATGGCATTCATCAAAATCTAAACAATAAATTTACCACCAATTTCCCCCTTTTTGATGATGCCAAAACTTGAAAATATTAATCATCTTGTAAACAGCACATATACATACATGCAATGCAATAACAAAGAATTTATGCGTAGAATCAATATTTTTATTGGTCATAACATTTTTGTCCTTTACACAATCAAGCACAATGTGTATCGAGCAATCGTCGAGCATACTTATGTCTACGCAAATTGATTTTTCATTGAATGTACAGAAGACTTACATGCATATGTATTTACAAAAGTAAAATACATGAAGGGGTTAGCAGCAACACTTCATCGCCTTCGATGCCTCCTTCTTTCTTCTTCAGCTCTGTCTTCGTCAGCTCTCTTTCTTTTCTTTTCCTCTTCAACTGCTTTCTTCTTTTCGTAAGCTCTCTTCGCAGGTTCATCTTTTCTTTTTCTTTCTTGTCTTTCTTGCCACAGCTGAGTTTGCCTCTTATTTTCTTCTTCGATTCTTTTGACATATTCATCATTTTTCCTCTCCACTTCCAGATTGGCTACAACATCATACCCATCCCAGTAGATCCTTCCTTTCTTGCCTGGATCTACATATTCAATATTTTTGGGCAAAGTTCTAGGTCGAAAACCTCTTCCTCCACCACTTCTTCCTTTTCCTCTGGGTGTATCTTTGCACGGAGTCTTCTTTTTACTGGTGAATGGGCTGGCGGTAGTCTGCTGCCTATCAGCTTCTTCGCACAACTTCAGATTGTTCTCCCAGTACAAGTCCCAGGCTTGGGCTATGGACATGTTTTTGAAGTATCCTTCGGATTCGAGCATTTTGAACTCTTCAACTGATCTTGGCTCTTGTCCGTCATTTGGAATGGCATTTGTATCTTTTCCTGCCGGAATGCCTCTGAACTGTTTTAACATTTCTTCAACACGGGCATCCGTTCTCTTGTCGAACTCCTCCATCTCTGCTTCTACAAGTTTTCTCTTTTGAGACATAGGCACAACCGAGTGTTGGAGCGGCAGAGTCACCGGAAGTTTACTGATTATGCTAGCTGTGACATGACCTTGCTGAGGGGTTTCATCAAGCATTAAGGTCACATCCTTTGACCTTTCCCCCTCAACAGCTTTTCCCTTCTGTTTTTCAACAGCTGCTTCACCCTTCTGCTTCGCAGCTGTTTCTTCCTTCAATTTCTTCAGGTATTCCACTTCCTCCTTTTTGGCATCATCAAATGAGAAAGGAACCCCTAGAAACATCCCAGCAAGCATGAAGTCTAGTCGGCTGATAGCTGAATTTTGCTTGGAGTCTGATGCGGAGTATGCTGTTCGAAATTCTGAGCGGGTGGCTTTAGATTCGACTGCCATCAGTTTCATTTCAGCCATGAGAAGGCTGAATTTGGCATTCATATTCGCCTCAACACACATAAATTATTTTCTGTGGAATTCACGCAACAGCTCCATCTCTGTTATATGAGAGGCATGCATTCTTTCAATATTTTCCTGTATCCTCCGCTTCATGTCAGCATTATCAGCGCTCCAGACTAGCATTTTGTTGTACAATGCTTTAAAATATCTGACTTGTTCATATCGCATTGTACTCTGCTGTTGACACCATTCCCTGATTCGGACCACTATCCCTCGCAAGTCTGCTATGAGGTTGGCATCCCTGTTGTCCAGTCGCATATCCAGTGAGGCCTGGTGCCGTTCAATCTTCTCAATCTCACCAAGGATTATCTTGAAGACTTCACGCACCTCAGCTGTCACCTCGGTTTCAGCTGGTGGCCAAGCAACATCAAAATCAAAATCTGCTGGAACAATTGAATCGGAGGGAATAACTGGATCAGCTCTTAAGTTGAAGCGTCTCTACTCACGAGCTGTTTCTTATTCAAGATCGGGCAACTCAATCGAGAAAGGGAAAGTTTCTTCGAATGCATCATCATGTACATATGGTATTGATTCTACAGTTGTTCATGCCTATGATGTGCCTGGTTGAATCGAGCCTGTGCAGCTTTGGGAGCCTGCGCAGATGACTCGGTCTCACCGGGCCTTGGTGCGTGGGTTGGCCACCGGTGAGCCTCAAATCTGTCTTATGACTTCTTTGGCCTCGAGATTCTCGCTAAATGAATTTGCTTGTCCTCAGCTGCACCATCAGTGTCATCGGAGGATGATGAAGCCTGAGGGCTTGGTTCATCATCAAAATTGAACGTTTGACGAGCAGCTTTGAATTCTGGCTTACTCGAACTTGGAAGAACATTCTCAGCTGAGTCCTTTGCAGAAGGGGTGGACTTAGCTTCATCTTCAGAGCCCAAGAATGTTGTATTAGGATTATCCTGGGAATCATGAAGAGCGTTGATTTCCTCTTCTGAGTCAGCAATGATGATTTGAGGAATGCTCTTTTCTTCTTGATTTTTACCCAGGGAAGTCTCAACCTCCTTTGGGCCTTCATTACCTTCTGCAGTCTCAACTGCAGCGAGGCCTTGTACATTCCCTTCGACAGACGCGACTATCTTAGGGTCTTCTGCAGTAGCATCCACAGGAGTCTCAACTCCTTGGATTGCACTTTCATTTCCCAGAGTGTTAACTCCCAGGGAAAATCCATCCTGTTCCTCGACTGCAACATCAGCGTCCTCAGCTTGCAAAGTTGTTGGCACTTCAGCTGGGATAGACTCAACTGTCCGAGCTTCGTTAGTGACAACTTGCTGTTGTTCATTTTCTTTTTTTTCTTTCTCCACTTCGCCTCCTACCTTCATTGTGGAGTCATCTGCAGCATCCTCCGACCTAGCTGTAGTGGAGTGAGTTTCCCCTTCAGCTGGCGCACCAGCTGAGTGACTGATGGTGGGGTCACTCTGCTCCAGACTCCCGGCTGTATCCATTGAGTGTTCAGCCGTGGGGGCAGGTGGTAAGACACCTTCATTAGGGGTTGGCTCAACTTGGGTGCCCAAGTTCCCAGTGTCATCGCCAAGTCCCTTGGATCCATCCTCTGAGTGAACTGGGGATGTGGTTGCAGCAATAACTGTGGCAATCTGTTGTATCACACCTAATGGATCAATCTCCAGGAGATATTTGGAGGACTCTCCTGGTCATTCCATCATCTGCTTCTCATGCATCAATTTGGATTCCCGCATGGCTTGCTGCATATCCAACTTCTCCCTTGCAGCAACAGGATCCTTGTCCTCATCACTTCCCGAGAGCATATCAATGTGAGGAGGAGTGTGCTCTAGAGTTCCAGTGAGTGGGCATATATTCGCTTTTTCACGAGCTTCAGCTTCCTCTGCTAGTGTTTCCTTTTCTTTTTCTTTGAATATATGCAGAATGTCCAGGCAGTTATCTTCATCAAGTGCCTAAAGCACGGTGGTCAATCCGAGGAAGTTCACCAATTCTTCCTCTTCCTCAATGAATTCAGGCGTTCAAACCTGTACCTCGGCGACTCGAACTTCCATTTCCTCCACTCTCATGAGGCGTTGCGATGTCCGGGTATAATGGAGAGTACATAATTACATCGTCATCTTCATCCTCTCCTTGTTGCCCTTCCCTTTCAGGGATAGAAGGCAACATGCTTGCTGCTTTTCACTTTCGGCGACATCAGTGGCGTGAAGATCGATCCTTTCAATGAGGGGATTCTGTTGTCTCCGCTGCTTTTTCTTCCTCAGCTGTTATGTCCACAGCTGGGTCTTCTAATTGCCTCTGCTGACTATCCTCAGCAGACTTGGCTGTTTCTTCAATAAATTTTGGAGACTCACTTCTTGCAAATGATCTCGAGATTTTCTCGGTGAGTGGTAGACTCATTTGTCTTCTCAAGCTACGAGAGCTTGGTGAGTCTTCTCCTTCTCTTGGTCCTCACCGGAGGAACTTTTGGTTCGGAGACTTCTTCTTCAGATTCCTTGGCGGCGGGGGCCGGAGCATCTTTCTTTGACTGAGGATCTGCCGTTCTGGGCTTGGCAGTCCTCTTCTTTCTGATGGTCGGAGAAGGTATTTGGGTTTCCTTCTCGCCTCATTTGCGTGGGCGAGCAACTCGGCCGGCAGGGGGTAGGTGCGTCTTTCTTCTTTGCTGCAGGGGCATCTTTCTTCTTCGTAGCTGCAAGGGAAGCTCTCTTCCTTGGAGGGGAGGAAGCAGCTGTATCAACAGGGTCAGCGGATTCCCCCTCACTGGTATCTGACCTTTTGGCATAGGCTCTCTTCTGGGCACCGAACAAGTTGGCTCGGAACTTCTTCTTGTTTACATGGAAAGACTTTCCATGTCTAAGGGGAATGCCCTTAACCTCCATCAGATGGCCAATAAATAGGCCATAGACAAGTGATCCTCCAAAGGATCCGTCCTCCTTGATGGATTTGTTGCCAACGTTCGCGGAGTGCTGCCAGTATCACTGAGTGCTCGCGATTGATCTTCTTTTCTTCCATGATCGTAGTCATGACGATCAGCTTGGTTTTGGACAGCTGATTGAAGCTGCCAAACTTCATGTCTACACTCTTAGCTACGATATTCATTAGTTTATGATAATCGTCCTTCAGCAGCTTCTTGTTAGATGTGTAGACCACTTTTGCATCACACTCGTGTTTGGTCACTTCCTTCCATGCAGCAGCCAAGTTGACATCGGCTTCATATATCTCTAGCATGCCTTGGGATGGCAGTAAACAGTGCTCCGCAAGGTCCTTAGCAGTGATTAATATGTCCCTGGGGTGGACGGAGGACTTAATCCCTTCGTCTTGCACCACGGCGTTAACATAAAACTGGGCAACTTCTTCAATGTATGTCATTTGATACTCCATTGTGAGAAAAGGTTTGAGTCCTGATTTTTCGATCTTATCTGCTATTTTCTTCACAAGGGTTTCATTGGAACCCTGCTTTATCACCCCTTCAAAGTCCACAATTGATCCTGTGTGGATTTGCTTTGCGAGCTTGGTGAAATCATGTGCTGGTGCCATTTTTAGTGAGTTTTACCGAACGAAACTTGGTAACCGACTTGAGAACTTGTAGGGTTTTCGAGAGAGAAAAGTTTGCTTTTTTTTGCTTGGGAAGATGAACATTTTCGAAAAAAGTGAGAGATAGAGAGGATTGAAAAACCGTATATAAGGTTTATGAAAGGACGGGTTTTTGAATTTTGAAATTTGATCAAGATCAACGGCTCAGATTTACCACGTCACATTGCATTTAATTTCTCGCATTTAATGCGGCAGCATTTATATCCAATCATATGCTTCTTGTGCGACTTTTGGTATGTACCGTCATTATTATGTTGGCGTCATCCTTAAAAACATTCCCGCTCATAAAAAATGACTGCGTTTTTGTCACTTAGCTCATAAATGACTCAGCTTACTACAAAAATGACTCAACTATTCTTCTCTCCTTTCGTTAAGCAACTCAACTGTCAACTAACTCGATACAACTGACTTTCCGATACGGCTGATCTACTTGGCTGATTCATGAGACTTGTTCTATTTTCAACTTTTCACGTTCTATCTCTTCTCATTGAGTCTTCTGAGTGTCAACTAAGCTCAATTAACCCTAGCTCATGCTTAAGGTCTTCAAATCTTGATTCACATAAGGGCTTGGTGAATATGTCAGCTAACTGCTTATCAGTTGAGATATATTCCAAGGTGATGTCTTTCTTTTCAACATGATCTCTTATAAAATGTTATCTGACATCAATGTGCTTTGTCCTTGAATGCAACACAAGATTCTGAGTGATTGCAATAGCACTTGTGTTATCACACATAATTGGAATCTCTTTTTCTTCAATTTCATAATCTCTCAGTTGTTGTCTCATCCATAAGACTTGAGCACAACAACTGCCCGCAGCTATGTATTCTGCTTGAGCTGTGGATGTGGCTATTGAATTTTGCTTCTTGCTAAACCAGGAAACCAGTCTGTTTCCAAGCATTTGACAAGTTCCTGGAGTACTATTCCTGTCAACTCTACATCTAGCATAGTCAGAGTCTGAGTAACCAATAAGCTTGATCCACCTTCCTTTGGATACCATAAGCCAACTTCTTGGCATCCCTTCAAATATCTTAGGATTCTCTTAGTCTGCGGTCATATGGCTTTCTTTTGGTGCGATTGGAATCTTGCACATACACCTCTTGCAAAGGTGATGTCCGGCACCGCTTCTTTGTTAGATGAAGCGTTGATCCATAAGTGCTCAGTATCTTGTTTGATCTCTGACTTTACCATCCGCATCCATGTCCATCTTGGTGATGTATTCATTGGTATTTTCACGAAGACTTCTCTTCCATACCAAATTTCTTCATTAAATCTACGGTGTACTTTGTTTGACTTATGAAGGTTCCATCCTTCAGCTGCTTAACTTGAAGTCGTAGAAAGAATGTCAGCTCTCCCATCATGCTCATTTCAAATGTGCCTTGCATGAGGTTTGAGAACTTATCACACAGCTCTTTGTTTGTGGATCCAAAAATGATATCATCTACATATATTTGAACAAGTAGTATACTCTCCCCATCTCGAATTTTTAAGAGTGTTCTGTCTACTTTGCCTTTGGTGAATCCATTGTCAGTTAGAAATTGAGACATTGTGGCATGGCATGCTCTAGGTGCTTGTTTCAATCCATATAGAGCTTTCTTGAGCTTGTACACCTTATCTCAATTGGTTTTCTGCTCAAAACCTGTAGGTTGCTCAACATAGACTTCTTCTTCCAACAATCCATTTAAAAATGCACTTTTCAGATCCATTTGATATACAATGAAGTTTTTGTGTGCATCATAGGCAAGAAACATCCTTATAGGTTCTAATCTTGATACAGGAGCAAATGTTTCATCAAAATCTATTCCCTCTTCTTGGCAATACCCTTTGGCTACCAATCTTGCTTTGTTTCTTACCACAGATCCTTCTTCATTCATCTTGTTTCTGAAAACCCATTTTGTACCAATAACATTTTGATGGGTTGGTCTTTGCACCAATTCCATACCTTGTTCCTTTCAAACTGATTTAGCTCTTCTTGCTTGGCTTGAATCCAATGTGTGTCATCCAATGCTTGGGACACATCTTTTGGCTCTATTTGGGAAATGAAACAAGTGAACATTGCTTCTTGTTGAGCTCTTGATCTGGTTCTCACACAATCTCTCACGTTTCCAATGACTAATTCTGGTGGATGGTCTCTCAGCCATCTCACATCAGGTTGAAGTAAATCAGCTGGGTTCAGTTGTCTCGCAGCTGTGTTGTTTTGAGAAGCTCTTTCATCATCATTTAGCTGCAGATTTTCCAGCTATCTTTGAGACTCAGCTGTCTCATCTTCATCTTGATTGATTGCTCGGCTTGACTTCAACATAGGGACTCTTACGCATAGTCGGTGATTCGACTTATCGTTAACTATTCAATGTCTTCTCCATTCACATTAGGTTCATCAAAACCACATGAATAGACTCTTCTGTTACCATAGTCCTCTTGTTCAGCACTCTATAGGCTTTACTTTCAGCTGAGTATCCCAAGAAGATACTTTCATCAGCGTTAGCATCAAAAGCCTTTACATCCAAATATTCTAAAATACCCAACATTTGGCTTTCTCACTGTCCATATTTCATAGGGAGTCTTTGTCAGCTGTCTATCAATCATGCATCTATTTTGAGTATAACATGCAGTGTTTATGGCCTCAGCCCAAAATCTTTTAGGCAATCCTGCTTCAGCTAACATGGTTCTGGCAGCTTCTTTGAGTATTCTGTTCATTCTTTCTGCTACTCCATTCTGCTGTGGAGTCCTTGCTGCAGATAACTCATGAGTAATGCCATTTTCTATACAATACTGAGTTATTATCCCATTGACAAACTCAGTTCCTCTATCAGATCTTATCTTGATAATGGTTTGACTCTTCTCATTTTGAATTCTCTTCATCAACTGAGGTAATTTCTACAAGGTTTCCTTCTTTTTGCACATGAAGATTGTCCATGTATATCTTGAATAATCATCCACCACTACTAAGGTGTATTTCTTTCCACTTATACTGGCTGGTTCAACAGGACCAAATAAATCCATATGCAACAGATGCAATATTCTTGTTCAAGATGGACTTGACTTCTCTTTGAATGATGATTTGATCTATTTTCCCATCTCGCATGCATCACAAACACTTTCCTTCTTGTACACTGAGTCTGGCAGTACTTCTACAAGATGACTCCTTGCAAGCTTGTTGATTGTCTTGAAGTTGAATAACTTCGGCTTCTTGTACCACGGCCAACTTGATTCGTGTACTTACTCTTTTTGCTAACAGACAAGTGCTTGGTGTGGCAATCGACCAGTCTACCACATACATGTTCTTTTGTCTGGATCCTTGCAGCACTATTTCATTTGATTCAGTGTCTTTAATTTGGCACACTCCCGTATTGAATCCAACATTATAGCCCTTGTCACAGAGTTGGCTGATGCATAACAGGTTGAAGTTGAGGCCTTCAACATATGCAACATCTGTGATTTCTAATCCATTTTTCTTGATGGATCCAGTGCCTTATATTTCCCCTGGAGCTTCATTTCCTCCAAATATGACTTTTGCGCCTCCAATCTCCTTGAATTTTGATAGATTTTTTGTGTTTCCTATTGTGTGTCTGGAACAGCCACTATCCATGTACCAGGTTCCTTGGCACTCAGCTGTTCCTTGAACCTGCAATCAAGGAAATTAGTTTTTAGGCACCCATGCTTGTCTGGGTCTGAGGGGTTAGTGCTATAAGATGATCCAACCAACCTATAGCCAAATGACTTGACTCTAAGAGGTTGCCATCTATCTGTGCCATAATCATAACTCACTTTGGCAAATTGCTTGGACGTTTTAGGTTCATACAACTGTCTCTTTTGTCTGTATGCATGTGTGTTTGTTTTAGCGATTGCCTTCTTTGGGTAGTTGTGATATTTATGAGTGTAGTGCCTGGGTGCATATGTGTGCTGATGATAGCTCTTTTGCCTTTGGAAGGACCTTTGCTGAGTTCTAGGCCTTTTCCATTTAGGCTTGTATTCCATAGGTTTTTGCTGATATTTCACATTGTTCCAATCAGTTTGACTTGGGTAATTTCTACCATTCCCATAATATGTGTTTCTTTGATAAAACATCTGGGGTCTTTGGTAGCTCTGTTTATTCTTCACAGAGTACTTCCTATTTGGAGTTTGCTTTGAGGAACTCTGTGGATTTCTTCTCAATCGTCCTCTCGGCATACTCAATCGATCAATTTTTTCCTTTTCCTTTGTATCCAAGGCCAGTTTGTTTGTGATTGTGCTTTGGAGTGAATGTGGGTGCAGCATTTAGTGTTTTGGATTTTTGAGATGCTTCATTACTTGAAGATCCTTTTTTCAGAATCACTCTGGGAGTTTGACTGTGTACAAAGGAGTTGAATCCTATACCTGTCTTGTCTCCACATTCTTTTTGGCTCAAAATAAGGTCATCCAATGATTTAGATGCCTTTGTAAACGATGCAATCACATTTTTGAGATCATTTTCCCTCTTTTCTATAGAAGCTATCTCAACTATTAGTTTAGCATTCTCAGCCTTCAGCTCTTTGTTCTCATCAGCTATGCGACTTAGAGTATTCAACTCCTTAGTCAGCTGTGAGTTTTGGCTTTTGAGCTGGCTGTTTTCCTCATTTAATAGTGTGTGCGAGGATTTAATGTGCTCAAAGTCTTTCATTATTTTGCCCAATGAATCATAAAGATCAATGGGTGATGAAGTGTGTGTGTCACAATCACTATCACTAGAATCTGAGTGAGATGAGTTAGAGTGTACCTCATCTTCTTGGTCAGGTTGATCTTTTTCTTTAGCCATTAGACAGATCATTGCTTCTTCTTCAGAATCACTTGAGTAGTCAACTTCACTATTTTCTGAGTCTGCCGCTTCTTTCGACTTAGCTATCTCAGCAGTCCTAGTGGCCAACATAGCCCTTTTCTTTTCCTGTCTTCTTTCTCTGAAGACTCTTCTTTCTTTTTCATTCCTGTATTTATTGACTACTGGATATGGACAGTCAATAGCAAATTATCCTGGTTGTCTGCAATTCCAACACAGGTTTTCAGCTCTCTGATCAGTTCTTTCCGTTCTTGGGTTATCAACTCTCTGATATTCAACCTTTTGTTGCTCAGCTCTCTTGGGTGGCCTATCTTCCCTTGACTTGGACGAAGCTGAATGTCTCCTGGAGGATTTACCCTTGTTTCTTTTATGGTTCTTGTTGAAGAACTAGCTTATTGAATCTTTTAACCATCAGGGCAATTTCCTCTTGGTCAATAGCTTCCTTGACCTCAGCTCTCTTCCCATCTTTAACTATAAGTGCAGCTATTTTGGGTACAGCTGTCTCCTCTTGATATTTTCTTCTCAGCTCAAATTCATAGGCTTTGAGGTCTGAGAATAGCTCATGATTGGATGTTATTTTGAGGTTCATTGAATGTCTCAAAGCCATGACCTTCATTTCCCATTCAGCTGGGAGGCTTCTCAGAATCTTCATACACATTTCCTTTTGTGTACATTCTATCCCAAGTGCTGATAATTCATTTGTGATTTCAGTGAATCGAGCATCCAACTGATCCAAGGTTTCACCTGCAAGCATTTTAAAATTTTCAAATTTTTGTACAACAACGGACAATTTGTTTTCTTTAATTTGCTCAGATCCTTCACAAATTAAAGTTAATTTATCCCAGATTTGTTTTGCAGTTTGGCAAGATTTGACTTTGTTGAACATTGCTTTGTCCAAGGTTTTGTAAAGTATGTCATTGGCCACATTGTCCAAGTTGTATCTTTTTCTGTCCTCGTTTGTCCATTCAGTCCTTGGTTTCTCAACCAGGGCTGGTCTTGCTCGAAGAATACTTCTTCTCCCTTCACTGCAGGTACTCTCCGTCTGATTGTGTTCACTTTCGGTTTTGCGGTGGCCCATCCTCTATCACTATCTACATTTCATCATGTAAAGCAGATAGATGAGCCTGCATGTGAATTTTCGAGTCATCAAATTCCTCAGTAGTGAACATAGGAATGCGTGTCAAATTTGCTTCCATGATAATAACTTTGCTGAAAAAAAAACTTTTGAAAGAGCAAGTGTTAAAAATTTCTTTGAAAGATTGGAGATCTAGTTCAGTAACCAGTGCAGAAGACTCAATGAACCAACCGCTCTGATAGCACTTGTAGGTCCCAAGGGGTGTGAGTAAGGTTTAGAAGGGGGGGTTGAATAAACCTTACCAACTTTTCGATTTTAGTCCTTTTACAATATTACAGAGTTAATTACACAACTAAGTCCTTGAGGGACAACTAAGTTAGTAAATCAGCAGAGTTAGCCACTCAACAGACTCGATAGATCTGTTGATAGAATAACTCAGCTGTTTAGACTAAACCTTAACTTGGCTGTGATGAGTTTTTCAGCGGAAGACTTAACAACCTTGAATTTGATTTAACTTTGTTTTAAACACTTGGTTTTAGCACTTTGTTATTTATCAGTTGGATAGCAAATTATCAGCAGATATAAAGTAAGTGCAGGAATGTAAATATGCTGAAATGTAAATGACACAAGTAAATTTTATAGAGGGTCGAAGATGGGGTAATTCTTCTACTCCTCTCTTCTCTAACTCCTGGAGGAATCCACTAAGTAATGATCAAAGTACAAAGTGGTTATCAGTCTAGAGACAAGTCTTGATCACGCAGCTGACTTACTTCTTGGACTCAGTCTGGAGATGCCTTGGTCACACAGGTGGCTTCTCGTCCGACTCAGCTTCTTCATAGGGCGGCTGCCTTGCTACTTCTTACTTTCTCAAGCTTCTTGGATTTGATCACGAAGCCCTCCAATAACTTGAGATTGGTTCGACCTTGAACCTTCCTACAATCCTCCTTGGAAAGTAGACCCCTTTTGATTCTTTAAAAGTTTCCTCTTCAACAGTTTGAAGTTGTCTTTCCTTCACAACATAGTGTTGGATCGATTCCTTCGAGATTTAGGCTTGAGGATTTTGCTTGAATAACTTGAGAACAATTTTCAGGTTACAGTTTGAATGTTGCTTGTTATCTCAGGTGTGCAAGGTAACCTTTTCTCAAAGTGATTCCTCTACCTTTTATAGTGATCTTTCAAAAAGCTGTTCGTTGAAGAGATAGGCTGATTTCCTCGTATTTAATGTCTTGCGGCAAAGATCATCTCGACACTTGTGCGATGCTTCCCATTGGTTTGTTCCTTTTGCACACAATCGAACTAACACTTTATCTCGACAACTTTAACAGGTTACTATTACCGAGTAACATTCTTGACTTTTATCAACGGATCTCGTTCAATTGTGTTGACTTGATTCAGCCTTTTATTCCCCAGGTGACTTGAGTTAGCTTCCAATCAATGGATGACTCATCTGTCACTTCAACTTGAGACTTGGCTTCTTGAGTTAACTTGACTGACTCTTCATACAGATGTATCACAGCTGATACTCCTTCAGTCGAGTCCTTGATCTTCTTTTTTGGCCATACTCAGTTGTTCCTCAGTGGAGTCTTCACTTGATCTTGATTGACTTCTTGTATTCTCGAGGCATAGGCGACTTGACTCGGCATGTTCAAATTTTATCTATTACAATACAAATTACAAGGAAAATGAGGTGCCAACTTTCTAGTCTAAGTTTTACATGGCATTCATCAAAATCTAAACAATAAATTTCCCAACAGCCTTTTATAGTGTGAGTTTGAATTTCGACCGTTGAAGAGATATACAAATTCAAACTCTCACTTTTGTTTGTTAGCTTGTCTTGTTTCTTCAGCATTTGATGTTGACCCAACCTTTGAATTTTAGTATTTTTAGGCTATTGAAACGATATATTCAGAGATCTGCAAGCTTTCCATTGGTTCCCTCTTCTTGCACTCTTTCAGCAATACAACTTTAATGTTGTAGATCTGTCTCCTTACCAAAACGGGTAAGTCTTTGACTTTTAATACAACAGACTTCTTCAACGTTCTTTAAGTCCTTCAACTGCTTTAACCCATAAGTTTCGTCTTACCCTTTATTTCTTGGATGACTCTGTTCTAAGTCTTCTGAAAGACACAACTGATATACTTGACTGAAGCTCTTCTGATCCACTCAGCTTTGACTCAACTGATTCTTCTTTGCATTCTTCAGCAAATCCTCTGTAACTTCAACTTAGCTGCAAATTGACTCAACTAATTTTCTAACTATTACAAAGTTGAAATTACAAACAAAATTGGGGTGGCAACTTTCTAATACTAAGTTTTCTAAGCATCATCAAAATCCATATAATAAATTTTCTAACAATTTCCCTCTTTTTGATGATGCCACTGAATTTAAATAGTTGAAAAAGAATGTATCAATTTTATTAATGAACATTCAACAGTTACATTATTGTATATATATTACAAGTAATTTTGTAAAAATACAAAACAAAACTTTTGACAGCTATCTATTCATCTTCTTGGTTGTTTTTTTCTCCTTTCTTCATCTTCTTTTCTCTTTCTATCTTCTTCTTGTTTTCTTCGCCTCCTATCTTCTTCATCCTTCTTTCTTTCCTCTTGTTCATTCTTTCTAAGCTTCAGCTCTTCCATTTCACATTTACGGGCTATCTTATTTTCTCTACGATCATCCTCTCTACGCTGAGCTTCATTTAAACCCATCCACTATAAAACGTCCTTTTTAAGAGGATTTATGGCCATGATTCCACTAACTCTTTTTGGTGGAGAGCTTCTACGTCTCCCACCAGTGTTTGAATCTCGGTCTCTTCCTCTTTCTCCATTTTCCCCTGCATAGCTACCTCCCCTAGATACTTCACTACAGGGTGGCTGCTGACTTTTAGAAGTCTGCTGACTCTTGGCTTTCTTCTCTTGAGTTGGCTGCTTCTTAGTCTCTTCAATATCTCTTAAGGCCTTTTCCCAGTACAATGCCCAAGCATCAATAATGTCCATTCCAGTATAGTACCCTTCTAACAAAAGAGTGTCAAACTCTTCATTAGACCTTTATTCCAAGGGACCTATTGGTGGAGTAGCTTCTTCACTCGAGAGCAACCCTGCTGGTGGACTACCATATTGAACCTTCAACTTTTCAATCCTCACCTCTTGATTCTTATATAGCTTAGCTATTTTTTCCTTTAATTTTTGAATGGCTAACTCAGCCTTTTCTTCAGTTACAGTAAGGGAGGTAGCTGAGATAGGATGGAGGTGGTGCCTTTGCCTTTTATTGAATTTGTAGGGCGTGCTTTATCTTTCCCATTTTTAGCATCATCACCAGAAGATGGTTGGACTGATCAGAGAATAGAGTCTAACTTCTTGTGAGTTACGAAGTGTGCTGCTTCTTGGTATGAGCTGAGTACATGCAGTTGTTTCTTCATGGATAAAATCTTTTCTTTCGTTAAAGCTTCCATGCAATCCATCTTCTTTTCCATTTTTGTCTGTAGCAGCTCCATATCAGATAAGTTACTCCTTTCCATTCTCGCAATATTATCCCTCTGTCTCTACTGGAAGGCAAGTTGGTCAGCTCCCCATACCAATAACTTGGAATACACTGTCTGAAGTAGCCAATTTGCTCCCTATGAAGAGCCTTATTCTGTTGCGCCTATTTCTTGATTCTGAGCTCGGATTTCCCCTGTAATCATGGCATCAATGTCGATTCATGTGCTTAAGTCAGCAAAGCCTTTCTCCATAGCCTCCATTTCTTCGCACATTGCTCTGAAGGCTCCATGAAAGTTTGCTACTTGCTCATTGGTATCTTCTAGTGCAAAATCAAAATCATGGCCATACGGGATAATTCTGGTATCCGAAGGGATGTGTAAATCCTCTGCGTTGACTTGGATTCGGAATCGGGTAGCTTCTTCCTCTGACTTTGCCTCGAAAGTGATTTCTTCTTGAAATGGGAAATACAACATTCCAAGTTGTCAATAGGATCTGAGAAAGGTCCCACTCTTCCTTCGGGAATCCTTGCCTCACCACCCTGACCAACAACTCTATGTGACTCGGCTGTAGAAGCCTCATCGGCAGATACAACTGTGGTAGCCTGTTGAGATGATTGTGCCTCAGTTGTCTTAACAGATTCACTGGCAGCAATGTTAGTTTCCAATTGAGTAGACTGTGCATCAGCTGTTCCAACAGCTTCATTTCAAGGAGATTTGGCTAGTTGAGGAAAGGGATCAATAAGCACAAACCTCATTCTGGTGTATTTTAAGTTGTCATCTGGATCACTGGCCTCTTTATAAGATTCAAGTTAATCACTGGCTTCAATATCTTCAGCTATGTTTGAGTATTCTGGTGTTGAGTTAATTTCTGTTAATGCATAGATGATCATGTGCTCAGTTGATTCAGATTCTTGGACAATGATAGACACATCACCAGAAATTTCAGCATTTTCCCTAGCAGTCTCAACTGCTAGTTGGTCTTTAGCAATCCTTTCAGTAGCCTTAACCGCTGAAGGGTCTTCGATAATACCTGCAACAGTCTTAACCTTTGTTGGGTCTTCAATCACATTGGCATCCTTAGAGGTCTCAACCTCAAGGATTGCACTTTCATTTCCACCAACAGTCTCAACTGTTGTGGTCTCATCAATTCCAACATGTGCCTCTGTGGCAGCAGTCTCAACCACTATAACTTCATGGGTATGCAACTCTATGTGTGCCTCAGCTGCAACAGTCTCAACCACTGCAACGTAACTAGCTGGAACATTTTCCATTTCAACATTCTCACAATCACCTCCAAACTTCAAAATTTCTTGTTTCCCTACAGCCTTCTCTGACCTGGCCGTAGTGTGCCGTATTTCCTCCTAAGCTGGTGCACCAGCTGACTGATTTTCAAATGTTTTGGGGTCAACTGTCACAGGGGACTTGGCCTTTTTGCTTGAATTTTTGGTTGATTCGATCTATGTTATCTCAACAACAGTCTTAGGGGGTGGCTCAATTGGGTTGCCCTCTTCCATATTCTCATCCAAATTTACAATTTCTATCCCAGTCTTATCGCCATCTCCATTACTTGCAATTTTCTCCTCAGAGTGAGCTGGTGATGAGAGATTTGCCGTGTCTCTCACCACTCCTTCGATGATAAGAGTGAGGGATGATGGTTCCCCAACTCCAGATAGTTTTTCTTGCTCACCCATCTCTCTAGATTCATGGAGTGCTTGCCTCAATTGTGCAGCCTCCACTGTATCAGCTCCTTCGATATTCTCTTCATCATCATTGCTGTAAATATCAGGAATAATAGCATCAATGAATGGGCATTTGTGAGGCTCAACACTTTTACCCTTCTCAAGGGCCTTCACTTTCTCTTCCTCCTTCTTCTCATAAAGAATGGATGTGGCATATATTTCATCAATGGCTTGAACAATAGTGGCATTCTTTAGGAATTTCAAAAGACATTCTTCTTCATCGATCATCTTGGGCTTCTGAGACTGCTGACGACTATCACTCAACTTCTACTTCCTCCATATATACAATCTAGCTTCGATGTTAGGATATATAGGGGATCCTGGTTCATCAAAAACAAAGTTATCCCTTGCAGCAACCTCTTCTTCTTGAGGCCTAACAACCTCAACTGGTTCAATAATGGTCCTCAACAACTGCTTTTTCAAGTATCATCGCAGTTGTGTCCTCGACTCTAACTTTCTCTTGCTCAGCTACAACTGGTTCAATTGTAACTGATTCCATTGCAACTTTTTCAACAATGAGAGAAGCTACAGTAGATTGTAAGTCACGATTCATCTTGGAGCGCCTCTCCAAAAGAACCTCGATTGACTATGTTTCCTCAGAGTCACCAGATTCATAACGAAAAATTGATTCCTCTAGTTCATGTCTCAACCCTTGCTTAAGTTGAGTCTTCTATTTCTTCGCAGAACCCTTCTAGGGCGCAACTGTTCTTCTCTTTTTCGGGATAGCTGGAGCAGGAGCTGGAACAGTTGGCTCTTCTTCAGGGACACTCTCAGTTGTTTCCCCCTCAGAAGCACCACTTTTCTTGGCATGGACCTTCTTCTAGCCAGATGACAAGTTACCCTTGAATAATCTTTTATTCACGTGGAATGCCTTTCCTTTTTGCAGTGACACTCCTTTCTTAATAGATACCCAATGACTATCCCATAGCCAACGGTGTTTTTGAACTTGCCATCAGCTAACTCCACATTTTGTACATTTTGACACAACTTGTCAAAGATGTACTTGCTCCAGTTCACATCCAGCTCTTCGATAATGGCTGCCATTATAGTCAGCTTAGTCTGAGATAGCTGATTATAAGAGCCAAACTTGATGCCGATGCACTTAACTACCACGTCCACTAGCTTGTGGTATTCCTCCTTGATCACAACCTTTGTGTTTGAAGAATTTAGCTTACTTGCAACTTCATCAATCGCGATCTCCTTCCAGATTTTCATAAAGTCGAATTCATAGTCTTTAAGCTCTGTGAGTTCGCTGTTGGGAAGGTGAAGCAGCTCAGTCAAGTCTTTAGCAGACAACTTGAATTTCTTTCCATTCACTGAAGAATGGATCCCATAATCGTGAATGGACGTGTTTACGTAGAACATTGCCACCTCTTCCAGAAAGGTTTGTGGCATGGGCAAAGTGAGAAATCTCAACAAACCTGATTTCTCTAAGTGCCCAATGATCTTCTTTGTCTTCTCCTTATCAGATGACTGTTTTACCAGTCCTTCAGCATCGATTAGTTCACAAGAGTACACTTTCTCAAGCATTTTCATGATATCTAGAGCGAAATCGGAAACATTCTTTGGTGCCATGGAGAATTTCTGAGAATTTTTGAAGAACCTTGAACTTTTTTTCCTTTGCAAAGGTTTTTCGAATTTTGAATGTTTGAGAATAATGTGAGAAAAGAGATAAATGGATTTTTGATATATATGGGATGTGAAGAGACATCTTCAGGATCGTGCATTTTGAATCTTCATCAACGGTTGATATTAAACCTGAAAAGTTGCTTCCCCACATTAAATGCCCGCAACATTTATGTCCAATCATAGGGTTTCTATAGCAGCCTTTACTGTGTCGCATTAAATGATGATGACATCATCTCAAAAACATTCACGTTTTAATAAAAATGACCACATTTTGTCCCGTAGCCAATAAATGTGTCTGCTGACACATTGTGGCTGGACTCTGCTTCTCTGTTCAATCTGCTGACAAGACTCAGTTGTTCAGCTGACTTAACTCTACTGAACACCCAATTTAACTGTTTTCACTGATCTGCTGAAAGAGTAAAACTCTCATCAAACATAATTTCTTTGCTTTTAACTCTGCTGAATGAGTCTTCTGAGCTTACTAACACAACTCAATCATTCCAAGCTCATTCTTCAATTCCTCAAACCTTGATTCACATAAGGGTTTTGTGAGTATATTAGCTAATTGCTTCTCAGTTGAGACATATTTCAATGTGACATCTTTCTTTTCAATATGATCTCTTTGATCGCGAAATTCTTTCCGCAAGCGTACGGTGTCAAGTTTTAGGAGGGATATCGTCTCCACAGTGATTGTTATCAAATTTTCTACTAAGTACTATACTTAAAATAGCTTAATTCTATCTAGAAATCGAAAAGAGATGAAGATTTATTAAACTAAAAATAAAACTAAAATTAAACTAATAATTGGTTCATACAATTAATCAAACACTTATGATATGAATTCTAGAGGGTTGATTTCACCTAGTTATCCCCTATGTTTTCAATCTAGTTTTAATCACAAGTTATCAATCTATAAGCCAATATTCCTACCATTTATCACTTCCTCTCTCAAGTGCCAAGTGATTCTAGGTTCCAATTTTTGATTTCGATATCTCTATAAAAATCATAAACTACACCCTAATACGGTCAATGAATATTCTATCATAGGCTTCAAAAGATTCATAAACCTCTAGGTTCTATGAAACCCTAGGTTATGCTATTCTATGGCCAGACGTTCAATTACCTCTCTCGAGCGTCAAATCAAACACGCCAAACAATCTAAATTATTGATCAGATAATCGAGATGCAATCAAATCAAATAGCACAAATAGATTAATTAACATGCAAATTTCATAAACTGGAAATCAAAACATAGGTTCAAACGTAAGTTACATCAATCCCCTAGAAAGATGGGTTTAGCTCATATTGGATGTACAAAAACTCATGAAGAAATAATTATACATCTCCAGAAATCGACAAAGAAAAGCAAAGAAAGAATTGAGAAGAAAAGAGAAGGAATTCTCTTTGTGTCCAGACGAGAAGTGCCTCCAATTGCCATCCCGAACCCTAGCTCTGTGTCTCTTGCCTTGCGTTATGCTCAAAATAATGTCCGACTTCTTGTTTGTACGTCTCCATGGTGTATTTATAAATCGAAGCCCTCGAAAATCCATCAAAAAGGCCCAAAAAATAAAAGGCCCGCATTCAGCCCTGTTTCAGCCGTGTCGCGCGCTACAGCGCTACCGTCGCGCGGAACATCGCACATTGTTGTACTTCTTTGCTTGGCGCTGCGCGCGCCATCATCGCTTTCTTTGCTCGCTCGTCACACGCCGGGTGTTGTAGCCCCTTGCCTGGGCGCTGCAGCGCGTGATCACTCTTTGTTCTGTGTATTTGGGCTGCGCAGCCTTGCTTTTGGCGTTGCGGTGCCGTCTTCCTTCTCTCATTTGTCGAATTTTGACCCTGCTTGTTTTGCGGCGCGGGGATTTTGGCGCTGCGTCGCCACTGCTCCGAGCAATATATTTCCGATTTATACTTCTAAATTACGATTATCACCTTCCAAACACGTTTTTCATCGTTTCTAACCAATTCCAGCTGTCAAGATCAGTCCTGATTCTCGAACAACAACAAATGACACAAACTTGACTCAAACGACAATAAAAATACCCGAAAACAACACAAAATCCTAGTCTAGAATACTCAATACGTTGGTATAAAACCAACTTAATAAATACCCCCGAATTTAGACGTTTGCTTGTCCTAAAGCAATTACAAACTCTAAAAATCGATAAACATGAAGGAAACAAAGATAAAGACGTCTGACTCAACAGACTAACTGCACAACTTCATAACCAAACTCATTCGTCAAATTTTGTTTCACTATCAATCAAGCATGTATTTTCACAATAGGATCATGAGGGTGGAATGTTCATGCCAACTCCGTTTTCATTATCCAGATAGATTCATGCAATCAAGTGTTTTCAAAATGATCCACTAATCTCCACTAATGTAGGCTAATGTAACACAAGGATCAATAGGACTTTCAAAGTTTGTAATGTGGGCTTAGGGTAAGGTAGGAAAATATGGGATTAAGTGGCACAAATCACCCAAACACACAATTAACACTTTGAATTATCAATAAGGAACTACCCTTCACATTTTGACATCCCCAATGTTTATGAACCTTCAATCCCGTTGATTTTTCTCATTTTTTTCTTTTTTTTTTCGGAACCCCCAAACTTATTCTTTTGTATACATGGAGTTTCATATTTTCTTTTCAAGGGCAACTTCATTCAATTAAATACATACCCTTCTCATCATACCCTCATCAACCTTCAACATTTTTCTATACTTTGTGTGTATGAGTGATTGGTAATTAGGATTTTCACATTTTGGCTCTGGGTACTCGATTGGTTGCCAAAGAATGGGTTTATAAGGCTCAAAGGGGGACACTAGGGAAAATATAATACAAAGGTAGCCATTTTAGGCTCTAGCTTGTTCAAAGATGGCCTAAATCACTTCCTTAATGTTACTTCACCTAGGATTTCGCCTCGACTAGTGATCTGACAAGTTCTAGAATCTGGTGGGATCATAAAAGAAACACTCAACCGCATAAACCATCCCCAAATAAATCAACAGAGTTAAGCACATAGATAGAATTGATGGAAGGAAGAATATATAACAGTTCAAACACATGCTCTTTTGACCGTTCAACTCATATTCAACAAACTCACTTAGTCATGTAGTTTCACAGTTTTACTGACGCACCGACTCGACTCTAGAGTCTTGACTCTTTTTTCATTTTTTTTTCATTTTTTTTGACTCAAGACTCGACTCGAAGAATAAAAACAGACTGCACCCCGCCAAACTTAAAACGACATTGTCCCCAATGGAGAGGTGGGAAAAAGGACTTTCCTGGTAGCCAAGGAGCGAAGGCTCCTTAGGTCATGTGGTACTACTACGTGTATGAGGTGTCTCCTATAAGCTCACAATGCATCCTGGTGCACAAGCTCGTGGGTGTTATATGCCTCTGAGGTGTGGTCTTGTTTTTCCTATTTGCCTTATCCCGGTCCCCCTTTGGTTTCACATTTTTGCAACCTAGCAAGGTAGATAAGAAAACAGAACCCGTGGAACCAAGGAATTCGGCTATGGGTGAGAAATAGAAAATCAAAGCCCGTACATAATGCACCCAAGTAGAAAATATAGTGCCATGTCAAAAACATAAGCATAGAAATGCAAGATAGCACTAAACAATTTGAAACTATCATTGGGGCATTTTTTCCAACACCTCATATGGATGAATTTGGGCAAAGATAGTGAATGCAATGGATAACTCAATTCAATCCCAAAAATTCAACACCAAGCCTAAGTCTAGTATGATCAACCAATCCACAATCCACAAATCAACAACAATTATCCAAGCACTACTACACCCCAATCACACCAAAAATCACAAGATGGGGAAAACCATGGGGTGGGGTTTGGAAGTTGCAAACTTACCAAATAATGAGTGAATGAGATGAAGATGGTGTGTGTGGTGTTAGAGTGCTCCTTTGTGAAGATGGAGTGTGATATGTGGGATTTGCACAAATAAGAGGGGTGGGATGTAATGCAACTTACTACTCCTAAAAATGCAAAAAATTCGAAAAAAAAAAAAACAACTACTAAATTATATTAAAACTAAGAAAAAGCAATAAAAGGGGCTTGGGTTGCCTCCCAGAAGCGCTAAGTTCTGATCTTGACCAGGACTATGTCAGATTATCCTCAAGTTGGGGCTCCAATAGGCATGTTATCCAATTGCCGTCCCGAACCCTAGCTCTGTGTCTCTTGCCTTGCGTTGTGCTCAAAATAATGTCCGACCTCTTGTTTGTACGTCTCTGTGGTGTATTTATAAGTCGAAGCCCTTGAAAATCCATCGCTATATGCATCGCCGCTTCTGTTACGCTACCATCGCTGGCAGCATCGCGCGCTGCTATACCTGTTGCCTGCCCATCGCACGCTACCGCGCAACCATTGTCGTCCTGCTGCCTGCTCGTCACATGCCCGGCGCTCTGCCCCTTGCACGCTGCAGCTGCTATTGAAGACACCCTGTTTGCATGATGACGGCCTTGGCTGCACCCTCTTGCATGGCCGCTGCAGTGTGCGATCACTCTTTGCTGCTGTGTTTTTGGGCGCTGCAGCCCTTGCTTTTGGGCACTGCAGCGCCCCTCTTCCCCTGCTCTGCTGTACAATTTTTGACCCCCACGCTACGACGCGAGGGTTTTGGCACTGCAGCGCCACTGCTCCAAGCAATATTTTTCCGATTTTTACTTCTAAATTGCGATTCTCACCTTCTAAACACGTTTTTCATCGTTTCTAACCAATTTTGGCTATCAAGATCGTGTCCCGATTCTCGAACGACAACAAATGACACAAACTTGACTCAAACGACTAAAAATACCCGAAAACAACACAAAACCCTAGTCTAGAATACTCAATACGTTGGTATAAAACCAACTTAACACTCTTATAAAATGATATTTGACATCAATGTGCTTTGTTCTTGAATGCAATACAGGATTCTGAGGAATTGCAATAGCACTTGTGTTATCTCATATAATTGGAATTTTCTTTTGTTCAATATCATAGTCTCTCAGTTGTTGTCTCAGCTGCCTGCAGTAATATAATCAGCCTCAGTTGCTGATGTAGCTATTGAATTTTGTTTCTTGCTGAACCAAGAAACCAATCTATTTCCAAGCAATTGACAATTACCAGATGTACTCTTCCTGTTAACGCTACATCCATTATAATATGAATCTGAGAAACCAATCAATTTGAAGCCTACTTCCATAGGATACCACAATCCAACTTCTTAGCTTCCTTTCAAATATCTCAATATTTTCTTTGTTGATGTCATATGACTTTCCTTAGGTTCAGATTGAAACCTTGCACATACACCTACTGCAAAGGTGATGTCAGGTTTGCTGGCAGTCAAGTAGAGCAATGATCCAATTAGTGCTCTATATCTTGTCTGATCCATGGTTTGCCTTCTGCATCTATATCAATCTTGATTGAAGTGTTCATTGGAAACTCAAAAGATGGCTTCTCTTCCATGCCAAACTTCTTCATCAAACCTCTGGTGTACTTGGTTTGGCATATGAAGGTTCTGTTGGGAAATTTATTGTTTAGATTTTGATGAATGCCATATAAAACTTAGACTAGAAAGTTGGCACCCCATTTTCCTTGTAATTTGTATTGTAATAGATAGGGCTGAATCAGCTGAGTTAAGTCAGCTATGCCTGGAAATACAAGAAGTCAACTGAAGACTGAAGTGAAGACTCCGCTGTGGAGTAGCTGAGTATAGCCAAGAAAGAAGATCAAGGACTCGACTAAAGGAGTATTGGCTGTGAAACAGCTGTATGAAGAGTCACTTAAGTCAACTCAAGAAGCCAAGTCTCAAGTTGAAGTGACAGATGAGTCATCCATTGATTGGAAGCTAACTCATAGTCACCTGGGGAATAAAAGACTGCAGTCAAGTCAAGACAACTAAACAAGATCCGTTGATGAAAGTCAAGAATGTTACTCAGAATAGTAACCTGTTAAAGTTGTCAGAGATAAAGTGTTAGTTCCAGTTGTGTGCAAAAGGAACAAACCAATGGAAAGCACTGCACCAAGTGTCAGAAACGCTGCAATGCTGCAAGACATTAAATACGAGGAAATGTCAACATCAAGGACTGCAACAAGACAAGCCAACAAACAAAAGTGGCTTTTGAAAATCAGTCTATCTCTTCAACGGGGAGATTTTTTAAAGTTCACTATAAAAGGCTGAGGAATCACATTGAGAAAAGGTTACCTCGCACAGCTGAGATATCAAGCAATATTCATACTGTAACCTGCAAAATATTCTCAAGTTATTCAAGCAAAATCCTCAAGCCTAAATCTCGAAGGAAATCGATCCAACACCAAGCTGTGAAGGAAAGATAACTTCAAACTGTTGAAGATGAAACTTTTGAAGAATCAAAAGGGGTCTACTTTCCAAGGAGTATTGTAGAAAAGTTCAAGGTCGAACCAATCTCAAGTTATTGGAGGGCTTCGTGATCAAATCCAAGAAGCTTGAGAAAGTAAGCTGAAGTAGCAAGGCAGCCGCCCTGTGAAGAAGCTTAGTCGGACGAGAAGCCAGCTGTGTGACCAAGGCATCTCCAGACTGAGTCCAAGGAGCAAGTCAACTACATGATCAAGATTTGTCTCTAGACTGATAACCACTTTGTACTCTGATCATTACTTAGTGGATTCCTCCAGGAGATGGAGAAGAGAGGAGTAGAAGAATTACCCCATCTTCGAACCTCTATAAAACTTACTTGTGACATTTACATTTCATCATATTTACATTCCTGCACACATATTTTATATCTGCTGATAATTTGCTGTCCAATTGATAAATAACAAAGTGCTAAAATCAAGTGTTAAAACAAAGTTAAATCAAATTCAAGGGTGTTAAGTCTTTCGCTGAAAAACTCATCACAACTAAGTTAAGGTTTAGACTAAACAACTGAGGTATTCTATCAACAGCTCTATCGAGTCTGTTGAGTGACTAACTCTGCTGATTAACTAACTTAGCTGTCCCTCAAGGACTTAGCTATGTGTTAACTCTATAATATTTTAAAAGGACTAAAATCGAAAAGTTGGTAAGGTTTAGTCAACCCCCCTTCTAACCCTTACTTACACCCCTTAGGACCTACAAGTGGTATCAGAGCGGTTGGTTCATTGAGCCTTCTGCACTGGTTACTGAACCAGATCTCCAATCTTTCAAAGAAACTTTTTACACTTGCTCTTTCAAAAGATATTTTTATTCAGCAAAGTTATTATCATGGAAGCAAATTTGACACGCATTCCCATGTTCACTATTGAGGAATTTGATGACTGGAAAATTCGTATGCAGGCTCATCTATCTGCTTTACATGATGAAATGTGGATAGTGATAGAGGATGGGCCTCTGCAAATACTGAAAGTGAACACAGCCGTAAGGAGAGCAGCTGCAACTGAAGGAGAAGAAGCTGCTGCGGAGGCAAGACCAGCCATGGTTGAGAAACCAAGGACTGAGTGGACAAACAATGACAGAAAAAGATACAACTTGGACAATGTATCCAAGGATATACTTTACAAAACCTTGGACAAAGCAATGTTCAATAAAGTCAAATATTGCCAAACTGCTAAACAAATCTAGGATAAATTAACTTTAATTTGTGAAGGATCTGAGCAAATTAAAGAAAACAAATTGTCTGTGGCTGTACAAAAATTTGAAAATTTTAAAATGCTTGCAGGTGAAACCTTGGATCAGCTGGATGCTTGATTCACTGAAATCACAAATGAACTATCAGCACTTGGGAAGAATATACACAGAAGGAAATGTGTATGAAGATTCTGAGAAGCCTCCCAGTTGAATGGGAAATGAAGGTCATGGCCCTGAGACATTCAATGAACCTAACAATAACATCCAATCATGAGCTATTCTCAGACCTCAAAGCCTACGAGTTTGAGCTTAGAAGAAAAGATCAAGAGGAGCCAGTTGTACCCAAAACAGCTGCACTTATAGTCAAGGATGGGAAGAGAGCTGAGGTCAAGGAAGCCATTGACCAGGAGGAAATTGCCCTGATGGTCAGAAGATTCAACAGGTTCTTCAACAAGAACTATAAAAGAAACAAGGGTGAATCCTCCAGGAGACATTCAACTCTTTCTAAGTCAAGGAAAGATAGGCCACCCAAGAGAGCTGAGCATCAAAAGGTTGAATATCAGAGAGCCGATAACCCAAGAACGGAAAGAACTGATCAAAGAGCTGAGAACCTATGTTGGAACTGCAGACAGCCAGGGCACTTTGCTATTGACTGTCCATATCCAGTAGTCAATAAATACAGGAATGAAGAAGAAAGAAAAGTCTTCAGAGAAAAAAGACAAGAAAAGTAAAAGGCTATGTTGGCTGCTGAGACAGCTAAGTCTAAAGAAGAAGCAGACTCAGAGAGTAGTGAAGCTGACTACTCAAGTGATTCTAAACAAGAAGCAATGATCTATCTAATGGCTAAACAACAAGATCAACCTGACCAAGAAGATAAGGTACACTCTAACTCATCTCACTCAGATTCTAGTGATAGTGATTGTGACACACACACTTTCTCACCCACTGATCTTTATGATTACTGTAGGTCCCAAGGGGGTGTAAGTGTAAGGTTTAGAAGGGGGTTGAATAAACCTTACCAAATTTTCGATTTAGTCCTTTTAAATCTCTGAGTTGATACTACAGTGTGTGTCCTTGATGGACATCAATTTAGTCACTCAAGAGAGTTAATCACTCAACAAACTCAACCGAAATTTGTTGATGGAATAACTCATTTGTTAGCTCTAAATTAACTCATTGTGGTTTTGTTTTTCATTGAAGACTTAACACCCTTAAGTTTGATTAAGTAAGAGTTTAGTGCTTGGTTTAGTACTTATAAGTTATTAAGTGGATAGCAAATTTATCGTGAGATATAAGCGATTAAAAATGCAAGAATTAAAGTCTTTGAAATGTAAATGACACAATGAAATTTTTATAGAGGTTCGAAGATGGGGTAATTCTTCTACTCCTCTCTTCTCCAACTCTGGAGGAATCCACTAGGTAATGATCGGTTTACAAAGTGGTAACATCCAGGATACAAGTCTTGATCACACAGCCGACTTGATCCTTTGGGACTCGATCAGGAGACGCCTTGATCACTCGGTGGCTTCTCGTGCGACTCGGCTTCTTCATAGGGTAGCTGCCTTGCTACTACAGCTCACTTGCTCAAGCTCTTTGGATTTGATCACGAAGCCCTCCAAAAGCTTAAGACTTGGCTCAACCTTGAACCTTCCTACAATCCTTCTTGGAATGTAGACCCCTTGTTTTCAGTATCTTCCTCTTCAACTGATTGAAGTTATCTTTCCTTCACAGGTGAGTGTTGGATTGATGTTCTTCGTAATGTAGGCTTGAGGATTGAGAATATTTCAGTTTTTCTAATATGCTTGTATATCTCACATATGTGTCATCTGTGTGTTTTTTTTTTCTCAAACAAACTCCTCAGCCTTTTATGGTGAACTTTCAAAAATTTGCCCGTTGAAGAGATAGGCTTATTTTTGAAAGTCACTTTGCAGTCGTTGGTTTGTCTTGTTGCAGTTCTTGGAATTGCCATTTCCTCGTATGAATTGTTCTTTCACCTTTTCGAGTTCGACACGGTGTAGTGCTTCCCATTGGTTCATTCCATTTGCACGCTTCTGGGGTGAAAGCACTTCAAGAAGGGTGGTATGGAGATATTACTTGTTTAAGTAAATCTCTTGATTTACGTGCAACGGTCTTTTTACGATTATCTCGACTTGACTGCATTTCCTTGCTTTCCCCAGGTGACTTAGAGTCGACTTCCAATCATTGGATGACTCTTCACTTCAACTTTGAGACTTGGCTTTTCTTGAGTTGACTTGATCGATGATGCTCCACTCACCAGCATCTCACCGCTTCTATAGTAGAGTTCTGTCTACTCTTCTTTGCCATACTCAAATTGTCTCACGGTGAGTCTTCCTTCAAGTCTTGATTGTCTTCTTGCATGTTAGGGCGTGGTGACTTAACTCGGCTTGCTTGCTCTATTTATTACAATGCATTTTACAACAAGAATTGGGGTGCCAACTTTCTATTCTAAGTTTTACATGGCATTCATCAAAATCTAAACAATAAAATTCCTAACAATTTCCCCCTTTTTGATGATGCCAAAACTTAAACCATATAAAAATGCGAATAACAAAGATACATACTGAGATAGTGTATTGACATAGAATGTATGCGCAGAATCACTCTTTTTATTGATCATATCATTCTTGTACTTAACACAATCATTTTTACAAGGTGTATCGAGCATATAATTGTCTTCACAAAAAATAAAGAATTTATAGCTTTATTACGGAAGACTTACATTGTATGTATTTACATAATAAAATACGAAGGGTTGGGCAAAGAACACTTCATCTCCTTCGTTTGTCTCCTTCTTTCATCTTGTTCAAAGATCTTCTTCTCTTCTTCTCGTCGTCCATTGCCTTCTTTTTCTTTTCATATGCCTTCCTGGCGGCTTCATCTTTTCTTATTCTTTCCTGTCTCTCCCGCCATAGCTGAGTTTGTCTCTTGTTTTCTCCTTCTATTCTTTTTGCATACTCGGCGTTAGTTTTAGCCACTTTCAAATTTGCCACTTGGTCAAGCCCAGCCATAGATTCCTCCTTTCTTTCCTGGATCTACGTATTCAATATTCTTGGGTAGAGGCCTAGGTCTGAAGCTTCTTCCTCCACTCGCTTCTTCCTCTACCTCTGGGGCGTATCTTGTCTTGGGGTCTTCTTCTTTCCAGCTGAGTGACCGGCGGAGTGACCAGCAGAGTGATCACGCTAGTCTCTGCTGCCTGTCGGCTTCTTCACATAATGTGAGACCCTTTTCCCGATACAAGTCCGAAGCTTGAGCCATAGACATATTTGCAAAGTATCCTTCAGATCGAGCGTTTTGAATTCGTCAACTGATCGTGGCTCTGTCCCGACATCTGAAATGGCATAAGTGTCTCTGTCTACTGGAATGCCTCCGTGTTCTTTCAAGATGTTCATAACTCGGGCATCCATTCTTCCTTCCACTTCCTTCATCCCTGCTTCAATTGTTTTTCTCTTTTCGGCCATAGATACTGAGTGTTGGAGTGGCGAGTCACGAGGAGTTTGTTTGCTTATAATGTCACCGGTGTGAGGGACCTTGTTGGGGGGTTTGTGCAATCATCAAAGTCACATCTGCCGACCCTTCCCCCTCAACAAGCTTTCCTTTCTTTTGTTTCAAGACTTCCTCAGCTGATTTTCCCTTCTCAATTTTGCTCCTTTCTTTTTCAGCTTGATTTTGTTTGCTTTAAGGTATTCCTCTTCCCCCTTTTTGGCATCATCAAAGGATAGAGGAACCCCGGGAACATCTTTGGCAAGCATGAAGTCGAGCTGCGGATAGTCGAGTTCTGCTTCAAGTCTCAATCGTTGTTGTAAGCAAAGACGGAATTCGGATCGAGTAGCGTTGGACTCTGCTGAAATCGGCTTCATCTCGGCCATGAGAAGGCTGAATTTTCTAGTCATGTGTTCTTCCAAACGCTGTAGATCATTCGTATTTTGCTCACGCAGTAACTTTATCTCGGCGTATGAGCTTCATGCATGTGCTCAATATGTTCTCTCAAACTTCGTTTTTGCATCGGCATTTTCGACTCTCCACACTAGCGACTTGTTGAACAATGTCCTGAAAGTATCTCACTTGTTCCACACGCATTGTTAGTCATTGTTGCCACCATTCCCCGATTCGATTTGTTATGCCTCTCAAGTCGGTACATGGGTGGCATCTCATTTGTCGATCGCATATCCAAAGAGGCCGATGCCTCTCCATCCGTTCAACCTCGGCAAATAGTGCCTTGAACACTTCTCGAACTTCAAAATTGATTCTTCATTTGCGGTGATGGCCATGCAAATCAAAAATCATAATCACCGAACAATGGTGTCGATGGAAGAACATGAGTGGTTTGTGATAGCGTGCTTGTTCATTTTCGACTCTTCGTGGAGTTCTCGTATCTCTAGTGAAAAAGGAAAGATTCTACAAAAGATTCATCGCGCCAACCGGGATCTGCTTCGATGATGAGCGGTGCGCGTGAAGTTCTTTTTGGGAATCGATCTGCTTTGCGGCTTGAGGAGCTGCGCATGGTCTGTTGTTCACTGGGTTTTGTTGTGAAGTGGTCCCGGTTCTTTGAGCCTCGGCTATCTCAACAGCCGTTGGTCTCGGTGATTTTTCCATTTGAGTAGACGGTCCTCGGCCTTATCGGAAGCATCATCGGACGATGATGAGATTTCCATTGGTGGCTCATCATCAAAGTTAAAAGTTTGACGAGTAGTCTTGGGATCGGACTTGCTCGTGCTTGGAACATCCGCACTGAGTCTTTTGGATTTGGCACGGGGGATGACTCGGCTTCTTCTTCGCCTTCCGATCCCGAAATGTGACATCGAGATTGTCCTGGGAATCATGAAGTACGCTTATCTCCTTCTCGGATGGGTCGATGATAGCGGGAGGGATGTTCTCTACTTGACTTCTTTACCCCGGGAAGTCTCAACCTCCCGTGGGCCTTCATTACCTCCAAGCGGTCTCTCTGCGCGAGGCCTTGTCCTCCTTTCGACAAAGTGTCGGTGTCTTAGGGTCTTCTACGGTGGCATCCATTGGAGTCTCAACCCCATGGATTGCACTTTCATCGCCAGTGTTAACTCCCAAGGTCATTCCTTCGTGCCTCGATCGCATCGCATCGCGGCGTCATTAGCCTTTAGAGCGGTTGGCACCTCGGTGAGGCGAGACAAGCCAATCAATCGAGCTTCGTTGATGGCAACTTGTTGTTCTTCTTGTGTTTGTAATTTCTCTCCTTCGCCTCCTTGATTCGTTGTGGAGTCATCTGCAACATCCTCCGACCTTGCCGCAGTGGAGGGAGTTTCCCCCTCACCGGGCGCACCAATGAGTGACTTGGAATGGGGTCACTCGTCTCCAAACTCCCGGCTTTGTTTCGATTGATTGTTCAAATAGTTGGGGCGGTGGTAACACACCTTCAATAGGGGTTGGCTCGACTGGGGTCCCCATTGTCCCGGTTTCATCGCCAGGACCCTTATTGCCTTCTTTCCGAGTGAGTGGAGAAGTGGTGGCAAAGAACAATAGTGGCGATTTGTGAACCACTCCCATTGGATCAATTTCACCGTGTTCGGAGGACTCTCCTGGTCCCTCCATCGGTCTTTGCTCGTGAAGGATTCTTGATTCGTGCAATGCTTTGCTGCATTAGCAACTCTTCGTAGCGGCGGCATTCTCTGGATCCTCATCACCGTCCTGGAGAAGACATCAAGGAGAGGATGTGTGTGTTCTGTGGTGCCGGAGATAGGGCGATACTTGCCTTCTCACGTGCCTCGGCTTCCTCGACTTGTTTTTCTCTCTCATTTTCCTTGTAAATCTGCAGGATGTCTAAGCGATTGTCTTCATCAAGTCTTTGGGCACGATTTTTAGTCCAAGGAAATTTAGCGCTTCCTCTTCTTCTTCTATAAACTCGGGCCGTTGGAACTGTTCCCTTGACTTACTCAACTTCCATTTCCTCCACTCACGCAGACGATTTTGGATGTCCGGGTAAGGTGGAGATAGGATCATTACGTCACTATCCGCTCTAGCGGAGTTCTTCTTGTGCTTCACCGTGTGAATTACAGTGTGTCTTGAGTTGCCTCTGTTGATCGCCTTCAAAGAGACTTGGCTATTTCATCAATTACATCCGGAGACTCTACTTCTCCCGGTAGTCTCCTATCTTCTCTAGCCGAGTAATCGACTCAGCTGGTTTCTCCATTGATCGCTTGATGATTCTTCTTCGTCTCTAGTTTGTACCGAGAGGAATTTCTGGTTCGAGAGGTGTCCTCGAGTCTTGGGCGGCGGCCGGGGCCGTCTTGGTGTCTTTTTCTCGAGGAGCGAGCCATCGTGGCTTCTCGGTTCTCCTCTTTTTGACGATCGGAGAAGGTATTTGTGAGTCCTTCTCGACCGCTGCTGCGAGGCGGGAGACACGGCTGCGGGGCGGTGACTCTGGCTGCGGGGAGGAGCATGTTTGGTTTTCTTTGCTACGGGGGCAAGTCTTCTTAGTAGGCTGGGGGCAGCTCTCTTCTTGGGTGGAGAGGAAACATTTGTATCTTCGAGGTCACCGATTCCCCCTCACCGGTGTCGACTCTCTTGGCGTAAGCTCTCTTACAGGCACCGAGAGGTTTGCTCGAACATCCTCTTGTTAACATGGAATGCCTTCCCATGTCTAAGAGGACTCCTTTCACCTCAATTAGCCGGCCAATCACTAGGCCATATCCTGAGGGATCCTCCAAATGTGCCATCTTCTTTGAAGGATTTGTTCCCCACGTTAAAGCGAGTCTGCGTAGACAAACTCAGCCCGATTTATCTTCTTTGCTTCGATGATTGCAGCCATTACAATCGGCTTTGCCTTTGACATTGGTCAAAGCCGCCAAACTTGATGTCGATACATTTGGCAACTATGTCCAACACTTGTGGTAATCCTCCTTGGCCATCTCTTGTTTCTTTGTATACACTATTTTATCGGCAAAGTCGAGGCTTGGCTATTTCTTTCCAAGCTTCGGCCAGGTTTACATCAACCGTTAATCTCGATGCTCCTTCTGCGTAGTGAGCAATGTTCGGCCAAATCCTTGGCAGAGATAGTCACCGCTTTCCGTGAACAGATGACTTGATTCCTTCATCGTGAATCTCGGCATTCACGTAGAATTGCGACCTCCTCCACATATGTCATCGGGTATTCTAACGTCGAAAACGGTTTTGCATCGGGCGTTTCTAACTTTTCAGCGATTTTCTTCACTAGGGTGTCGTTGGACCCCTGTTTCATCATTCCGTCGAAATCCACCGTAGAGCGGGTGTGGATTTGGTTTCCTAACTTGGTAAAGTCATAAGTTGGTGCCATTTTTCGGGATTATATCGAAGAAAAACTCGAGAAATTGACTTGAAGATAGATAGGGTTTCGAGAGAATTTTGCCTTTGCTTTTGAGAGAAAGAAATTAACAGCTTTTAGAAGTGTGAGAGAGAAAACGGGCGAAAATGGTTTAAATATGGTTTATGAAAGGGCGTGCGGGTGGTTTTTTGAAATGTGATCGAAATCAACGGCTTAGATTTTGCACGCCTATTTAGCATTTCATGTCTCGTATTTAATGCGGCAGCATTTATATCCAATCATAAGCTTGGTGTGCAGCTTTATGTCTGTACACATCATCATTATCTTTGACGTATTTCTTAAAACATTCCCGCTTAGTTAAAACGACAAATACGTTGTTGTCACTTTGCTCATAAGTTATTCAAACTTATCCCTTAGGCGATTTAACTCTACTTCTCACGATTCTCTTAGTGACTCGGCTATCACTCGATTAAACTTGTCTTTCCGACATCTGGTGATTCTTGAAATGATTTACATTTTCACTCTTTTTCACCCCTTTTCTTCCATTTCTCTTCTTTGATTCGTCCCGAGTGTCACCACCAATTAACCCCAACTCATGTTTGAGTTCTTCAAATCTTGACTCACATAATGGTTTTGTGAAGATGTCGGCTAGTTGTTTATCGGTTGAAATATATTCCAGGATGATATCCTTCTTTTCAACATGATCTCTTATGAAGTGATATCGACATCAATATGCTTTGTTCTTGAATGCAACACGATTTTGAGTAATTGCGATTGCACTTGTGTTATCACACATGATTGGAATCTCTTTTTCCTCAATTTCATAGTCTCTCACCTTGTCTCATCCATAGGACTTGGGCTGCAAATTGCCTCGAGCCTATATATTCTCGCCTCACCGTGGAGGTGGCTATTGAGTTTTGCTTCTTGCTAAACCAGGAAATCACTGTTTCCTAGCATTTGACATGTGCCTGAAGTGCTCTTCCTATCAACTCGCATCCATAGTCGAATTTGAATACCCAATTAGCTTGAATCCACCTTCCTTTGGATACCATAGGCCTACTTCTTGGCTTCCTTTCAAGTATCTCAATATTCTCTTAGTCTGCTTTGTCATATGGCTCTCTTTTGGAGCAGATTGAAATCTTGCACATACACCTACAAAGATAGGTGATGTCGCCTCGCTTCGTGAGATAGAGCAATGATCCAATAAGTGCTCTCAGATCTTGTTTGATCTACGAGCTTGCCATCCGCATCCATGTCCATTTTGGTGATGTGTTCATTGGTATTTTTACTGAAGACTTCTCTTCCATACCAAACTTCTTCATTAAATCTCGGTGTATTTTGTTTGACTTATGAAGGTTCCATCCTTCAAATTGTTTCACTTGGAGTCCAAGGAAGAATGTCAGCTCTCCCATCATGCTCATTTCAAATTTACTTTGCATGAGGTTTGAAAACTTTTCACACAACTCTTTGTTTGTGGAACCAAAAATGATGTCATCCACATAGATTTGAACAAGCAGTATACTCTTTTTGTCTTGAATTCTGAAAAGTGTTCTATCTACTTTTCCTTTTGTGAATCCATTTTTGGTTAGGAATTGTGACAAAGTGTCATACCATGCTCTGGGTGCCTGCTTCAATCCATACAGAGCTTTCTTGAGTTTGTATACCTTATCTCCAAGAGTTTTCTGCTCAAATCCTGGAGGTTGTTCAACATACACTTCTTCTTCCAATAAACCATTTAGGAATGCACTTTTTACATCCATCTGATATACAATGAAATTCTTGTGAGCTGCATAGGCAAGAAACATCCTTATAGCTTCCAATCTTGCTACAGGGGCAAATGTTTCATCAAAATCTATCCCTTCTTCTTGGCAATATCCTTTGGCTACTAGTCTTGCTTTGTTTCTTACCACAGAACCTTCCTCGTTCATCTTATTTCTGAACACCCATTTGGTGCCAATCACATTTTGATGTATGGGTCTTTGCACTAATTCCCATACTTTATTTCTTTCAAATTGATTCAGCTCTTCTTGCATAGCTTGAATCCAGTGTGTGTCGTCCAAGGCTTGTGACACGTCTTTGGGCTCTATTTGTGAGATGAAGCATGTGAACATGGCTTCTTGTTGAGTTCGATCTTGTTTTGACACCTTCTCTTATATCTCCAATGACAAGTTAAGTGGATGATTTCTCGGCCATCTTACATCGAGGTTGGAGTAAGTTAGCCGGATTGATGAGACTTGCAACGTGTTCTTTGGGTCGCTCTCTCGTAATCACTTAGCAACTTCTCCAGGCTATTTTTGAGATTCAAGAAATCTCATCTTCTTCTCAATTGATAATCCCACTTGACTTGAAAGATAGGGACTCTTACGTATGGTTGGATGATTCAACTTATCACCGACTCTTCAATGTCTTCTCCATTTACATTTGGCTCATCGAATACTACATGAATGGATTCTTCTAACCATAGTTATTTTGTTGAGTATCCTGTAGGCTTTGCTTTTCAAAATGAGTATCCTAAGAAGATACCTTCATCGGCTTTAGCATCGAAGCCTTTAGGTTGTCTTTGCCATTGTTGTGGATGAAGCATTTACATCCGAATATTCAAGTATGCAACATTTGGTTTTCTTCCATCCGGATCTCATAGGAGTCTTTGTGTCACCGTCTATTTATCATACATCTGTTTTGGGTGTAGCAAGTCGTGTTGATTGCTTGACCCAAAATCTTTTTGGTAACTCGCTTGACTAACATGGTCCTTCTTTGCTTCTTTTGAGAGTTCTGCTCCTTCTTTCTCGCAACTCCATTCTCTTGTGGAGTCCTTGCTCGATAGTTCATGACCAATACCATTCTCAATACAATACGAGTTATTATTCCATTGACAAACTCAGTTCCTCTGTCGATCTTATTTTGATAATGGTTTGACTCTTCTCGTTTTGAATCCTCTTCATCACCGTGTGGTAGTTTTTGTAGAGTTTCTTTCTTCTTGCACATGAATATTGTCCATGTATATCTTGAGTAGTCGTCTACTACCACCAAGGTGTATTTCTTTCCACTTATGCTTCTTTGGTTCCACTTGGGCCAAATAGATCCACATGAAGCGGATCAATATTCTTGTTGAGGATGGGCATGTCTTTTCTTTGAATGACGACTTGATTTGTTTTCCCTTCGACATGCGTCACATATACTCTCATTTTTGTATACTTTGAGTCCGGTAATCCTTCCACAAGATGACTTCTTGCCAGCTTGTTAATTGTTTTGAAATTCGGTGACTCGGCTTTTTGTGCCACTGACCAACTTGATTCAAATTGTGCTCTTTGCTTTAGTAGACAGTCTCGGGTGTTGAAGTTGACCAATCCACTACATACATATTTTTCTGTCTACATCCTTGCAACACAACTTCATTTGATTCAATATCTTTGATTTGGCATATTCCCATGTTGAATCCAACATTGTAGCCCTTGTCACGCGAGTTGGTGATGCTCGATAAATTGAAGTTGAGTCCTTCAACATATGCAACATCTCGTGATCTCTAATCCATTTCTCTTGATGGATCCAATGCCTCTTATTTCACCAGAGCTTCATTTCCACCAAATATGACTTTTGCTCCTTTAACTTCCTTGAATTTTGACAGATTTTTCTTGTTTCTGTCATGTGTCCGAATGACCACTATCCATGTACCAGTTCCTTGGCACTCACTTGTTCCTTGAACTCCGCAATCAAGGAAATTAAGTTTTAGGTACCCATACTTGTGCAGGGTCCTGAGGGGTTAGAATTGTAAGATGATCCAACCAACCTATAGCCAAATGATTTGACTCTAAGGGATTGCCATCTATCGATGCCATAATCATAATTAATCCTGGCAAATTGCTTGGGAATTCTAGGTTCATACATCTGTCTCTTTTGTCTCGTATGCCCGCATATGTGTTTTAGCAATTGCCTTCCTTGGGTAATTGTGGTGTCTTTGAATGTAGTGCCTAGGTGCATATGTGTGTCTTTGATGAAAGCTCTTATGCTTTTGGAATGGCCTTTGCTTGAGTTCTAGGCCTTTGCCATTTGGGCTTATATTCCATAAGTCTATCTTTGATAGTTCACATTATTCCAATCGGCTTGGCTTGGATATTTTCTACCATTCCCATCATATGTATTTCTTTTATGGATTTTCTCGGGATTTTTGGTAGCTCTGCTTCCTTTTTACTGAGTATTTTATGTTAGGAGTTTGCCGAGGACTCAATGAATCTCTTCTCACTGGTCCTTTCAAAGACACTCAATCGGCTTTTTCCTTTTCCTTTGTAACCAAGGCCGCTTTGCTTGTTATTGTGCTTCGGAGTGAATGTGTGTGCAACATTTAGAGTTTTGGATTTTTCAGACTCTTCATGACTTGAAGATCCTTTTTCCAAAATTACTTTTCAGGTTTGACATAGCACAGAGGAATTAAATCCTAAGCCTGTTTTGTCTCCACATTCTCTTTGACTCATAATAAGATCATCCAATGATTTAGATGCCTTAGTAAATGAAGCAATAACATTCTTGAGGTCATTCTCCCTCTTTTCTATAGCAGCAATTTCTGGCTATTAATTTAGCATTTTTAGCCTTTAAACTTTCATTCTCATCGGCTATTTGACTTAGAGTACTCGGCTCCTTAGTCACTTTGAGTTTTGACTTTTGAGTAGGCTTTTTTTCCTCATTCAATAGTGTGTGTGAGGATTTAATGTGTTCAAAATCTTTCATCATTTTGCCTAATGAATCATAAAGATCGGTGGGTGATGAAGTGTGTGTGTCACATCACTATCACTAGTGTCCGAGTTTGTTGAGTTAGATTGTACCTCATCTTCTTGGTCGGGTTGATCTTGTTCTTTGGCCATCAAGCGGTCGTGGCTTCTTCCTCGAGTCACTTGAGTAGTCGGCTTCAACGCTCTCTGAATCAGTGTCTCTCTTGACTTGGCTGTTTTTTAAATATCTCTGCGACCATCATTGCCTTTTTTTCCTTTCTTGTCTTCTTTCTCTCAAGACCTTTCTTTCTTCTTCATCCTCAGTATATGTTGACTACGGGATATGGGCGATCAATGGCATAGTGACCTGGTTGTCTGTTCAAAGATAGATATTCAACCTTTTGATCAACTCTTTCCATTCTTGGATTGTCGACCTTTGATACTCAACTTTTTGATGATCTGTTCTCTTGGTTGGCCTATCTTCCCTTGATTTGGAGGGAGCCGAGTGTCTTCGGAAGATTCACCCTTTCCTCTCTTGTAGTTCTTATTGAAGAACTTGTTGAACCTCTTAACCATCGGGCTATTTCTTCCGGTCAATGACCTCTTTGACCTCGACTCTCTTTCCATCTTTGACAATTAGAGCTTTGTTTTGGGTGCAAATGTCTCTTCTCGGTCTTTTCTTCTCACTCAAACTCGTAGGCTTTGAGGTCCGAGAATAACTCATGGTTGGATGTCTTTGATAGGTCCATGGAATGTCTCGGTGCCATGACCTTCATTTCCCATTCACCGAAGACTTTTTAGGATCTTCATACACATTTCCTTCTCATGTATATTCCTTTCCAAGTGCATGAACGACTCATTTGTGATTTACGTGAACCGAGCGTCTAGTTGATCCAAGTTCTCTCCCGAGATCATTTTGAAGTTCTCAAATTTAATGACCACCGATAATTTGTTTTCTTTGATTTGCTCGAGCCTTCACAAATCAATGTCGGCTTGTCCCGATTTCCTTAGCCGTTTTGCATGATTTGACTTTATTGAACATGGCTTTGTCGAAGGTTTTGTAAAGGATGTCTTTGGCTACATTATCCAGGTTGTATCTTTTTCTGTCATCATTTGTCCACTCGGTTCTTGGTTTTTCAACCATGACAGTCCGGGAGCAACATCTTCTTCTCCTTCACCGCAACTCTTCGTATAGTTGTGTTCACCTTTAATATTTGCGGAGGCCCATCTTCTATCACTATCCACATCTCATCATGTAATCTTTGATAGATGAGCCTGCATACGAATTTTCCAATCATCAAATTCTTCAATAGTGAACATAGGGATGCGTGTCAAATTTGCTTCCATGATAATAACTTTTAATGATAAAGAGAAGTTTTGAAAGTCTAAGTACTAAAGCGGACTTTGAAAAGTTTGGAGATCTAATTCAAGAACCGGTGCGGAGGGTTCAATGAACCAACCGCTCACGATACCACTTGTAGGTCTAAGGGGGTGTAAGTGTAAGGTTTAGAAGGGGGTTGAATAAACCTTACCAAATTTTCGATTTAGTCCTTTTAAATCAACAGAGTTGATCTTACACAATTGTGTCCTTGATGGACAATCAATTTAGTGACTTTCGAAGAGTTAATCACTCAACAAACTCAACTGAGCCGTTGATGGAATAACTCATTTGTTAGCTCTAAATTAACTCGATTGTGGTTTTGTTTTTCATGGAAGACTTAACACCCTTAAGTTTGATTAAGTAAGAGTTTAGTGCTTGGTTTAGTACTTATAAGTTATTAAGTGGATAGCAAATTTATCGTGAGATATAAGCGATTAAAAATGCAAGAATTAAAGTCTTTGAAATGTAAATGACACAATGAAATTTTTATAGAGGTTCGAAGATGGGGTAATTCTTCTACTCCTCTCTTCTCCAACTCCCGGAGGAATCCACTGGTAATGATCGGTTTACAAAGTGGTAATCCCGGATACAAGTCTTGATCACACACAGCCGATCCGATCCTTTGGGACTCGATGTCCGGGAGACGCCTTGATCACTCACCGGCTTCTCGTACGACTCGGCTTCTTCACAGGCGGTGCCTTGCTACTGACTCACTTGCTCAAGCTCTTTGGATTTGATCACGAAGCCCTCCAAAAGCTTAAGACTTGGCTCAACCTTGAACCTTCCTACAATCCTTCTTGGAATGTAGACCCCTTGTTTTCATATCTTCCTTCAACCGATTGAAGTTATCTTTCCTTCACGAGTGAGTGTTGGATTGATGTTCTTCGTAATGTAGGCTTGAGGATTGAGAATATTTCGATTTTTTCTAATATGCTTGTATATCTCACATATGTGTCATCTGTGTGTTTTTTTTTTTTCTCAAACAAACTCCTCAGCCTTTTATAGTGAACTTTCAAAAATTTGCCCGTTGAAGAGATAGGCTTATTTTTGAAAGTCACTTTGTAGTCGTTGGTTTGTCTTGTTGCGTTCTTGGAATTGCCATTTCCTCGTATGAATTGTTCTTTCACCTTTTCGAGTTCGACACGGTGTAGTGCTTCCCATTGGTTCATTCCATTTGCACGCTTCGGGGTGAGCACTTCAAGAAGGGTGGTATGGAGATATTACTTGTTTAAGTAAATCTCTTGATTTAAACGGCGGTCTTTTTCGATTATCTCGACTTGATTGCATTTCCTTGCTTTCCCCGGTGACTTAGAGTCGACTTCAAATCATGGATGACTCTTCATCACTTCAACTTTGAGACTTGGCTTTTCTTGAGTTGACTTGGTGATGCTCCACTCACCGTTGCATCCGAGCCGCTTCTATAGTAGAGTTCTGTCTACTCTTCTTTGCCATACTCAATGTCTCACAATGAGTCTTCCTTCAAGTCTTGATTGTCTTCTTGCATGTTAGGGCGTAGGCCGACTTAACTCGGCTTGCCACTCTATTTATTACAATGCATTTTACAACAAGAATTGGGGTGCCAACTTTCTATTCTAAGTTTTACATGGCATTCATCAAAATCTAAACAATAAAATTCCTAACAGATTCATTAGGCAAAATGATGAAAGACTTTGAGCACATTAAATCCTCACACACACTATTAAACGAGGAAAACAAACCCATTTCAAAGCCAAAACTCACAAACTAACTAAGGAGCCGAGTACTCGAGTCACATAGCTGATGAGAACAAAGAGTTGAAGGCTAAGAATGCTAAACTAACAGCAGAGATAGTTGTTATAGAAAAGAGGGAAAATGACCTCAAAAATGTGATTGCATCATTTACAACTAAATCATTAAATGACCTTATTACGAGCCAAAAAGAGTGTGGAGATAAGACATGCATAGGATTTAATTCCTTTGTGCACAGTCAAACTCCCAGAGTGATTTTGGAAAAAGGATCTCAAGTAATGAAGCCTCTCAAAATTCCTAGACACCAAATGTTGCACCCACATTCACTTCAAAGCACAATCACAAACAAACTGGCCTTAGATATAAAGGAAAAGGAAAAATGACCAGATTGAGTATCTTTGAGAGGACAGCTGAGAAGAAATCCAGCAGAGTTCGTCAGCAAACTCCAAATAGGAAGTACTCTGTAAAGAATAAACAGAGCTACCAAAACCCCCAAAAGTTTTATCAAAGAAACAAATATGATGGGAATGGTAGAAACTACCCAAGCCAAGCTGATTGGAATAATGTGACATATCAGCAAAGACCTATGGAATACAAGCCTAAATGGCAAAGACCTAGAACTCAACAAGGGTCATTCCAAAGGCAAAAGAGCTATCATCAGCACACATATGCACCCAGACATTACACTCAGAAATATCACAACTACCCAAAGAAGATAATTGCTCAAACACACATACACAGGCATACAGACAAAAGAGACAGTTGTATGAACCTAAAACCCCTAAGAAATTTGCCAAAGTGAGTGATGATTATGGCACAAGTAGATGGCATCCTCTTAGAGTCAAGTCATTTGTCTATAGGTTGGTTGGATCATCTTATAACTCTAACCCCTCAGGACCCAGACAAGCATGTGTACCTAAAAACTAATTTCCTTGATTGCAGGTTCAAGGAACAACTGAGTGCCAAGGAACCTGGTACATGGATAGTGGTTGTTCCAGACATATGACAGGAAACAAGAAAAATCTGTCAAAATTCAAGGAGATTAGAGGCGCAAAAGTCATATTTGGAGGAAATGAAGCTCCAGGGAAAATAAGAGGCACTGGATCCATCAAGAAAAATGGATTAGAAATCACAGATGTTACATATGTTGAAGGCCTCAACTTCAACCTGTTAAGCATCAGCCAACTCTGTGACAAGGGCTATAATGTTGGATTCAATATGGGAGTGTGCCAAATTAAAGATTCTGAATCAAATGAAATAGTGTTGCAAGGATCCAGACAAAAGAACATGTATGTGGTAGACTGGTCTACTGCCACACCAAGCACTAGTCTATTAGCAAAGAGTACAGCCTAATTAAGTTGGTTGTGGCACAAGAAGCTGAGTCATCTCAATTTCAAGACAATCAATAAGCTTGCAAGGATTCATCTTGTGGAAGGATTCCCAGACTCAGTATACAAGAAGGAAAGTGTTTGTGATGCATGCCAGATGGGAAATTAGATTAAATCTTCGTTCAAAGAAAAGTCTAATTCTTTATTAACAAGAATACTGCATCTGCTGCACATGGATTTATTTGGTCCTGTTGAACCAGTCAGCATAAGTGGAAAGAAATACACCTTAGTGGTGGTGGATGATTATTCAAGATATACATGGACAATCTTTATGTGCAAAAATAAGGAAACCTTGCAAAGATTACCTCAGCTGATGAAGAGAATTCAAAATGAGAAGAGTCAAACAATTATCAAGATAAGATCTGATAGAGGAACTGAGTTTGTTAATGGGATAGTAACTCAGTATTGTGTTGAAAATAGTATTGCTCATGAATTATCTGCAGCAAGAACTCCACAGAACAATGGTGTAGCTGAAAGAAGGAACAGAACTCTGAAGGAAGCTGCAAGGACCATGTTAGCTGAAGCAGGATTGCCTAAAAGATTTTGGGCTGAAGCAATCAACATTGCATGCTACACTCAAAATAGATGCATGATAAATAGACAGCTAACAAAGACTCCCTATGAAATCTTGACAGGGAAAAAGCCAAATGTTGGGTATTTTAGAATATTTGGATGTAAATGCTTCATCCACAACAATGGTAAAGATAATCTAAAGGCTTTTGATGCTAAAGTTGATGAAAGTATCTTTTTGGGATACTCGGCTGAAAGCAAAGCCTATAGAGTACTGAACAAGAGGACTATGGTCACAGAAGAGTTTATTCATGTGGTTTTTGATGAACCTAATGTGAATGGAGAAGACATTGAAGAGTTAGCTGATAAGCTGAATCATCCAACTATGCAGAAGAGTCCCTATGTTGAAGCTGAAGCTGGAGTAATCAATCAAGATGAAGATGAGATAGCTGAATCTCAAAGACAGCTGGAATATTTGCAACTGAATGATAATGAAAGAGCTGCTCCAGACAACACATCTGCAAGACGATTGAACCCAACTGATTTACTTCAACGTGATGTGAGATGGCTGAGAGACCATCCACCAGAACTAGTCATTGGAGATGTGAGAGATGGTGTAAGAACCAGATCCAGAGCTCAGCAAGAAGCAATGTTCACTTGTTTTATGTCCCAAATAGAGCCAAAAGATGTGTCCCAAACATTGGATGACACACATTGGATTCAAGCCATGCAAGAAGAGCTGAATTAGTTTGAAAGAAACAAGGTATGGGAATTAGTGCAGAGACCAACCCATCAAAATGTTATTGGCACAAAATGGGTTTTCAGAAACAAGATGAATGAGGAAGGATCTGTGGTAAGGGACAAAACAAGATTGGTAGCCAAAGGGTATTCCCAAGAAGAGGGAATACATTTTGATGAAACATTTCCTCCTGTTGAAAGATTAGAAGCTATAAGGATGTTTCTTGTCTATGTTGCACACAAGAACTTCATTGTATATCAAATGGATGTGAAAAGTGCATTTTTAAATGGATTGTTGGAAGAAGAAGTCTTTGTTGAGCAACCTCCAGGTTTTGAGCAGAAGACCATTGGAGATAAGGTGTACAAGCTCAAGAAAGCTCTATATGGATTGAAACAAGCACCTAGAGCATGGTATGACACATTGTCTCAATTTCTAACTGACAATGGATTCACCAAAGGCAAAGTAGACAGAACACTCTTTAGAATTCAAGATGGGGAGAGTATACTGCTTGTTCAAATATATGTGGATGATATCATTTTTGGATCCACAAACAAAGAGCTGTGTGATAAATTCTCAAACCTCATGCAAGGTAAATTTGAAATGAGCATGATGGGTGAGCTGACATTCTTCTTAAGACTTCAAGTTAAACAGCTGAAGGATGGAACCTTCATAAGTCAAACAAAGTACACCAGAGATTTAATGAAGAAATTTGGTATGGAAGAGAAGTCTTCTATAAAAATACCAATGAATACATCAGTTAAGATGGACATTGATTCAGATGGTAAAGTTGTAGATCAAACAAGATACAGAGCACTTATTGGATCAACTGCTCTCTTCTAACAAAGAAGCGAGCCGGACATCACCTTTGCAGTAGGTGTATGTGCAAGATTTCAATCTGCACCAAAGGAGAGCCATATGACTACAGCTAAGAGAATCCTAAGATATTTGAATGGATGCCAAGAAGTTGGCTTATGGTATCCAAAGGAAGGTGGATTCAAGCTTATTGGTTATTCAGACTCTGACTACGCTGGATGTAGAGTTGACAGGAAGAGTACTTCAGGTACATGTCAAATGCTTGGAAACAAATTAGTTTCCTGGTTTAGCAAGAAGCAAAACTCAATAGCCACATCAATAGCAAGGCGACATAGGCATAGCATGCGGCGTGATTGTGCCCAAGTCTTATGGATGAGACAACAGCTGAGAGACTATGAAATTGAAGAAAAAGAGATTCCAAATATGTGTGATAACACAAGTGCTATTGCAATCACTCAGAATCCTGTGTTGCATTCAAGAACAAAGCACATTGATGTCAGATATCATTTTATAAGAGATCATATCGAAAAGAAAGACATCACTTTGGAATATATCTCAACTGATAAACAGTTAGATGACATATTCACCAAACCCCTATGTGAATCAAGATTTGAAAAGCTTACGCATGAGCTAGGGTTAATTGAACTGAGTTAATACTCAGAAGACTCAATGAGAAGAGATGGCACGTGAAAAGATGAAGATAGAACAAATCTCATGAATCAACCAAGTGAATCAGCCATATCGGAAAGTCAGTTGTATCTAGTTGGCTGACAATTGAGTCATTATACAAAAGGAGAGAAGAAGAGTTGAGTCACTTGTGGAGTAAGCTGAGTCATTTATGAGCTAAGTGACAAAAACGCAGTCATTTTTAATAAGCGGGAATGTTTTTAAGGATGACGTTAGTGTAATAATGACAGGTACAGTCAAAAGTTGAACAGTAAGCATATTATTAGATATAAATGTTGCCGCATTAAATGCGAGCAATTAAATGCAGTGTGACGTGCTAAATCTGAGCCGTTGATTTTGATCAAATTTCAAAATCCAAAAACCCATCCTTTCATAACCCTTATATACGGTTTTCAATCTTCTCTCACACACTTTTCCGAAACTATTCATCTTCCCAAGCAAAAGAAAGCAAGTTTTTCTCTCTCGAAAACCCTACTAGTTCTCAAGCAAGTTCATCAAGATTTAATCGGTAGAAACTTCTAAAAATGGCACCAAAGACTGATTTCGTCAAGTTATCAAAGCAAATCCACTCTGGTTCGATTGTGGATTTCGAAGGCATGATTAAGCAGGGTTCGGATGCAACCCTTGTGAAGAAAATCGCGGATATGTTGGAAACATCTGGGCTTAAAGCCTTTTTGATGATAGAATACTCGCACACCTACCTGGAAGAGGTGGCGCAGTTCTATGTGAATGCCGAGGTGCAGGACGAAGGTATCAAGTCCTCCGTCCACCGCAAAGACATCATGATCACTGCTAAAGACCTTGAGGAGCACTGTTTATTACCGTCCGAGGGTATGCCGGAAATGTACGAAGCTGATGTGGACTTGGCTGCTGCATGGAAAGAAGTAGCCAAACCCGAGTGTGCTGCGAAGATGGTCTACACAGCTGACAAGAAATTGCTGAAAGACGACTACCATAAGTTGATGGATGTCATATCCAAATGTGTGGACATGAAGTTTGGTAGCTTTAACCATCCATCAAAGACTAAGTTGATCGTCATGGCTGCGATCATGCAAGGAAAGAAAGTTAACTGGGCTGAGTTCGTGTACAGCAGACTCTACCAGAACGTTGTGAATAATCATTCAAGGAAGATGGATTCTTTGGAGGATCACTCGGCTATGGCCTAGTTATTGGGCATTTGATGGAAGCGAAGGGCATTCCCCTTCAACATGGAAAGCCCTTGCATGTAAAAAAGAAAATGTTCAGGGCTAACCTTTCAGGAGCCCAAAAGATAGAGCCCATGCAAAGAGGGCGGACACAAGTGAGGGGGAATCAGCTGACCCCGAGGAAACAATGTTGTCTGTTAGATAAATATTTTTATCATGATTTTGATGATTTTGTTCAAATGAGTTTTTAACCAAAACAATGTCCCTAAATGTTGTCTAAATACTTCCGATCGATTTAAAATATTTTTACTATTTTTTGGAGTATTTCTTGGAGTTTATTTTCGATAAAAAATTGGACAACACTTTTGTTTCAGGCTCGACCGGTTGCCCTATAGGGCAACCTGTACCTGAGTTGAGTTTTGAAACAGATAAAGGGATGTATGAGAAATCAGGGAGGGCGACCGGTCGACCCGGAGGTCGACCGGTAGGGGCGACCGTTACCTGGGAAGGCCCTCTTAAGTTCTGTCTTCTCTGTTTCATTTTTTAAACACCCCCAACCTGTCAAGATCAAGGGCGACCAGTCGAACCCCCCTCCGACCGGTCCCCCTATGTAAAAATCGCAGCAAACTCATTTCAAACTTATCTCTGCACGACCGATCGAACCCCTGTTTTATCAGCAAACTATCCGTTGCATTTTCAGACAGCTTTTCCCTAATTTGTGGGATTGATTTCTAAGCTATAATCTTGATTTTAAATGGTTTATTTTGCAGCAAATCACTCCCCAAGGAGGAGCCTATGTCTGGAAATCAAGCCAAGACCTCTCCTATAAATAGAGGCTTCATTCAAGCAACAAGATACAACACATTACACAAGCAAAAGAGCATACAAGCAAACACTTTCATAAATCTTGTTGTATTAGCCTAAGCACTTCCACTTGCACTTCTTTGAGGTCTAGGCTATCAATTCTTGATTACACTTGTACTCATATTGTATTATTCATTATTGAGTTGTAATATTGATTTTGGTCATCATTCAACACAAGACATCCTTGTGAGTATTCTTGTGGTAAGAATACACTTGGGTAATCTAGGTGATAGGTGTTGGGAGAGTGTGGTACTCTTCAAAGGTGGTGAAGGGAGATTGTGGTAATCTCCTTGAAGTTGTTGTAAGAGTGTTGTGGTAATCCTCAAGGTGCTGTTTTACTAATTTTGGTAATTAATAAAATCGTTTTTTTTAAATCCATCCCAGATATACTGGGGTGGTCGAGGATTAGGCCCTAGGTGGGTTGAACCTCTATAAATCGACGAGTGTTGTTTAATTTCCGCATTTACATTCTCGTCTTTGCTTGATTATTCGAAAAAGAGGGCAAAATCTGAAAAACTGAGATAATCTATTCACCCCCCCTCTAAATTATCGTAGCCACCTGGACTAACAAGTGGTATCAAAGCCAAACTCTTTGGTTAGCTCATTCCAAGTAAAAAGGAAAGATCCATGGCTACGAATGATGCTTATCTCACCACCGGCGCCTCCACCAACAAGCCACCACTATTGGACGCCAACAACTACGCATTTTGGAAAGACCGTATGAAGTGCTTCCTACAAGGGTGCGGGTTCGACATTTGGAATGTGGTTGTTGAAGGAGTTGATCAACCAACCAAGAAATTGGAGGATGGCACCTCGACTCCTAAACCTTTCAAGGAGATCGATGAAAATGACAAAAAGGCTTTCTCTCTAAACGGTAAGGCCTTAAATATTTTGCATTTTTTCTCTTACCGCCACCGAGTACAATCGCATAAGAGGCATAAGGTCGGCACATGAGGTTTGGGAAAAATTGGAGACTATATATGAAGGGACAAAGAAGGACAAGCAAGCAAGAAAGAACATGCTTGTTAAAGACTTTGAAAACTTTAACATGCATGATGGTGAAAGCATCTCTAAGATGGTGGAAAGGCTTGACAACATTGTCAATCCTCTTGTGGTCCTCGGTAAAGTCATCTCCGAAGAAGACAAGGTGACTAAGGTATTGAATGCTCTTCCCAACTCATGGTCCGAAAAGGTGACGGCAATCACGGAGGCACAAAATCTTGAGACACTCAAGTTTGACGAGCTCATCGGGAACCTCCTCATCTATGAAGTCCATCTCAAGGAGAGGAAAAATTTCAAACCAACAATCAATCAATCGGGTATGCAAAATATTCCTAAAGGTCTTACTTCTTCTTCTAATAATGCATACTATGATAATGATGATGATGAGGAGGAGACGGCCGCACCTTTTCGAAAATTTGCAAAATTTGTGAATAAAAATAAGGCAAGAAAACCGAGAGATAATGCTTGCTTTAAATGCGGAAAACCCGGGCACTTCATTGCTGATTGCCCAAAACTCGATGAGGAGGAACAAAAGAAAAAGAAGCCTTTTTCGAAAAAGAAGGCTCTAAATGCGGAGGTCAAAACTTGGGATGAGTTACTTGAAACAACCGACGAGGAAGGAGAAACCGAACATGGTCTCATGGCCATAGACGATGAAAATAATGAGGTACGCTGTAATTCATCTACCTCCTCCTTAGTTGATGAATCGCAATGTGATTTTGATGAATTGCAAATTGAGTTTCAAAATTTGATTGTTAAATACAAGACTTTGAAAAAGGAGCATAAAGAGCTTAAAATTGAAAAGGAAAAATTATTTACTTCTTATGAATCTCTTGATAAAGCTCATGCTATTACTCTTACAAGAGTTCATACTCTTGAAACCGAAAAAGAATCGTTCACCAAAGATCTTGAATGTTTAAAAAGGATGTGCATCATTTTAACATAAGCACAGATAAAGTTACAAAAATTTTAGATGCACAAAGAGGTGAGCATTCCAAATTAGGGCTTAGCTATAAACCTTTTCAACCTCGTTCAAAGAAAAATGACCAAGGTCCGACTTTTGTACATGCTAATAGTGCCCATGATCTTATTTGTTTTTATTGTGGTAAAGTCGGTCACTATGTTAGTTATTGTAAATTGAAGAACAATTTTAGCTATGTTTGGAGACCCAAAGGTCTCAAGACTAACCCCCATGGACCCCAAAACTATAGGGTACCTAAAAATAATTCTTTTGTAGGTCATAGGGGCTATAACAACAATGGAGGATTCAAAATGGCTCGTGGACAGCGGATGTTCACGCCATATGACAGGAAAGAGATAACTTTTTACCAACATCAAGCTCCAAGAAGAGGGTATGGTCATGTTCGGCAATGGAAAAGGAAAAATCATTGGCAATGGAGACATTGGTAACTCTTCTTTCTCTATTAGTAATGTTTTACTAGTAGATGGGCTTAAGTTTAATGTGATTCAAATTATAATGTTGTTTTCAATAAACAAAAAATGCCTTATTCTTAAAAATGATGAAATTATTTGCGAAGCAAGTAGAAAAGGCAATCTTTACAAAATTTGTACAAGTGATTTGGTTAGTCAAAATGTTTCTTGTCTTGTCGCCAATAATGATTTAACGAGTTTATGGCATAGGCGACTTGGACATGTTGGATACAAGAATTTGAAAAATATTTACAAAAACCAACATGTAAAAGGACTACCCAAATTGAATTTTGAAAATATTGGCTTATGTGACACTTGTCAAAAGAACAAATTAGTTATGAGTAGTTTCAAGCCCAAAAATGAAATTTCCACAACCAAACCCCTACAATTGCCTCACCTTGATTTGTATGGGGATATTGGTACGGCTAGTCTAAGTGGAAAACATTACACTTTCGTTATTGTCGATGATTTTTCTAGATATACTTGGGCTCTTTTTCTTACCAATAAAAGCGATGTCGTTAATGAGTTTGTTAAGTTGTGTAGACTTATTGAGAATGAAAAGAAATATACTATTAAGTCTATTCGAAGTGAACGAGGTGGAGAATTTGATGGTGAATTTAGAGTCTTTTGTGAAACCAAGAGATATGCACATAATTTTTCGGCTCCAAGGACACCTCAACAAAATGGAGTAGCCGAAAGGAAAAATCGAACATTACAAGAGATGAGTCGGTCCATGCTAAATGAATTTTCACTTCAAAATATTTTGGGCCGCGTAAGCCGTAAGTACCGCTTGCTATGTCATTAATCGAGTTTATATTCGTCCTAAAATGAATAAAACTCCATATGAGCTTTGGAAAGGAAGAACTCCAAATATTAGTTATTTCAAAATATTTGGATGTAAGTGCTTTATTTTGAATACTAAGGACCAATTGGATAAACTTGATCCTAAGGCCGATGAAGGAATATTTATGGGGTATTCAACCAAGAGCAAGGCATATCGGGTTTACAATAAGACTAGCATGGTTGTTGAAGAATCTATTCATGTAAAATTCAATGAAGCCTCGGGTGTTGAAAGAATACCCAATGATGATAGTGATGAAGAAGATGTTATTGAACCCATTGTTCAAAATGATGCTCAAAATGATCAACCTACTACATCAAATGATCAACCATCCACTTCAAGTGTTCCTCAAGAAGATAAAGGTGATACTTGGAACTTCCGTGGCATTGAAATTTAAAGGAGATCACCCAAAAGATCTTATTATTGGTGATCCCCTTGATAAAGTGATGACCAAGAAAATTTGCGAAAAAGCTCTTATATCTCAAAAAGAGCCTAAAAATGCTAAGGAGGTCATTGAGGATGAGGATTGGTTTTTGGAGATGCAAGAGGAGTTGAATCAATTTGAAAGAAATGATGTATGGGAATTGGTACCTTGTCCTCCTTCTCAAACTATTATTGGTACAAAATGGGTATTCCGGAACAAGCTTGATGATCAAGGCAACATTGTTCGAAACAAGGCAAGGTTAGTAGCTCAAGGGTATTGTCAAGAAGAAGGTATTGATTATGATGAAACTTTTGCACCCGTAGCACGTTTAGAAGCTATTCGTATTTTACTTGTCTATTCTTGTTATAAAAGTTTCAAACTTTACCAAATGGATGTTAAATCCGCTTTCTTAAATGGTTTTATTCAAGAAGAAGTCTATGTAAAACAACCTCCGGGGTTTGAAATTTTTTCTAGGCCTAATGATGTTTATAAATTTAAAAAGGCTTTGTATGGTTTAAAGCAAGCACCCCGTGCATGGTATGATAGACTTAGCTCATTTCTTTTGCAAAATGGTTTTACAAGAGGTAAAGTTGATACTACTCTCTTTGTTTTTGAAAAAGGGCAAGATTGTTTACTTGTGCAAATTTATGTTGATGATATTATCTTTGGTGCTACTAATGAATCTTTGTGCAAGAAATTTTCTAAGTTAATGCAAGGAGAATTTGAGATAAGTATGATGGGGGGAGCTCAACTTCTCCCTTGGGCTTCAAATTAAACAATGCCAAGAAGGTATATACATTTCGCAATCAAAATATACAAAGGAACTTTTGAAAAAGTTCGGCATTGAAGAAGGAAGAACCGTGTCTACCCCTATGGCACCTAATGTCAAAATTGACAAAGATGAAAAAGACAAGTCCATGAATGTATCAAAGTATCGAGGTATGATTGGTAGTTTACTTTATTTAATCGCTAGTAGACCGGACATTCTTCATGCCATATGCCTATGTGCTCGTTTTCAAAGCAATCCCAAAGAATCTCATATGAGTGTCGTTAAAAGGATTTTTTGATATTTGAAAGGCACTATTCAATATGGTTTATTCTATCCAAAGAATGAAAAATTTTCTCTTAAAGGTTATAGTGATTCGGATTATACGGGAAATATTGATGATCGGAAAAGTACTTCTGAATCATGTCAATTTTCAGGCGATTGCCTAGTTTCTTGGTTTTCAAAGAAGCAAAATTGTGATTCACTTTCAACGGCCGAAGCCGAATACATTTCCGCAGCTTTTTGTTGTACTCAACTTCTTTGGATGAAACAAACCTTAGCGGATTACAAATGCTCTTTTGAAAATGTTCCTATCTTTTGTGATGACATCTCCGCTATAAATATTGCTCAAAACCCCGTTCATCACAACCGTACTAAACATATTGAGATTCGACATCATTTTCTAAGGGATTGTGTTTCTAAACGAAAAATTGAGATATCTTTCGTACCATCTCAAGATCAATTGGCGGACTTTTTTACAAAATCACTATCTTCCGAGACTTTTGCGTCAATACGAGCTCGGTTAGGCATAATGCATATTGAATGAGGTTTACGTTTGCATTTTGCATGTTTTTAAAACTTAGGGGCGAAAAATCGGATTTTTGGTCAAAAATTCGGATTTTGGAAAATTGGTTAAGATAGTGGGCTGACTGGGAAGAGGGCTACCGGTCGCCCTCACCATCGACCGGTCGCCCTCAACGTCGACCGGTCGCCCAAAGTCTTTTGTGGATTAAAATCGTTATGTCTTCATACTTAGTCATTTTACCCCATTTTTGCCATTTTTCGTCCCCTTCGCCTAATACACACAAATTTCACTCAAAAATTGTTTTCTTGCATACATTTTATTTCTTGGACTTAATGTAGCTCGATTATCATCATCATTGCTCATCTTTACCGATTGAATGGTAAAAAATTTACTTCCTTTGCTCAATTGGGTTGAACCCTTGAGTTTTTGGCTTTTTGTAAATTTCTTGATGTAATTGTCATATGATCATGATGAGCTTATTTATTATGATGTATTGTATTGTGTTTGGTATGATTTGGTGATGAAAATTTTTGGCTTGATTCATTTACAAGGGCTCTATACAACTTCTTGTACTTTTTACGCCCACAAAGTGTTCGATGAAATGTCACAATGAAAATTTCAACTTCTACATGACTCTCTTGCTTTCAAATGTCCTAAATACTTATTGAGATCATGTCTTGACAAACAAAACGAGCTTATGGATTTTTCATGATACATTTCTCCCATTTCTTCGGATTCTAAGCCTAAAATGGTTGATAAATCGTATCTTTGGCGCACTTTGATATACTTGTATGATGTTTTAATCATCCTAACATTCTTTTTGATGATTTCAAAGGGAGAGAAACATGAAATTGGCTTATTAGCTCAAAGAAGCTAATAAAAGCTCGACATAAAAGTTATAAGCTATGGCTTCTTAAAGCCAAGTATACCTAGTCCATGGCTTGTATTATGGACTTAATTGCAATGGATTATCAGTATTTTGACAGGGGGAGCTTTTTAGCTCATGATGTTTATGTGTATCTTGTAATAGTTTGTAATAGCTTATGCTTCTAGCTTATGCAATACTTCTTATTAATGTGCTTATTGATATGGGGAGCTATTTATAAAATATTTTTAAACAGATAGTTTTCTCATAAAACCGGAAAATTGTTTTGTTTTTCAAAATTGTCCTCGTGAAAATTGTTTTGGTTTGTAATCATCAAAAAGGGGGAGTTTTTTAGATAAATGTTTTTATCATGATTTTGATGATTTTGTTCAAATGAGTTTTTAAACCAAAACAATGTCCCTAAATGTTGTCTAAATACTTGATCGATTTAAAATGTTTTTACTATTTTTCGGAGTATTTCTTGGAGTTTATTTTCGATAAAAAATTGGACAACACTTTTGTTTCAGGCTCGACCGGTCGCCCTATAGGGCAACCTGTACCTGAGTTGAGTTTTGAAACAGAAAAAGGGACGTATGAGAAATCAGGGAGGGCGACCGATTGACCCGGAGGTGGACCGGTAGGGGCAACCGGTCGACCGGTACCTGGGAAGGCCCTCTCAAGTTCTGTCTTCTCTGTTTCGTTTTTTAAACACCCCCAACCGGTCAAGATCAAGGGCGACCGGTCGAACCCCCCTCCGACCGGTCCCCCTGTGTAAAAATCGCAGCAAACTCATTTCAAACTTATCTCTGCGCGACCGGTCGAACCCCTATTTTATCAGCAAACTATCCGTTGCATTTTCAGACAACTTTTCCCTAATTTGTGGGATTGATTTCTAACAGCTATAATCTTGATTTTAAATGGTTTCTTTTGCAGCAAATCACTCCCCAAGGAGGAGCCTATGTCTGGAAATCAAGCCAAGACCTCTCCTATAAATAGAGGCTTCATTCAAGCAACAAGATACAACACATTACACAAGCAAAAGAGCATACAAGCAAACATTTTCATAAATCTTGTTGTATTAGCCTAAGCACTTGCACTTGCACTTCTTTGAGGTCTAGGCTTTTAATTCTTGATTACACTTGTACTCATATTGTATTATTCATTATTGAGTTGTAATTTTGATTTTGGTCATCATTTAACACAAGACATCCTTGTGAGTATTCTTGTGGTAAGAATACACTTGGGTGATCTAGGTGATAGGTGTTTGGAGAGTGTGGTACTCTTCAAAGGTGGTGAAGGAAGATTGTGGTAATCTCCTTGAAGGTGTTGTAAGAGGGTTGTGGTAATCCTCAAGGTGTTGTTGTATTAATTTTGGTAATTAATAAAATCTTTTTTTCTTTTTGAAATCCATCCCGGATATACTGGGGTGGTAGAGGATTAGGCCCTAGGTGGGTTGAACCTCTATAAATCAACGAGTGTTGTTTAATTTCCGCATTTACATTCTCGTCTTTGCTTGATTATTCGAAAAAGAGGGCAAAATCTAAAAAAACGAGATAATCTATTCACCCCCCTCTATATTATCGTAGCCACTTGGACTAACATTGTCTCCCCTCACAAGAAGAAAGTTGCCCTAAATGCGAAGAAGAAAGTTGCCCTGCGAAAAAAGAAGAAGGGCGCACTTTTGCCCCGCGCAGCCGAAGTCACTGCTGAGCAGCCGTGTCTCCTGCCCACGCAGCCGAGGCGGAGAAGGAAGCCCAAATACCTTCTCCGGCCATCAGAAAGAAGATGACTGTCAAGCCAAGAAAGGCAGCTCCTCAATCCAAGAAAGATGCTCCGGCCCCAGCCGCCCAAGAACCTGAAAAAGAGGAATCCGAACCAGAAATTCCTCTGGTGAGGACAAAGAGAAGAAAGAGAATCTTCAAGCTTTCAGAGCTTGAGAAGATAGCTGAATCTACAACTCAGCTGGAAAAAGTTTCCGAGACTGCTGGTACAGAAGAACTGCAGTCTCAGAAGTTAAATGAAACAATGAGTAAATCTGCTGAGGTGATCGCGAGGCAATTAGAATACCCAGCTGTGGACAGAACAACTGAGGAGGAAGAAGCAGCGGAGACAGCAGAATCCCCTGCTGAAATGGTTGTGTCCTCACCCACCCCAGATGCTGCTGAAGGTGAAGAACAGCAGAGTACGCTACCTTTCATTCCCGAAAACGAAGGACAAGAACAAGATAACGATGATGATGTCATCATGTATTCACTAATATACCCAGACATCCAGCGCCATATACGCGAATAGAGGGCATGGAAACTAAGTCACTCAAGGGTGCAATTTGAACGCCCTGAGTTCATCGAAGAGGAGGAGGAATTGTTCGAATTCATTGGCATCACCAAGGTGATTCAGGCCCTTGATGAAGAAAATTGCTTGAATATCTTACAAATCTTCAAGGAGAATGAACAAGCCAAAGCAGCTGAAGAAGCTGAAGCTCGTGAGAAGGTGAATATATGCCCACTCACTGGAACTCTGGAGCACACTCATCCTCACATCGATGCACGGAAAGTGATGAAGACATGGATCCCTTTGCTGCGAAGGAGAAGCTGGATATGCTGCAAGCCACGTGGGAATTCAGGATGATGCATGAACAGCAATTGATGGAAGGACCAGGAGAGTCCTCAAAATCTCTCCTGGAGATAGACCCTTTGGGAGTAGTGCAACACATTGCCACAGTTATAGCTGAAACTACATCCCCAGTTCACTCCGAAAATGGGTCTAAGGGACTTAGCGATGAGACTGGGACTTTGGGCACCCAAGTTGAGCCAACCCCTATTGAAGGTGTTTTACCACCTGCCGCACTGAGCACTCAATGGAAGCCCAGGAGTTTGGAGCAGAGTGACCCCATCATCGATCACTCAGTGGTGCGCCCGAGGAAACTCACTCCACCGCAGCAAGGTCGGAGGATGTGCGAGATGACTCCACTATGAAGGAATAAGGCGAAGTGGAAAAAAAGAAAAAAAAAAAAAAAACAACAACAAGTTGACATGTGGCTCGGACAGTTGAGTTTGTCCCAGCTGAAGTGACAACTGCTTTGCAAGCTGAGGACGCTGTTGTTGCAGTCGAGGAACAGGATGGAACTGCCCTGGGAGTTAACACTCTAGGCACTGAAAGTGCAATCCAAGGGGTTGAGACTCCTTCGGATGCCAATGTCCAAGACCCTAAGACAGTTGTGTCTGTCGAAGGGATTGCCGAAGACCTCGTTGCAGTTGAGACTGCTGGAGGTATTGAAGGACTAATGGAGGTTGAGACTTCCCTGGGTAAAAGTCAATGAGATAAGAGCATTTCTCAAGTCATCATTGTTGAATCAGAAGAGGAAATCCGTGCTCTTCACGATTCTCAGGACAACCCTGACACAAAATTCCAGGGATCTGAAGACGAAGCTGAGTCCACCCCTGTTGCACAGGACTCAGCTAAGGATGTTCTTCCACGGACGAGTAAGCCTGACTTCAAAGCTGCTCGTCAAACTTTTAACTTCGATGATGAACCAAACCCCCAAGTTTTATCATCCTCCGATGACGCTGAAAAAGCAGCTAAGGACAAGGAAATTCATTTAGCGAGAATCTCATCGAGGACGAGAGGCTTTAAGGCAGTGAGGCTCGATCAGTGGCGCAATCCAATTAACAAGGCCTAGCTGAGACCGAGTCACCTGCGCAGGCTCCTAAAGCTGCAGCAGAATCGACTCAACCAGGATCATCAAAGGCACGAACAACTAATCAATCGATCCCATATGTACGAGATGATGGTTTGAGGAAATGTTCCCTTTCTCAATTGAGTTGCCCGATCTTGAAGAAGAGACAACTCAAGAGCAGCGATGTTTCCACATCCGAGCATATCCAGTAATTCCCATTGACTCCATTGTTCCAACTGACTTTGATTTTGATACTGCTTGGCCGCCAGCTGAATCCGAGGTGACAGCTGAGATTCGGGAAGTCTTCAAGAAAATCTGTGGAGAGATTGAGAAGATTGAATGGCACCAAGCATCACTAGATATGCGACTGGACAATAGAGATGCCATCCTCGCAGCAGACTTACGAGGGATTGTGGTACGAATAAAGGAATGGTGTCAGTAGCAGAGTGCAATGCGATATGAGCAAGTCCGATATTTCAAGTCATTGTACAACAAGATTCTAGTTTGGATCGCTGACAATGCTGATTGAAGCAGAGAATGCAGGCCAATATTGACAGAATTCATGCTTCTCACACAACTGAAATGGAGTTGTTGCGTGAATTTCATCGAAAATAAATTATGCGTCTTTGAGGAGAACATGAATACTAAGTTCACCTTCTCATGGCTGAAATGAAACTAGTGGCGGTGAATCGAAAGCCACTCGCTCGAATTTCACACACAGACATGCCGCGGACATCGCAGCGAACTCGGCTCTCCAGTATGGATTTCATGCTCGATGGATGTTTCAGGGTTCCTCTCTTTTCGATGATGCCAAAAAGGGGAAGAGGAATACGAGGAAGTCAAGGAAGAGGCAGCTGTTGAAAAGAAGAAGGAGAAGGAGCAAATAGCTGTTGAAAAGAAAAAGGAAAAGGGAAAAGCTGTTGAGGGGGAAAGGTCAAAGGATGTGGCCTTAATGCTTGCCGAAACCCCTCAGCAAGGTCATGTAACAGCAAACATAATCAGCAAACCTCCGGTGACTCTGCCGCTCTAACACTCTGTTGTGCCAATGTCTGAGAAAAGAAAAATTGTGGAAGCAGGGATGAAGGAGGTTGAATGAAAGACGGATGCCCGTGTACTAGAAGTCTTGAAAACTTATGGAGGCATTCCGTCTGGAAAGGACATAGATGCCATTCTAGATGATGGAACCGAGCCAAGATCCATTGAAGAATTCAAAACGCTCGAGTTCGAAGGTTATTTCAAAAACATGTCCATAGCCCAAGCATGGGATTTGTACTAGGAGAAGGGCCTGAAGCTGTGTGAAGAAGTTGATAGGCAATAGACTACCAGCAGCCATTCAGCTGGTAAGAAGAAGACTCCAGTACAATATACGCCCAGATGAGGAGGAAGAAGTGGTGGAGGAAGAGGTTTTCAACCTAGACCTCTACCCAAAAATATTGAATATGTAGATCCAGGCAAGAAAGGAAGGATTTACTGAGCTGGGTGTGATGAAATAGCCAATCGGGAAGTGGCTAGGAAGAATACTGAATATGTGAAGAGAATTGAAGAAGAAAATAAAAGACAAGATCAGCTGTGGCAAGAAAGACAAGAAAGAAAAAGAAAAGATGAAGCTGCGAAGAGAGCTTATGAAAAGAAGAAAGCAGCTGAAGAAGAAAAGAAGAGAAAGAGAGCTGATGATGACAGAGCTGAAGAGGAAAGAAGGAGGCAGCGAAGCCAATGAAGTGTTGATGTGAACCCTTCAAGTATTTTACTTTTGTAAATACATTTTTGCAAGTCATCTACACTCTATAAAGTATTTTTGAATCATCTCACCGTGTATCTGTATTCTAGCATAGATATGTGTAATTTGCTAGATATGAGTATGCTCTGATACACCTTGTAAACAACTGTGTAAAGAACAAGAATGATATGATCAATAAAATGATCTATTCAACACATACATTCTTTGTTTCTGCATTGTCTGTATGTATCTGTACTATTTACATATTGATTAATGTTTTTAAGTTTTGGCATCATAAAAAAGGGGGAAATTGTTGGGAAATTTATTGTTTAGATTTTTATGAATGCCATGTAAAACTTAGACTAGAAAGTTGGCACCCCATTTTTCTTGTAATTTGTATTGAAATAGATAGGGTTGAATAAGCTGAGTAAAGTCAGCTATGCCTGGAAATACAAGAAGTCAATCAAGATCAAGTGAAGACTCATTTGTGGAACAACCGAGTATAGCCAAGAAAGAAGATCAAGGACTGGACTGAAGGAGTATCGGCTGTGAAACAGCTGTATGAAGAGTCAGATAAGTCAACTCAAGAAGCCAAGTATCAAGTTGAAGTGACAGATGAGTCATCCATTGATTGGAAGCTAACTCAAAGTCACCTGGGGAATAAAAGACTGTACTCAAGTCAAGACAACTGAATGAGATCCGTTGATGAAAGTCAAGAATGTTACTCGAATAGTAACTTTTAAAGTTGTCGAGAGATAAGGTGTTAGTTCGATTGTGTGCAAAAGGAACAAACCAATGGAAAGCACTGCACCAAGTGTCAGAAACGCTGCAATGCTGCAAGACATTAAATACGAGGAAATGTCAACATCAAGGACTGCAACAAGACAAGCCAACGAACAAAAGACTTAGTTGTGTGTTAACTCTGTAATATTTTGAAAAGACTAAAATCGAAAAGTTGGTAAGGTTTATTCAACCCCCCCTTCTAAACCTTACTTACACCCCTTGGGACCTACAGGTTCCATCCTTCATTTGCATAACATGAAATTCTAGGAAGAATTTAATTCTCCCATCATGCTCATCTCAAACTTTCCTTGCATTAGTTTTGAGAATTTATCACAAAAATGATGTCATTCACATATATTTGAACAAGTAAGATGCTAGCTCTCTCTATCTTAAATTCTGAAGAGTGTTCTATCAACTTTTCCTTTGGTAAATCTATTGTCTATTAGGAATTGAGAAATGTATCATACCATGCTCTAGGTGCTTGTTTCAATCCATAAAGTGCTTTCTTGAGTTTGTACACTTTATCTCCAATAGTTTTCTACTCAAAGCCTGGAGATTGTTCCAGATAGACCTTTTCTTCCAAAAGTCCATTTAGAAATACACTCTTCACATCCATCTGATAAATTGTGAAGTTCTTTTGTGCAACATAGACAAAAAACATTCTTATTACTTTCAATCTAGCAACAGGTGCAAATGTTTCATCAAAATCTATACATTCTTTTTGGCAATGCCCTTTGACTACCAATCTTGTCTTGTTTCTTACAATAGATCCTTCCTCATTCATCTTGTTTCTGAATAGCCAATTTGTACCAATGACATTTTGGTGAGTAAGCCTTTGAACCAATTCCCAAACTTTGTTCCTTTCGAACTGATTTAGCTTTTCCTGCATAGCTAGGATCTAATGTGTGTCATCCAATGCCTGTGACACATCCTTTAATTTAATCTGAAATATAAAACAAGTGAACATCGCTTCATGTTAGGTTTTGGATCTTGTTCTTACTCTTTCTCTGACATTTCCAATCACTAACTTAGGTGGATGGTCTCCCAGTAATCTTACATCTGGTTGGAGAAAATTAGCTGGGTTGATTCTTCTTGCAGCTAGGTTGTCTTAAACAACTTCTTCTTGATCATCTTCATTCAACTGCAATCTTTCCAGCTCTCTTTGAGATTCAACTAACTCATCCTCATCAGGATCATGTCTTCTGGGAGCTGTCTCGGTATAAGGACTCTTCTGAATAGTTAGCTGATTCATCTTCTCAGCTAACTCATCAATGTCTTCCCTATTCACATTTGGTTCATCAGAAACCACATGGATAGACTCTTCTGTAACCATAGTCCTTTTGATTAGCACTCTAAATGTTTTACTTTCAGCTGAAAATCCAAGAAAGATACCTTCATTTTCCTTAACATCAAAGGCCTTCAATTATCTTTGCTATTATTATGAATAAAGCATTTTCTTGAAAAAATGTGAAAATATCCCGCATTTGGCTTTCTTCCTATCCAAACTTCATAAAGGGTTTTAGACAATTGCCTATTGATCATACACCTATTCTGAGTGTAACAAGTTGTGTAGATTGCTTCAATCAAAAATCTCTTTGGCAGTGATGCTTCAGCTAACATGGTTTTTGCAGCTTCCTTGAGGGTTATGTTTCTTCTTTCAGCCACTCCATATTATTGTGGAGTTCTTATTTTGGGAGTTGTCTCAATATAAAGACTCTTTTGAATAGTTGGCTGATTCATGTTCTCAGCTAACTCATCAATGTCTTCTCCATTCACATTTGGTTCATCAAAAACCACATGGATACACTCTTCTATAACCATAGTCCTTATGTTTAGCACTCTAAATGTTTTTCTCTCAGCTAAATATCCAAGAAAGGTACCTTCATCAGCCTTAGCATCAAAGGCCTTCAAATTATCTTTGTCATTGTTATGAATAAAGCATTTGCTTCCAAAAATGTCAAAATATCCCATATTTGGCTTTCTTCCTATCCAAATTTCATAAAGGGTTTTGGACAATTTTCTATTTATTATACACCTATTCTGACTGTAACAAGCTGCATTGATTGCTTCAGCCCAAAATCTCTTTGGCAATTGTTGAGAGAGTAGGTTTTATGTAGTGGGAGGGATGGTGATTTTATGGTCAATCTCGGTCTATCCCCTAATTCTCAGACTTTATTTCTTTCAAATTTATTTAGCTCATTTTGCATTCATATTATCTAAATTGAGTACATTAATGCTTCCTCAATTGTCTTAGGTTCCTCTTGTGAGACATAACAACAAAATAAGGCCTCTTCTTGAGTAGCATGTCTGGTCTTTACACCATTTTCAAGTCGTCCAATTACTTAGTCTTGAGGGTGGTCTCCAAGCCATTTGGTGTAAGCCTCGATGTTGTGAGGATCTTCTTTATTTTGATGTACATCAGCAATCTCTGAGGCTTCTCCACATTGACATCTATCCTCACTAATTTCTATTGGGTCAACATTCTCAACAATTTCTTGTCCTTCAGCTATTTCCTTAGTTGTTTCTAACTCTTTTGCACCTTCAGCAGTTCTAGGTTCAGCTATTAATTCCTCAGTTGGTCTTCATCTGTTTGTTGTGGTGATTCATCTTCATATCTTAGTTGTCTATAGGGTGACATATCTATGTCCACATATCTGTTTGATTCATTGGTTTACTTGTTGAGAGATACTTCATTTAGTTCACCAGCCAACTCATAACTTTTAAATTTGTTATGGGATTCATAAAATACAACAAGAATAAATTCATCTACAATCATTTCTCTGAATATCCCAGAAATATTCCTTCATCGGATTTATCTTGAAAAATTCTCAAATTTTATTTGCCTTTTGTTAAGAATGACACACATGTTTCAAAAAATGTGAAAATAAGAAATATCAGGTTTCTTCCTTCTTAAATTTCATTGGGCGTTTTTGTGTGTTGTTTGTTAATAATACATCTATTTTGAGTATAACAAGTAGTGTTTACGACTTTATCAATGTAGAGATCCTTCTCAACTTGAAGTATTTTTTAATCAATTCTGGCAATTTGTTCAAGGTTACACTTTTCTTTATCAAGAACACTACCCAAAGTGTATGTTGACTATTCATCAAATACAACGAGAATGTATTTTCTTCCACTCACGCTCACTAGATCTACTAGTCCAAATAAGTCCATATGCAATAATTGTAAGATCCATGTGGATGATGATTGTTTGCTTGAAGGTTGATTTAATTTTTTTCCCTTATGACATGCATCACATATGTTTTCCTTCTTGTAAATAGCTTTTGGCAGTCCTTCAACTAAATATTGCCTTGCCAGTTTTCCAATAGTCTTGAAATTTAAATTACTTATCCTCTTGTGCCAAAACATCCTTGATCTGCAACTTTCTGTGCTGCTAAACATATTTTGGTCTTTCATGTGAGCACAATTTTCCTTGTTTCCATGTTGAACATGTTGCATGGATTTTTAAAGAACTCCATTGTGTACCATTTGTATGTGAACTGACTTATGCTAAGCAAGTTCTAGTCTAGTCCTTTGATATGTGCAACATCTTTGATTATTGTTCAACTGCTAAATACCTATGGAAGTGTAACGATCCTCACAAGAGGATGAGATAAATCCACTAACAAAATACAAAATGCGTAAAAATAACATTTAAAAAATCTCAAAGGAAAAGATCTTGAAAAATGAGATTTGCATGCACTATATAGTTAGACGAACGTTGTTAAATAGAAAACTGTCAAAATCCCACGAGTTAATTTGAACACCAAAAATCAAGACCAGAACTGGGATACAAGTGAAAAGAAACTACTGTTGTCAATCTTAAACAAATTGAAAGAGCAGAGACCAGTAAAGTTGGACAACAAAAAGGAAGAAAAGGCAAACAACATAACCAGAAGGCCAAAATCCCGCAAAGAAAACCTAGAGGTTATGGGATTCTATATCCTACTGAAGATTATTGGAATTGCACTTATCTTATCAAAAGGATCTTCAAAAGATCTCGCCAATCATGTTAAAAAGATTTCAGTAAGAGACTGTCACAGCAAAGCGCTCCTAAATGGAAACAACAAAATGGTCAACAACAAAGACCAAGAAAAGGACACTTCACATAACACCTTGTACTATGTTAAGAAATCTTATATCAATACTAAATTCAAGTATTATGCTACCAATATGCAGCCAACTGGTGGAAAATTCAGATAGTAACAATCTAGGACCTATTAATTAAAAATGGGCACCTAAAAGCATGAATTCACTTGCATGTCAACATGGATAGAATAAGGAATCCAAGATGGTACTTTGATAGTGGATTCAAGACACATGGCCGATGATAAGCAATATTTGATCAATATTACAGAAGCTGCAGAGGTGGAAACATTTCCATTGGTGGATGTTGAAATGGAATAACCATTGGAACGAGATATCTAGCTATTGGAAGCATTGTAATTGTTTTGCATGTTTTTGAGTGTGGTATTTGTGTGTTTTTTCATTTTTTTTGTGTGTGATTATGCATATTTTCGTGTCTTTACGTATTATTTATAATGTCAAGTATTACGTAGGGTATTTGTGTCATTTTTGTAGGTCACGGGGAAAAGAGGCTTGAAAGCGGGCAAAAATAGGGAAAATAGGCACTAAAGACGTACGTCGGTTGAAGGACAACCAACATAGATTGGGCGCGTGGGCACGTGGTCATGTGCGGGCATGCGGGGCTGCCGAAACGGCGTGGCGCACATACTAGCTTGGTGAACACGAAACTTTCAATTTTAATTTCGATTTTTGGCTCTTCCACATTGTTTAGGATCTTGGCTTATAAATAGGACTCGGGGAGCCCATATTTTCGAACACCTTTATTACTTAGTACTTTTAGACTCTAGTTTTCTCTCTTTTCTTTTACTATTCAACATTGGGTTCTTCCCATTGAAGTTATTTTGCGGCTTAATTAAAGCGTAATATTTATTTATTTTATTTATTTAATTTCAATTTTTTGGTGATTATTGTTATTGCATGATGATGTTTGTGATTGTTTTCTATCCTTCAATTGAAATTATGATCCCATCCCCAAGCATGAACTAGATTCCTAGGACTAGGATGGCTTTATTCAAACAAACTAGTATGAATATGGACTAATTAATTTGCCTTCCTGAATAAATTGCTTTATTTGATAATTGATTGTTTGGCCAACTTTTGATTATTTTGAAGAAATAATTGAGATCGAGAGAAGATATTATTCCTGGACTAAATTTATTTAGGGGGTTAGATATGAATCATAAATATATTATCTAACTTGGTTAATTGATTTAGGAAAATTAGTTATGGATAAACTTAATCTATGAATACGAGAGTGATCAGATCTAGGCCTAGTTTATATCTATTTGCTTTAATTTTTAATCGCATGATCAAGTAGTTGATATTCTGCTTGAAAGTTTGATGAGATGATTCCAAAATCCTAGACATTTTCTCCATACATTTTTTTTAAGGGTTTAAATTGAGTTGGGTTTGGTTAGGAAATTTATTTGTTAGATTTTGATGATACCATGTAAAACTTAGACGAGGAAGTTGGCACCCCATTTTCCTTGTAATTCTGCATTGTAATAGACATGACTGGAAGAGTTGAGTGACGTCTGCCAAGTCAAGGATGCAAGAAGTCAACTGCAGACTAGAGTGAAGACTCTGTTGTGTGTCAGCTGAGTATAGCCATGAAGAAAGACAAGGACTCGACTGAAGGAGATTCAGCTGAGGAACAGCTGTATGAAGTGTCAGTCAAGTCAACTCAAATGAGCCAAGTCTATCAGTTGAAGTGATAGTTGAGTCAATCTTATGATTGGAGAAGACTCAAGTCACATGGGTAAAGGCAACAGTCAAGTTGAGACGACTGACATTGACCCGTTGGAAGGAAGTCAAGAATATTACTCGATATAGTAATATGTCAAAGCTGCTAGGTCTTAAAGTGTTTGCCCAGAATGATGCAAAAGGAATACGCCAATCGGAAACACTGGAACTTGTGTCAGAACCTATAAAGTTGTGAAGCCATTTAATACGAGGAAGGGTCAACATCACAAGTGCTGCAGACCAAGAAATGACAAGCCAACGAACAAGAAGTGTCATTTGAAAGTGGCCTATCTCTTCAACAGGTAAATTTCAAATGAGCAATATAAAAGGCTGAGGAAGCAATTGAGAAAAGGGTACCTTGCAAACCTGAACCTAGCACAAACAAGCATTCATTGAGCAAGCAATTAACCTGCAATATTCTCAAGATATTCCTCAAGCCTAAAACTCGAAGAAACTCGATCCAACTCACGTTGTTGAGGAGAGACAACCTCAACCACTTGAAGAGAAAACGTTTGAAGATCAAAAATGGGTCTACTTTCCAAGTTGAAGGATTGTAGAAAGATTCAAGGTCGAACCAAGAGATTCAATTTTGTTGGAGGGTTGTGTGAACAAATCCAAAGACTTGAAAGTGAGCTGAAGTAGCAAGGCAACTACCTCGTGAAGAAGCTGAGTCGCAGGAGAAGCCAATTGTGTGATCAAGGCTGTCTCTAGACCATTCACTGCTTTGTAACTTGATCTGTTACTTAGTGGATTCCTCCAGGAGTTGGAGAAGAGTGGATTAGAGGAATTACCCCATCCTCGAACCGCTATAAAAATTACCTGTGTCAATTGACTTTCAGCACTTACATTCCTGCATATTTTATTATATCTGATTTTAGTTAAATCTGCTATCCAACTGATATTTAACAAGTGCTAAAACAAGTGTTAAAAACAAGCTTAAATATATCAAAAGGGTGTTAAGTCTTTCGCTGTTAAAAACCAAATCAACTAAAGTTAAGTATTAGCTTAAGCAGCCGAGTTATACTATCAACAGCTCTATTGAATCTGTTGAGTGGGTAACTTAGCTGAATATAGACAACTTAGCTGTCCCCCAAAGACACAGCTGATTTGAGTCAACTCTGTTGAAAAATCTTAAAAAGACCTAAATCGAAAATTTGGTAAGGTTTATTCAAACCCCTCCCCCTTCTAAACCTTACACCACACCCCTTGGGACCTACAAATGGTATCAGAGCGATTGGTTCATTGAGCCTCCCGCACTGGTTACTGGACTAGATCTCATTCTTTTTCAAAGGTTTTAACACTCGTGTTTTTCAAAGTCTTTCATCTTTTAAGCAAAGTTATTATCATGGAAGCAAATCTAACTCGTATTCTAATGTTTACTATGGAAGAGTTTGATGACTGGAAGATTCGTATGCAGGCTCATCTATCCACTTCAAACGATGAAATGTGGCTTGTGATAGAGGATGGGCCATTGCAAATACTCAAAGTCAATACGGCTGTATGAAGAGCAGCTGCAGTTGAGGAAGAAAAAGCTGCTGCTCAATCTAGACCATCCATGGTTGAAAAACCACGCACTGAATGGACAAATGAAGATCGAAAGAGATATAACCTGGACAATGTGGCCAATGATATACTCTACAAGACGTTGGATAAAGCGATGATCAACAAAGTTAAATCGTGCAAATCTGCCAAAGAAATTTGGGATAAGCTAACCCTAATTTGTGAAGGATCAGAACAAATTAAAGAGATTAAATTAACTGTTGTTCAAAATTTTGAAAATTTTAAAATGCTTGTAGGTGAAACTCTTGATCAGCTGGATGCCAGATTTACAGAGATAACAAATGAGCTTTCAGCTCTTGGGAAGAATACACTCAGAAGGAGTTGTGCATGAAGATATTAAGAGCCCTCCCAGCTGAATGGGAAATGAAGATCATTTCCCTGAGACATTCAATGGACATCTCAAAAATGTCCAATCATGAGCTATTCTCAGACCTCAAAGCTTATGAGTTTGAGCTGAGAAGGAAAGAGCAAGAGGAAACAGTTGTACCAAAAACAGCAGCATTGTTGGCCAGTGATGGGAAAAGAGTTGAGCCAAAGGAGACTATTGACCAGGAGGAGAAAGCCTTCATGGTAAAGAGATTCAATAAGTTCTTTAATATGAACTACAAAAGAAACAAGGGTGAAACCTCCAGAAAACATTCAACACCTTCCAAAGAAAGGGAGGACAGGCTGCCCAAGAGAACTGAAAATCAGAGAGCTGATAATCAAAGGACCGATAGAGCTGATCAAAGAGCTGAGAACCTGTGTTGGAAATGCAGACAACCAGGACATTTTGCTGTTGACTGTTCCTATCCACCAGTCAACAAGTATAGAAATGAGGAAGAAAGAAGAGTCTTCAGAGAAAGAAGACAAGAAAAGAAGAAAGCCATGTTGGCTGCTGAGACTGCTGAGCCAGCCAAGTGCCAAGAAGCAGCAGACTCAGATAGTAGTGAAGCTGACTACTCAAGTGATACAGAGAAAGAGGCTTTGATCTGCCTCATGGCCAAAGAACAAGATCAACAAGAGAGGTACATTCTAACTCATCTCATTCTGATTCAGGTGATAGTGACTGTGATACACACACTTCATCACCCACAGATCTTTATGATTCATTAGGCAAAATGATGAAAGATTTTGAGCACATTAAAACCTCTCACACACTTCTAAATGAGGAAAACAGCCAGCTTAAGAGCCAAAACTCACAGCTGACAAAAGAGCTGAGTACTATGAGTCACATTGTTGATGAGACCACTAAGCTGAAGGCTGAAAATGCTAAGATCATAGCAGAGTTAGCTACTACTGAAAAGAGGGAAAAAGATCTCAAAAATGTGATTGACTCATTTACAAAAGCATCCAAATCATTGGATGAACTTGTTATGAGTCAAAAAGAATGTGGAGACAAGACAGGCATAGGATTTTATGTGTGTAAAATATACGTGCATTTTGGGGCTTAAATTGACATATAATTGATGCATTTGCATGCATATTTACTATGTTTTTACTTGGTTTCCTGTGAAGGGCATGATACTGCGTATTCTTGTAATTCTTGTAGGAAACGGAGCTTAAAATAAAGAAATGTCAGTTGGTATGCCCAGATAAGATTGCCGAATGCAAAGATATGATAAAAACGATGGAGAAAGGGAAAAAAAGCAAGTCACACGGCCGGACCTTGTAGCCTCACACGGCCGTGTGGAATGGTGGTGTGAAAATCACACGTTTGTGTGAATAAGGAAAGAAAACAGAGGACGGAGCAGGTCCACACGGCCGGACCGTGTGAAATCACACTATCGTGTGGACAAGGAAACCAGCCGCACAACCTGCCCGTGTGAACAACATGCTCGTGTGACAAAAGGCTGAGCCCAAAGCCATACGCCTGTGTGGTCCTACACGGCCTGGCCGTGTGGGAGACTGTTTCAGCGCATTTTTTAGAGTTTGTTTCCCATTCCAACTCTACAAGTGATCTCTCCAAGCATCTACAATAAGGGACCAAGTCTTGCACGAAAAATCACAACTCTATACACAGAAAACACTTCAAATAACACAGGAACGAAGGAATCGAAGAGCTTCTGAGAGCAAAAGGCTAGGTCGCGAAGAACACCACAAGGCTCTCGCATCTAGGGAGCACAAGAGCTTCGAAGGCTTGGAAGGAGAATCCATCCTGACAAGAAGGGGTTTTCTTTCTATGTCTAAGAACTCTTGTATGTGCTTATATGATGCCATAATATTGATTTGAATTTGTCTATGAGTTTGTAATCAATGTTTGGCATATTTTTCGGATCTTAGGGGCATAATCGAAACTGTGGATTTGTATTAAATATGATTACTTATTTTATTAATTAGTTCATGCGTTCTATTTTATGAATTTGAGTGCTTATTTATAATTATTTTTTTATTTGGGCAATAAATTGCATGTCATATTTGTTATTGCAAAATTCGGGAGATGAGTTTTAACAAAGATGGAAATCGAATCCAGACATGAAACATGTGTGACAGGCGTGTTTGTGGGGAGTCATTCAATTCACAAATATTTTTGGAGTTAATAAGAATTGTAACGCTCCGGGAGGACTACAATTGTTATTAATCAACTGTTTATGCACCACCCGAGAGGGGGAGTAGATGAAATTAGGAATGGAACCCATGAAATTGCATGAATTGGTTTTTAAAACTGTATTCACATTTAATATTGAAGAAGCATGTTGAGATTATGTGCCTAAGGTTGCTCCTAAAGATGTTGAAAAGACTTGTGGGGTTTACAAATTTATTTATTTCTTATTTTTCTTAATTTTTTATTTTTAGTAGATAAAAATGCTTGATTTTCGGTCGCTTCAATAAAATTGGAATACGATGTTATTATAACCTAAGTGTTTCGAGCTTCAATCCCTGAGGAATACGACCTTGATTGCCATTATTCTATAAACTACACTGTACACTTGCAGTTGTATGAACCAAAACAATTTTTGGCGAAAAAGTTTTTGGCGTCGTTGCCGGGGATTGATTAGATTCTACTTAGATATAGTAATAAGTAGTTCAATCTTAATTGAAGCATTTTTTTAAATATTTTTTTTATCTTTTTAAATTTTTTTATTATTTCTTTTGGTTCGATTTTTAACATTATTTTTGTTTAGTGCAGATAGTGCATGATCACGCGTTCCAGATCAAGCCAGCCAATTCCCATTGATTTGGAAATCGAAAAGACAACTAAGCAACTAAGGAAAAGAGCCAAAGCAATGGCGGATGGGACTAATCCGAATGCAGTGGAAAACAGAAACAACGAGAAGCGTCCCCCAGGGGCCGGCGTCCAGGACGGAATTGTGGAAAGGACCGCGAGAAGGGCAGTTAGGGACTACTTTCAGCCGAAGGTAAGCCAAACTTATAGGGGTGTGGCCCGTCTGCCGATCAATGCAAATAATTTTGAACTAAAACTGGCATTGATCCAGATGGTGTCACAAAACCAGTTTGGGGGTAGAGCCGTTGAGGATCCAAACGCGCATCTGGCGCACTTTCTAGAAATTTGTAATACTGTTAAGATGAATGGTGTTTCTAAGGATATCATTCGATGCCGCCTTTTCGCATTTTCTCTGCACGATAAAGCTAAGCGATGGTTATGCTCTTTAACACCACCAGTCGCAAATTGGGCAAAACTAAGTCAGTGGTTTCTAGCCAAATACTTTTCCCCCAGTAAGACGCTGCAATTGAAATATGAAATCGCCCAGTTTAGGCAATTTGATGCTAAGCCGCTATATGAAGCATGGGATAGATTCTGGGAATTGCTAAAGAAGTTCCCTCAACACTGTTAAGTTGGAATTTTACCAACAAAATAGGTATTCTAAGACTTAAAAATTGTATTGTTTTTAAGTAGATTGAGTCTAGATTATTGTTGAAATTGTACATCGAGTTGTAATAGGTATCAAGGTACCAAGAAATCAAGAAACGGGCGGAAGACGGTAAAAAATGAATCATGGCGGTGAAAGAAAGAAAAAAAAGAAAAGAAAAAGAAAAGAAAAACAAAAACAAAAAAAAAGGAAAAGAAAAAGAAAAACAAAAGGAAAAGAAAAAGAAAAGAAAAAAAAGGAAAAAGAAAATAAAATGTGTACCACGATACACATTTGTGTACCTAGGTACACCAATTAAAAAAACCAAAAAAAAAAGTGGAAGCTTGTGTACCTAGGTACACAAGTTGGTACCTAGGTACTAGCAATAAAAAATTGTATATATCTTTTTAAGCTTGAAACGCGGTGCAATTGTCTATACCTTGATCCGATTTCACCTACTTTCAACCGCCATACATTCAGTACATACAAAAAACTTTTTCATGATCGACTTTACACGGCACTTAAAACCACGAACAGAGACGGGGAAGCATTATCAGCCGAAAGAAGAAGAAGAAAACAATAATCTACAAATCAAAAGGAAAAAAGGAAAATTAGTGGAAGACATCTGGTGATGGACAGTAAGGAGACCCATTTTCTTGACAGCAAACACTTACCAATCTTCAACTATAAATACATGTGAGTTCAGCAGTAGAAGAACAGACCGGGAGATCGGGACATTGGGAGACGGGGAGAAAGAAATTGATAAAGAAAAATATAATAATGGAATTTATATTGGGGGAAAGCAGCGGGGAGAGATCCTTCGATGCTACTGAGGAAGAACAAGACTAATTCTTCAACACTGGAGAATGAGCACTTCATTAAAAATAAGTTTTCCCTTCTTCTTCTCTTTTTTTCAGTATAATTCATGTATTAATTCGTATGTATCGAAATTCTTCTGTGTGTTGTTTGATGTATTAATTAGATATTCTAGGGGCTTGACGTAATCTTGTTTGATCTTATGTTTGATTTGTAGATTTATTTTGTTTCGTGCAATTCACGGTTTACTTGTGTTATTTGTATTAATTACATCTTGATTACCTGGCCATTAATCTTTGATGCCTGATTGGTTAATCCACATTCGAGAGAAGGGGTTTAATACCAGATCTAGAATAACAGAACATAGGAAATTATATAATCGAGAGATTTATAAATCCTTTGAAGTTGTTGTAGAAATTCCACTGACCTATTGAGAATTATAATTCTTGAGATTTTTATAGAGATATTGAAATCTTGTTTTATGATTTAAATCACTAGGCACTCGAGAGAGGTAGTTGATTAAATTGGGAATTTCAACTTATAAACCATTGTTTGAAATAGATAGATTGTTTATCTTACGTAAGTGATAACTTGATGAAATCAACCTATAGAATAATTCTCCCGTAGATTTAGATGTTTTTATTTTTACTTGTATTTCATTATTGTTAATTATAAATCCACCAATCCATCTATTATTGATCAGTCAAATATAGCAGAGGTAATTTATACTTGGTACTTACACACACATTCCTTGTGGATACGACATCCCTACTCATTACACTATATTAAAACTTTACAACCGTACACTTGCGGTAAATTAGGTGAGTGTTTTTACGCCTAACAAGTTTTTGGCGTCGTTGCCGCGGAATGTATTTTGTGTGATATCAAGGTTGATTGCCTAGTTGTAATTTGACTATTTTTTTCATTTTTATTTTTCTTTATTGTTTTAATTTGTTTAATTTTTTTTATTGAAGGCACATCGTTGGATGAAAATATAATGTATGCTTATTACTGGTCAACCGATGATGCTTCGGGGATTTTTGGAAGTCAAAGAGTGAATACTTTAGTTCCTTATTATTCACCTCAAAAAAATATATGGGCCGAGGATATTACAAATCATGAAATCTCTTATCAGCCACAAGAACAATTGCCTCACTTGGAAGAGATATTTTACCAATTCCTAAGTGATTGTGAGACAAGAAAACAACAAGTTGAGATAAAACGTCGGTCCAAATTGGAGGAAATTCTTGCTCAATTTATCGTAGAGAGTACGATGAGACATCGGGACATTGAGGATAGAATACTACGAGCCGAGACAAGATTTCAACAAATTGAGATTAAATGTCAACATATATCCAAGTCACTCGAACAAATGATTGACCAAATTAATAATGAAAACTTGTCATCATTCTTGGGATCTGATGAAGTAGAAAATCATGAACATGTTGAGGAAATGCCCAATATGAAAAAGGTGGACATCCTTCAAAATTTGGAGGAGACTTTTGAAAAGTGCAATCCGATCTCACAAGAGGAGCCACATCAAATTAACTCAGGGAGTTTTTCTATCTCTCACTCAATTGAAAATCCTCTTTTTCATAAAAATGTGTGCACTCTAGATGTATGCTTTAATACAAATTTATCAAATTTTAAGAAGCATACACTAGATGGAAAAATTCTTGAAAATGGTGATCAATTCATATGTTCTACAGATTCATTGATATTTAATATGGAAAAAGATAGAAATATCTTTACTATAATTGAAAAACCATTTTTAATTATTCGGAGCACATTTTTTGATTTCCAAAATATTCTTAAAATGATCCTAAATCATCTACGCCTTACTTGCACTAAAGGATCGCCTATACTATTGGAAAATACTAAGGCGTGGCATGATCGACACTTGTTTTTAGATCCAGGTTGAGAAAAATAATAGTCTGGCTGAAGACTATAAATTTAGCGATTTCCGGGAGGCAACCCGAGGTTTGTGTGATTTGTTTAAATTGGTTTGTGTGCGCATTGGGTTTTCTGAAGCTAATAGAGTATTTTTCTTTTAAAAAAATATATATATCTATTTTTTTTGTTTATTTTTATTTATTAAAAAATATCTATGTTGGACCGTGTCGAAAAGCTTCACATTCCCAGATGAAAACACGGACGTGTCTCATTTGTTTTAATTTATTTTATTTTTTTTATTTTCTTAAAAACAAAATTACCGCGGTACAGGTGAACAGTACCGTGGTACAAAAAAAACATTCCCCGAAAATATCCAAATCGTTCTAAAACCATTTTTTCACAATCACTTCTGTTTTGTCTTCCTCTCTACAAAGAGTATTCAACTCAACAGGCCGAACCCAAACCCTCTCGCCTCGATTTTTATCATATTTCCAAAAAAAAAAAAAGAGGAATTACTTGACGTGCTCCACAAAAGTCAATAGACGGAGACCCAAATAACATACTCCGGTTAAGGTGTGAAGATGCAAGAAATAATTTTTTGGCCAAAGATTGATTCGACTTCGCCTAATCAGAGATTGATGATACTCACTCACTTCACCGGAATGACGATAAGCCCGCTTGTTGATGGGTTTTCAGGAAGTTTTATTGACCTTAAACTCCTTATTGGTCATCATTCGTACATTGAGGTTAATGCACATTTTAAGTTCGGGGGATAATATTATGCAACATGATAACTTTTGATGGTTTTCAGATTGCTTGAGGACAATAATATTATGCATCATGATAACTTTTGATAGTTTTCAGATTGCTTGAGGACAAGCAACAATTCAAGTTTGGGGGTATTTGTTAAGTTGGAATTTTACCAACAAAATAGGTATTCTAAGACTTAGAAATTGTATTGTTTTTAAGTAGATTGAGCCCAGATTATTGTTGAAATTATACATCGAGTTGTAATAGGTATTAAGGTACCAAGAAATCAAGAACGGGTGGAAGACGGTAAAAAATAAATCATGGCGGTGAAAGAAAGAAAAAAAAGAAAAAAAAAGAAAAAGAAAACAAAAGAAAAAGAAAAAAAAAGGAAAAGAAAAAGAAAAACAAAAGGAAAAGAAAAATAAAAGAAAAAAAAGGAAAAATAAAATAAAATGTGTACCACGATACACATTTGTGTACCTAGGTACACCAATTAAAAAAACCAAAAAAAAAGTGGAAGCGTGTGTACCTAGGTACACAAGTTGGTACCTAGGTACTAGCAATAAAAAAATTATATATATCTTTTTAAGCTTGAAATGCGGTGCAATTGTCTATACCTTGATCCGATTTCACCTACTTTCAACCGCCATACATTCAGTACATACAAAACAGCTTTCATCAGCGACTTTACACGACGAAAACCACGAACAGAGACGGGAAAGCATTATCAGCCAAAAGAAGAAGAAGAAAACAATAATCTACAAATCAAAAGGAAAAAGGAAAATTAATGGAAGACATCTGGTGATGGACAGTAAGGAGACCCATATTCTTGACAGCAAACACTTACCAATCTTCAACTATAAATACTTGTGAGTTTAGCAGTAGAAGAACAGACTGGGACATTGGGAGACGGGGAGAAACAAATTGATACAGAAAAATATAATAATGGAATTTATATTGGGGGAAAGCAGCGGGGAGAGATCCTTCGATGCTACTGAGGAAGAACCAGACTAATTCTTCAACACTGGAGAATGAGCACTTCATTAAAAATAAGTTTTCCCTTCTTCTTCTATTTCTTTTATGTATAATTCCTGTATTAATTCGTATGTATCGAAATTCTTTTGTGTGTTGTTTGATGTATTAATTAGATATTCTAGGGGCTTGACGTAATCTTGTTTGATCTTATGTTTGATTTGTAGATTTATTTTATTTCGTTCAATTCATGGTTTATTTGTGTTATTTGTATTAATTACATCTTGATTACCTGGCCATTAATCTTTGATGCCTGATTGGTTAATCCACATTCGAGAGAAGGGGTTTACTACCAGATCTAGAATAACACAACATAGGAAATTATATAATCGAGATATTTATAAATCCTTTGAAGTTGTTGTAGAAATTCCACTGACCTATTGAGAATTATAATTCTTGAGATTTTTATAGAGATATTGAAATCTTGTTTTATGATTTAAAATCACTAGGCACTCGAGAGAGGTAGTTGATTAAATTGGGAATTTCAACTTATAAACCATTGTTTGAAATAGATAGATTGTTTATCTTACATAAGTGATAATTTGATGAAATCAACCTCTAGAATAATTCTCCCGTAGATTTAGATGTTTTTATTTTTACTTGTATTTCATTATTGTTAATTATAAATCCACCAATCCATCTATTATTGATCAGTCAAATATAGCAGAGGTAATTTATACTTGGTACTTACACACACAGTCCTTGTGGATACGATAACCCTACTCATTACACTATAATAAAACTTGACAACCGTACACTTGCGGTAAATTAGGTGAGTGTTTTTACGCCTAACAAACACGGATATCCTGACTACCAACAGGTTCAGTACTTCTATAATGGTTTGAGTGGCAACACAAGAATAATTATAGATCTTGCATCTGGAGGTGCACTACTAGGGAAATATCCTGAGGAAGCACTAGAATTATTAGAGGAGATGGCGAACAACAGTTACCAATGGCCATCCGAAAGGTCGACTGTCTAACGAGTGGCAGAAGTTCAAGATGAGAAAGTCGCCATGCTCACAGAATAGGTATCCATGCTGAATATGAAACTGGAAGCGATGCAGCAAGTGACCCCAAGAGATCCTGTTGTTGTTGAAGAGGAAGCAAACTTTGTGGGCCAACAAAGAAACTTCAACAATATTTATAGAAATAATTAGATATCCAACTACTATCATCCAAGGTTGCGAAACCATGAAAATTTCTCTTATGCTAACAATAAAAATGTTTTGCAGCCACCGCATGGATATAACGTGGGTAATCAAGGCAGAGCGGAGTCCGATGAAAAGACAACATCTGTTGAAGAGATGTTATCCTCGTTTATCGGAGAAACAAGGGCGAGGCTAAACAAAGATGAAGCCAAGATAGACAGGATAGAACTCAGCTAAACACGAATGTAAATGCAAGACTGAAATCTCTGGAAACACAAGTAGCCCAGATCGCAACTGCTGTGGAAGGCCAGCACCAGAAAGGCAAATTCCCAAGCGATACTGAGCTGAATCCACGGGAACAATGCAACACCGTCCTTCTGATGGATGGCATTGAAGGTTCACATATTTCAAAGTCTGGCTGAAGACGTTAAACTTAGCATTGTATGGGAGGCAACCCAATTTATTTCATATTGTTCGTACATTTTTATCGCCTTCAATTTTAAATTTTTTATTTTGGTTTAAATTTTTATTTATTAACTTAATTTGAGTTTTGTTTAGTTTTCTTCAGTTGTTGTGTAGGAGGCGTCACAGGAAACTCCCGGTTATTAAAAAAAATTACGGAACCAACTCAACATGGGCGTGTGACATCACACTACCTCGCCGTTCGCGAGGGCAAATTACCCAGCACCACACGGCCGGGACGTGTGACCATCACACGGTCGTGTGGTCGAAGGTTGGCAAAACAGAGCAGTAAAGCAACACTTGCAGGCCACACGGCCTGGCCGTGTACCCTCACACGGCCGTGTGGCCCCAGAAATAGAAACCGGGTAGATTACAAACCACCCCTATTTTAATCTCAAAATCCCACTTTTTCTCACACTTTCTCCTATACAAACCCTATCCCACGAAAATTATCACCCCAAATACTCAAACCACTCTCCAAATCTCTACCAATACACCTCTAATCTCAAACCAAAATCACAAGTCCTTCACTTTCTCAAAGAAACCCACCACCAAAATACCTTCAATTTTCATCTTCTCCAAGTTCTACACCAAGTTTGGGGGTACTGCAAAAAATTCCCGAATTTTAGATTTTTACTCTTCAAACCTTGAAATTCATGATCTCTAGGGATGAAAGAGGAGCTAGGAGGAACACAATAAGAAGGAGGGAGCCAACACCGGAGCCCGAACCCAAGCTGTAACCGATTTTTGACCCCGAGGAGCCCGAAGCTTCCAATGTCAATTTGCCAAACGAAACCCACCGAGCTAGATGGATGATACTCTACTTTCGTCCATGGATTAATACGAGGTATCCCGATGAACCTACTCCTATGAATTTGGGTTTGTTGGAAGATTTTAGAGCTTTATGTGGGAGAATTGATTGGCATGATTTTCTTAACGGGCATTGGGCTACTAACTCTGTTATTACTCTTGAATTTTTAAGTAGCTTTGAATTGGTTGTGCAAAAAAGAAATCTGATGGGAGTTAGATTTTGGTTGGGGAATGAGCAAAGGGAACAATCAATTTAGGATTTAAATTAAATTTATAAAACACCAGCGTATGGGGTGGAGGAGCATAAGGATTTCTATAAGGATGGTTTTGGAAAAAGATAATTGGGAAGCGAATTTATACGCCGGGTACTTCTAAGACATCTAGTATTCGTAACCTGGTTTTTCGATATGTTCAGCGGGTCTTAGCTGAAACAATCTTTGCGAGGGAGGAAAGTAGAGGGGCATTAAGGGTTGATGAACTATTCATTATTTGGTGCATGGCATCGGGGACTGAAGTGGTGCCAAACGCCGGGGCTATGACAACCCGGCAGTTTAATATGATTCGAAAGAGTGAGAAGGGTGGAATTTGCATAGGGGGGATGATCACCCCTATTGCTGAATATTATGACATTAATTTGGAGGGGTATGCGGAGGCGACTGGGCCTAAATTGATTGATTTGAATGTTCTAACTGCGATGAAAATGATAACATTTGATGGGCGGGGTTACTGGCTCATTCAGGCAAATAGAACAACAGTTAGGCTTCGAAACCCCAAGGCTACTTCAACCAGAAATAGGGGTAACTGGCTACTTAGAGATGTGGGGGGAGAAGGAGATGCTGCTCAAGAAGAGCAGGATGAGCAAATGAGGGAGATGCCGGGAACCTCTCGCTAAGGGGGTAACCGGCCATTTACTATTAGTGAAAGGCTCGAAAGGGTAGAAACTGATGTGGGGAAAATGATAGATGACACATATCAGTTGACAGCCACCGCTGATGAGTATCACCAGGAGTACTTACATCGTTTTGATGCTATCACCCATCAGCAGCAGATGTATGAGATGATGTCTCATATGGACCGGTGACACTTCTCACAAGGCCACTACTATCTGCACCCACCACCTCAGTGATCTCTGTAAGTGCTTATTACGCATTCCTCTTTTCTTTTGATAATTTCCTCATATGTTCGGGACGAAGCATATTTTAAGTTTAGGGGGTTGCCATGAATGCGTAATTTAGTACTGTTGCATTTTGCATTGCATTTAGGACTGCATGTAGAAGCATTTGCATTTTAATTTTCGAAAAAAAAAATGATTTTTGTTTAATTTTTTCGATTTTTTAGTTATTTTTGTTTTAGCATGTTTACCTCTTTAGCAAATTTAATTGCTTTTGTGTGTGATTTTTAATTCAGTTTTTTTATGCCCAGCTCCGTATGATTTTACTATAAATATTTTATGGCATAGGATAACATACTTGGGGGAATAATGGGATAAACTCTTAGGAGAAAAGTTATTTATTTGCTTGGCATGTGTTAAGAAAATTGGGTATTTGAACATGTTGCGAAAAATAAGCCTGTGAGCTTTTGTGCGTTGAACTGCTTTCATTATGCAGACTTATTTTTCTCTTGAGTGTGTCATTCATGATTGATAGAACTCTAGAACTTGCTCTGGTATCTTCATTGAAGCCATGTGTGTGTGCAATTTTTGAAAATGGTCTAAAGCCATCTTTGTTGTACCCTACTTAGCCTAAAAAGCCTACCTATGAACTCATGATTCCTTAGTTTGTGACGCCCACCCCCTTACTACTTGAAAATATATAAATAGTACATCTCGACCACAAACTCTATTTAAAACGTGTAATTTTTTTTATCCCTGTGACATTTTAACAACAAACAAGTAAAATCATTTTAATTATAAGATTTGGATAAGCCACGTCCATAAACAAAAGAGGTTACCAACCCTGTTATTAAACACAACATAGATCCAGTTGTCAAACACATAACCTACATCACCCAAAAGGTCGTCATCCATGTACACTGTCCTCAATAACCTGTAGAAGCTCCAGCCGCCTGACCAGTAAACTCATGAAATCCAGCATCACCAAACTCACCTACAATGCGTGAACTACGTGAGCTAATGCCCAGTAAGCGAAAATCATGCATGCTGAAAGAATAATGTACTACAAATGCAATGCATTCCAAATTGTTTTACGAGGAGTGCATAAAATGAGTTTGAAATAATTTATTCGGAATCATTTTCTTTTATTGGGCCCCTGACCCATCCGCTATGCACCGGAAATAACTCAACATAGTATTAATGATCAAGTTGTCCAGTCCATATGTCTCACATACCCGAAGTAATGTCTCACATGGCACTGGATATCATATCATTGAGCCTCGTCCGAATGTCTCACATACCCGAAGTGATGTCTCACATGGCACGAGCTCAACATATTATTAATGATTAAGTTGTCCAGTCCGTATGTCTCACATACCCAAAGTAATGTCTCACATGGCACTGGATATCGTATCATTGAGCCTCGTCCGAATGTCTCACATACCCGAAGTGATGTCTCACATGGCACGAGCTCAATATATCATATAAGCATGACCTCATGCCTCGGTGCACTAGTAGTGGCCAACCAAAATCTTTTCTTTTCATAGAAAATCATGTCGTGCATGCCTCATCTCAACAATGCTCATATGTTTGCATGCACGTGCAAACGCGAATGAATGACATGCTCAATGAAACAATAATCATCAAACTCCAATATCCACCAAGAAACATATGAACATTAAGGTTTCCATAATGCATCCATCAAGATACAATAATCACATTAGTATCAATAAGACAGGAAATACTATGTTCATGCATTGTAGTTGCAGATGGATTTTCACTTACCTTATACTGAGTCCTGCCTTATTCAGAAGTTTGTTATAGTATCTCCAACCCTAGCTAAATATACAACAATCTGTGAAAGCATAAGTTATAATATCTATTTCTAACTAATCAATTCACAATTCACATAAGTTATAAAATCTATTGCTAACTAATCAAGTTCATTATACTGAATTTCATAAAAGGCTTAACATTGGTTTAACTACTTATTAATTAAAGCTTAAAACATACAATTAAGATTTAATCAAAACTCACGAAAACTTTCCTTTTTTTTTTCCAATATATCATAACATCACTTAATCGGTTTATTATGGTTCTTCATCTTGTATTAAATCCTCAATTAGTAATTAAACATCAGTTTACAACCATCTATTAAATTCCGTATAGTTATTGTTACTCAATTATAGGCACCTTTCAGTTCAAATATTTAGTACACTTACAAGGTTTAATTAACTATTTCATTTATTTATATTTTATATTTTATTTTACTCCATATTCTAGAATTAAAAAGAAAAGAGTAAAAAATTCAATTTAGAAAATTGAGAAACGAAAGATTTTTTTTTTCTTTTTCTTTTTTTTTTGCAATTAAACAACTATGAGAGAATATTAAATCCGTTAAACCTCGAATAAGCCATCGTTAACCTTAACCCCTAACTATGACCAATTCCCTTAGTTTATAACACATGAAATGAAAATTACACAATCATAGCATAAAACAATTATCTCAATTAGCGCTATACAGGGAAATTCTTACCACATAATTTGAGTCACAATTGGATGTTCTTGGTGTGCGAGGAGTAGTTTGTTCTCCAGTAATGATATGTATACATTAATACATTATATATGAATGTGTATATTAACTTATTACTTATTAGGCTAGTGGGGTGAGGATGTGATATAAAGATAAGGCTCCACTGATATGTATATATTCTTTCTCGAGTGAGGCGGTGATGTGTGGATAAAGCTCCCACTAATTTCGTTAATTTGCTTATGCAAGTATGAGGTGTATTAGTTATTTAATTAAATAATATAATACTTAACCCATGAATCATGTACATTAGCTTCCAGTATATTTATATGTGTGTGTTTGTGCGTCCAACACTTCACTTATATATACACATATGTATATTAGTGCACACTTCCACGTACATATATGTTACACAATTTTTTTATATTATTAATATTAATAATCATTTTTTTCTTACAATAAAGTTCTATTCCCAAATAGTATTGATTTATCTCTCACATTGTATTTATATATTAAACGTAATATTTTAACCCCTTTCAAGTATTATATTTATTTTCGTAATTAATGTATCCACTAAAATATTTTAACCCCTTTCAAGTATTATATTTATTTTTGTAATTAATGTATCCACATATTTTATTCTTTACTGTTCAACGCAAAAATATCACCTTTCACTTCTAAGTTTACCACGTGTAATCTTGTAACCCTCATACTTTTAATGTTACCATATGTAACTTAATAGCTAGCATCTAATAGTCCGACAACTAAATACCTCTTTTCTTTTTTAACTATTTAAATTAGTAATCCAACGACTAATCACTATAAGTGAGTTCCAAAATTATAAAAATAGTCATACCGTATATAATATTGAGATTATGCTAATAGCACATAACCAACGTATAATGCATGAAATATATTGTCCAGATGAGTAGTGAGAGTCTCGGGTATTACATAGTTAGCCAATTTTGAGCCAAAACTTTTATTCTGAACCACATTGATCTTTAAAATTTAATGTTTTTATCCCTCAAATTTCTTGAGCTTATAGAAAATGAATAAGTTTGGGGGAGATGTGGTCAAAATTTATGAAAAAAAGAGAAGTTGACAAAAGCAAGAGCGATGAGCAGTATCTGGGTAAATGAGAAAAAAAATACATGAAGCTCAAAAAATAATGAAATATCTTTGGAAAAAAAAAGAGAAAAATCGAGCAAAGCAAAAGAGAAAAAAAAATCTTAAATTATGAAAAAAATGAGAGCTTGAGGCTAAAGAAAAAAGAAAAGAAGGCAAAAAAAGGGCCTAAGAATGAAAAAAGGAGAAATAAGGGTGCAAATGAGTTGAAAAAGAAAAAAAAAACTGATATTATGCTGAAATTGGGTTGGTGAATTGCAAGTCTGTATGCTTAAATTCTATTTGCTCAAGTCAAGTCACTTAATCCAAATTTTCCTACCCTTACCAAAGAGCCTACATTACAACTAAATAAAAAAGTCCTTTTTGATTCTTAGATTGTGCACACAAAAAGTGGTCGAGATGTTAGACGATTTGCAAGCCTATGGTAGTTCTACTTTCATTGAATTGAATTTGAGCATAAACACTTACCATACACTTCTGAGAGTAGAGTGATACATTATTTACTTGTGAGTCACGATGTCAAGTACCCGAAAGAGTATTAATGATGCCGAATTTATGAATAACGCCTTCTTGATGATGAGTTACATGGTTTCCTTGAGTATGGCATCGAGTGCTATTTAATGTTTATAGTGTTCTTGGGTGTCCTTTCGTTTTTACCCCTTATATTGTTTTTCTTAATTTGCTCGAGGACGAGCAATGCTTTAAGTTTGGGGGATTTTGATGTGTGTAAAATATACATGCATTTTGGGGCTTAAATTGATATATAATTGATGCATTTGCACGCATATTTACTATGTTTTTACTTGATTTCCTTTGAAGGACATGATATTGCGTATTCTTGTAATTCTTTCAAGAAACGGAGCTTAAAATAAAGAAATGTCAGTTGGGATGTCCGGATAAGATTGTCGAATGCAAAGAGAAGATCAAAACGACGGAAAAAGGGAACAAAAGCAAGTCACATGGCCGGACCGTGCAGCCTCAATCGGCCGTGTGGAATGGTGGTGTGAAAATCACACGGTTGTGTGAAGAAGGGAAGAAAACAGAGGACGGAGCAGGTCCACACGGCCGGACCGTGTGAAATCATACTATCGTGTGGACAAGGAAACCAGCCGCACAACCTGCCCGTGTGAACAACATGCTCGTGTGACAAAAGGCTGAGCCCAACGCCATACGCCTGTGTGGTCCTACACGGCCTGGCCGTGTGGGAGACTATTTCAGCGCATTTTTTAGAGTTTGTTTCCCATTCCAACTCTACAAGTGATCTCTCCAAGCATCTACAAAAAGGGACCAAGTCTTGCACGAAAAATCACAACTCTATACACAGAAAACACTTCAAATAACACAGGAACGAAGGAATCGAAGAGCTTCTGAGAGCAAAAGGCTAGGTCACGAAAAATACCACAAGGCTTTTGCATCTAGGAAGCACAAGAGCTTCGAAGGTTTGGAAGGGGAATCCATCCTGACAAGAAGGGGTTTTCTTTCTATGTCTAAAAACTTTTGTCTGTGCTTATATGATGTCATAATACTGATTCGAATTTGTCTATGAGTTTGTAATCAATGTTTGGTATATTTTTCGGATCTTAGGGGCATAATCAAAACTGTGGATTTGTATTAAATATGATTACTTATTTTATTAATTAATTCATGCGTTCTATTTTATGAATTCGAGTGCTTATTTATAATTGCTTTTTTATTTGGCCAATTGAATGTCATATTTGTTATTGCAAAATTCGGGAGATGAGTTCTAACAAAGACGGAAATCGAATTCAGACATGAAACATGTGTGGCAGGCTTGTTTGTGGGGAGTCATTCAATTCACAAATCTTTTTGGAGTTAATAAGAATTGTAACGATCCGAGAGGACTACAATTGTTATTAATCAACTGTTTACGCACCACCCGGGAGGGGGAGTAGATGAAATTAGTAATTGAACCCATAGAATTGCATGAATTAGTTTTTAAAACTTTATTCGCATTTAATATTGAAGAACGTGTTAGATAAATGTTTTTATCTAGATTTTGATGATTTTGTTTTAATAAGATTTTATACCAAAACAATGTTTTCATATGTTGTCCAAATACTCCTAAATGATTTAAAATGTTTTTACTAATTTTTGGAGTATTTCTTAGAGTTTTTAATTTGATAAAAATTGGACAACACTTTTGATGGTTTTGTTTAAATTGGTTTTTACACCAAACCTATGTTTATAAATGTTGTCTAAATACTCCCAAATGATTTAAAATGTTTTTACTAATTTTTTGGAGTATTTCTTGAAGTTTATTTTTGAAAAAAATCGGACAACATTTCAAAGGGGAGGTCGACCGGTCGCCCAAATGGTCGACCTGTACCTGAAGGAAAGAAAACACGAAACAGAACTTATAGGTCTTGAAAAAAGAGGGAGGGGGACCGGTCAAGGGTGAGGTCGACCGGTCGCACCCTAGGGCGACCGGTCGCACCCCACCTCGACCGGTCGCACCCCCCTGCAACCCCTACCTGAATCGCACTATTCTTTTCAAACGGTTGAAATCTTCAATAGGGCAACCGGTCGCCCTATGCTATTTTGCTTTTCAATTTTGTACAATATTTCTACATCTTGTGATCTTCTTTTTGTAGACAAAAGTGAAGATAGAGGAGCCTATGTTGGGAGCCTATGTTGGTGAAGACTTCCCTATAAATAGAGGATGAATTGAAGACACAAGATACAACAACACAAGAAGATTCACAACAAGAAATCTGCAAATTTCCAAGCTTTCATATTCAACACTCTTGTTGTATTTATATCTTAAGGATTTCACTTTCACATCTTGAGGTCTAGGCTTTATTTCTTGATTACACTTTGCACTCAAATTGTAATATTCATTATTGAGTTGTAATCTTGATTTTTGGTTATCATTCAAACACAAGATATCCTTGTGAGTGTTCTTGTGGTAAGAACACACTTGGATGATCTAGGTGATAGGTGCAAGAAGATTGTGGTGATCTTCTTATTGAGGTGTTGAAGAATTTGGTATTCTTCAAGGTTGAAGATTGTGGTAATCTTCACAAGGTGCCGTTGAAGGAAGATTGTGGTAATCTTTAAAGGAGATTGTGGTAATCTCCAAAGGTCTTTGATGAAGAAGAGTGTGGTGCTCTTCAAGGTGTTGTAAGTTGAATTTGTATTAATTGTGGTAATTAATAAAATTCTTTTTCTTTTTGAAATCCATCCCTGGATATCTTGGGGTGGTAGAGGATTAGGCCCTAGGTGGGTTGAACCTCTTTAAATCGACGCGTGTTGTTTACTTCCCGCACCTTTATTATTGTCTTGGCGTAATTGTTTCGAAAAAGAGGGCGAAATCGAAAAGATGGAGATAATCTATTCACCCCCCCTCTAGATTATCGTAGCCGCTTGGACTTACAAGTGGTATCAGAACCAAACTCTTTGGCAAGCTCGTTCCACATTGCGAGTAAAGAGGAACGATCACCGGCTACGAATGAAGTCTACCTTACCGGCGCCTCCACCACCAAGCCACCACTATTCGATTCCAAAAATTTTACATTTTGGAAAGAAAGAATGGAATGCTATCTACAAAGTTGCGGGTTCGATTTTTGGAACACGGTCGTAAATGAAGAATCCATTCCAATGATGGACACACTACACAAAGGCCTCAAAGAGCTCCATGATGAAGAGAAGAAAAACATCTCCTTAAATGGTAAAGCTCTTAATATTATTTATTGTTCACTTACCATTTTGGAATATGATCATCTTGTAGGAATTAAATCGGCTCATGAAGTATGGAGAAAATTAGAAGAAGTATATGCAAATGAAAGGAGCCACTCAAAAGCATCTACTTCAAAAATGGATACAAACCCAACATGGGATGAGCGTCCTACAACTTCCGACGTCGATGAAAACAAACGATGTCTTATGGGCTTTGAAGAAGAAAACGAGGTAAGTTCTAAACCCTCCACTTCTTATGATAATGAATTACAAAATGATTATAGTGATTTGCAAAATGATTTTGATGAACTTCAAAATGAATTCCAAAGCTTACTTGTTAAATACAAAAATTTGAAAAAGGAATTCAATATTTTGAAAATTGATAAGGATAATTTATTTTCCTCTTATGAATCACTTTCATGTGATCACACCACCACACTTGACAAGGTTAGAAACCTTGAAAAAGAAAATAGTACTCTTGTTGAGGATATTAATTGCATGAAAAATGATTTATCAAAATCCAACTTGAGTACCGATAAAATGACCGATATTATTGATGTTCATAGTTGTGATAAATTGAAACAAGGACTTGATCATAAGCCTAATGTTGTTAATCATATGAAAAGGAATCAAGTCTATAAGCATGTTGGTCATTATGCTACTAGAATTATTACTTGCTTTTATTGCGGTAAAAAGGGTCATACGGTTAATACTTGTCGGGCTAGAAACAACTCTAATTTCTATTGGAGACCTAAAAATCTCAAAGCTAATCCCCAAGGACCCAAACACTTGAGGGTACCACAAAATAATGTCATATTAGGTACCCGGCGTAATAATAAAGGAAAATTCATACCGCCAAGAAGATATCAAATGCCCGTATCATTTGATCAAAGGAGAATACACCACCAAAATGAATTTCCAAGAAGGAAATATTATCAACAAAGGAAAGGATATAATCCTTGGAGATGGAGTAATCGGAGAATCCACCATCAACATGAAGATTTTCAAAGGGGAAGATATCATCAACAATGGAAACGACACAACCCATGGAAATGGCGTAATTGGTAACCCGTATCTCCCCATTTAAATATGTATTTTATTTTGTTATTATACATGTTTTTATTTGTGTCTTAATTGCAAATGAGTTTCAAGTATTTTTTTTTTAATTAAGGTCTTCAATATATATTTGTGCTTTTAAAATATTTTTGAAAAAGAAGACCTTATATGATGTTTTTAAAACTATTGTGCATTTTTGTATACTAAAGTGTGTTATCATCTCTTATGGATTTTTATGGCATGAGCTTACTTGTGATATCTCTAAGTCTACACTTTTATCATTATGATTTGTGCTAGATTTGTTTTAAGAATTGTGTAGGATTTACATATTTTCACAAATGGCCATTTACGTCATTATTTGTCAAGAAAGGAATTAATTATCGAGGTACGCTTACTTGTGTTATTCTTACACTTATAGACTCGATATATGTATTGCCATGTGCCTATGTGCTTGTTTTTCATAGTATTTCATACAAGTGCCATTAAGAGGATTTTTAGACTCTTTGAAAGGCACTATTCGATAATTGATTGCACATATTCAAATACTTCTTTTAAATAAGGTCTCAACTATATGTTATCGGATTTTCAAATTTCAAAAGAGACCTTTTATAGCTTTCTTAAGCTTACTTGAACTTGTATGATTTAGTAGACTCTTGATGATCTTCTAAATGCATAGTATGTGTTTCTTGCTTCATGGTCTATATATATAGTGTCTATTTCTACTATGCTCTTATGCAAGATATTTTGTGATTGATGATTGAGGCATGTTTTTTTAACTTGGGCTATTTTTTATTTCTTATATAAGTGATGCCGTTAATGAGTTTGTTAAGTTGTGTAGATGAGAAATGAAGTACTCCAAATATTAGTTACCTCAAAATATTTGGATGTAAATGTTCTATTAAGAACACCTTAGATCAATTGGATGCCCTATGGTGATAGTGATGAAGAAGACAAAAAGGGTATTCCGGAACAAACTCGATGACCAAGGCAACATTGGTCGAACTAAGGTGAGGTTAGTAGCTCGAAGGTATTTTCAAGAAGAAAGTAATTGATTTTGATGTAACATTTGCACTCATAGCACGTTTAGAAGCTATTTGCTTTTTACTTGCCCATTCTTGTTTTAAGAAAATTTCAAGCTTTACCAAATGGATGTTATATCCAATTTTCTAAATGGTTTTATTCAAGAAGAAGTCTATATAAAACAACATCTGGGGTTTAAAATTTTTCTAGGCCAAATGATTTTTATAAAAGGCCTTGTATGGTTTAAAACAAGTACCCCATGTATGGTATGATAGACTTAGCTATTTTTGCTAAATGGTTTTACAAGAGGTAAAGTTTATATTACTCTATATGTTTTTGAAAAAGGGCAAGATTACTTACTTGTGCAATGTATGATATTTTTGGTGCTTCTAATGAATTCTTGTGCAAGAAATTTTCTAAGTTAATGATAGGAGAATTCAAGATGAGCATGATGGAGGAGCAAATATTCTTCCTTGACTTCAAGTTAAACAATGTCAATCAAAGTGTACAATAGAACCTTTGAAGAAGTTAGGCATTGAAGAAGGAAAAATTATCTCAACCTCTATGGTTACCAATGTAAAAGATTGACAAAAGTTGAGGAAGGCATATCGGTTGACAAACAAATTCAAGGTATGTTTTCTTGTATTATTCCCATAGACTCGAAATTTTATATGCCTTATGTCTATATGCTCGATTTCAAAAACTATCCCAACGAATCTCATTAAAGTGTCGTTAAAAGAAATTTTCAAATATTTAAAAGGCACTTCTTCTTATGACTTGTATATTCAAAGTATTAAAACGTTCTTATTTTTCCGGGATAACAAGTTCGGTGTTTACATTTATCAAAATATGGTTCGTCATAATCGAACTAAACATATTGAGATTCTACGTTCGTTTTAAAAATGGATTGCGTTTCTTAAACTTAAAATTGAGATGTGTTTAATTCCGTCTCAAAGTTAACTCGCGGACATTTGTTCATTTACCGCCGAGTCTTTTTACCTCATTTCGAGCTTGATTATGACATAATGTATATTGAATGAGGTCTATCTTTGCATTTTGCACGTTTTTAAAACTTAGGGGCGAAAAATCGGATTTTTGGTTCAAACTTCGGATTTTTGGAAAACAGATGAATCATCACGGCTGGCCGGGCAAGGCCGACCGGCCGCCCATGCCGTCGACCGTCGCCCCGACCCATGACCCAACCGTCGCCCGAGATCATTTTCAGCAATAAAATTGTTTCTGTCCTTCATTTCGTTATTTTGGTTATTTTCTTCCAAAATCGAACCCCTTCGCAAATTTCACACACAATTCACCTAAAATGATTTCTTTCTTGTATATTCTATATTTTTGGGTTTATAGTACGAGTATATCATCCGTATTACTCGACTTCTCCGATTGATTGGTAAGTTTAATTCCTCCTCTAATCTCAATTGGGTTGAACCCTTGAGAAAATGTTTATGTGTTGTTTTTTGATGGAATTCTTGTATAATTGTGGTGTGCATGATTATTGTTGATAAATGAATATTGTTGTATTGCAATTAGTGATGAAAATTTTTGGCTTAAATGAATTTCAAAGGCGTTATATACTTCTAGTTTTATTCGACGCACGCCAAGTGTTCGACAAAATGTTTCAATGAAAAATTCATCACCTACGTGATTCTCTCCATTTGAAAAGTCATATAAGTTTATAGAGATCATGTTTTATCAATCAAATGAGCTTTTTCAAGACAATTGATCAACTTTTCCCTTTTATTTGGAATTTAAGCTTCAATTTTCAATAAGCTCGATAAATCGATAAATTTGCGCACTTTGATATGAATATATGATGTTTTTATCGTGCTAACATTCTTTTTGATGATTCCAAAGGGGGAGAAACAGGAAAAATGCTCATACGCTCAAAGAAGCGAAAATAAGCTTGCAAGAAAAGCTATAAGCTAGGGCTCTTGAAAGCCATAGGCTGTGAACAATGCCTAGTCCATTTGATGTATTGTGGACTTTTATGCTTGACTAATGATGTTTTGTGACAGGGGGAGCTTATAAGCTCATGGAATTCAAACTTAAGTTGTGCAAGCTAAGCTTTTAGCTTTTAGTTGTTGCTTGTATACTTGTACTTTATATGCATGTTGATAGGGGGAGCTTGTGCAAAAATGATTTTGAAAAATCTTTGCTCCTATCCTTGTGTGCTTGTAGTTATGATGTATCTTGTTTGTAATTGATTGTTGTTTTAAGACCGGAAAATTTGTTTTGTTTTAAAATCGACCTTCTAAAATTGTTTTGGTTTGTAATCATCAAAAAGGGGGAGTTTGTTAGATAAATGTTTTTATCTAGATTTTGATGATTTTGTTTTAATAAGATTTTATACCAAAACAATGTTTTCATATGTTGTCCAAATACTCCTAAATGATTTAAAATGTTTTTACTAATTTTTGGAGTATTTCTTAGAGTTTTTAATTTGATAAAAATTGGACAACACTTTTGATGGTTTTGTTTAAATTGGTTTTTACACCAAAACTATGTTTATAAATGTTGTCTAAATACTCCCAAATGATTTAAAATGTTTTTACTAATTTTTTGGAGTATTTCTTGAAGTTTATTTTTGAAAAAAATCGGACAACATTTCAAAGGGGAGGTCGACCGGTCGCTGTCCCCTTAATTTTAGCCTTCACGCAAAGTGTACGGTGTAGTTTATAGAATAGGGTAGCAAGGTCGTATCCACGGAGACTAATAAATTAATATGCTAAGTATTGAACCAAGATAGTCTTATTTTTATTTAGACGATCGAAATTTGATGATTGTTGTATTGAGATTAAGACAATTTAAATCACTAAAACACAAGATTGAGATAATACAAATGATAGAAGTATCAAGATAATGGAATGGATTTCCGAGTTAAGGTTTCGATTAATAATCCTCTTGTTGTCCGATTAAATCAAAGCTAAGGTTATTATCAATATTCCTATAAGACGATCACAAAACTATTTTATCCTCTCTCTCGAGATGCATATAAAATGTAGATTGAAATACTTATGCTAGCATCTCTACTCAACATGAAGCATTCAACTCCCAAAAAGTTTAAAAGATCAAATATCCTCACAAATATTTACAAACCTCTCGATTCATGCAAATATTTGTGTCGAGTATTCAAGATCTAATATTGAAACTCATCTCTCGAATTATGAATCAATATATCAAACAAGTTAAATCATTGATCAAGTGATAAAACAAGAATAAGCTCAAAATACTCAAATAGGCTTTAAGATAATAACTTCAACTAAGATTAAAACATCCAACAAGAGTTCATTAATCTACTTCCAAAACCCGAAATCTCAAGAGTTTAGCTACACATGATTTCTAAACAAGTCATAAACAAATTGTTCAAAGCCATTACAACTAAAATGAAAGATTGAAACTAAAAGAGAAGCAAGAAAAACTTAGGAAAGTCGACAATCTCTCGATATATCTCCGTTCCTTAAGCTCCGATGCAACCCGATTGTCTCCTTGATGTCTTCTTCCAAGAATAGACCATTGTCTTGTGTTGTAGATCCCAAAATATGTCGATTTCCTTGTGTGCGCCCCCAAAAGCCTTTTTATACTCCCCATCATGTTTAGGGCTTAATGCAGACATGATTATGGGATTCAGACGCAGACGGGTCGTGCGCCCACGCACGGGTTACCCGTGCGCCACCTCTTGGAATACCCCAACTCTCTCGTAGGGCGCACGGGTGGTGCGTTGGAGCACGGCCTACCCGTGCGCCACTCCGGTGAGATATCCCGACTCTCTGTGGGGCGCACGGGTGGTGCGTCGAGCACGGCCCCGCCCGTGCGCCATCTGCGGCTCAATCAACCTTATACGGGGTGCACGGGTGGTGTCTTGAGGCACGCCCAACCCGTGTGCCCCTGTTTCTTCCGTGAACGCAGCTCAACTTTCGCTCTTTTAGGCTTCACGTTTCGTATATCCACTCAATTCTCCGCGTTTCTACTTTGCTTTCCTCATATCTTATTCAATTAGCTTCAAATATCATGAAATTCCTACAAAATAAGCAAAGTGTAATATCTTTTCCACAAAGAGTGAATATGTAACGTTTAACGCGAGTATATGCATGTTTACTTATCATTATAGCTCAAAATACGCATCAAAACACATGCAAAATTCACGCTTATCAAAATCCCCAAACTTAAACTGTTGACCGTCCCGATCAACAATATTTAGAACACGATAAAGCATAACAGGAGATAAAGATAACAAGCGCACACCAAGAGTCTACAAGAAAATCCAAATTGCTCGTCATGAATGCCGAGTACAACTCAATCAAGCCTCAAATCTCTAATCAAAGAACACGCCTCAAATAAAACAAAGTGAAATGCTCTGAATCCAACTCTCAAAATTAAGTGTATACTCTCATCTCACAAGGTTATAGGACGTGTTTACGCTCAAATCAATTCGATGTCGCAAAATTACCATAGGCTTGCAATTTGTCTCATATCTCCGCCACGAGAGTGTATGCAATTTGTGAATCATAAAGGACTTTCTCATTTGGTTGTAATGAAGGCTCTTTGGTTTAGGTAGGAGATTTTTGGATACAATGGATCGAAATTCGAGTGTATAGACCGATGAGCATATCAATCATTTTCATTATAATCCCATATGCTACTCCAATCATCCCTCATTTTTATCAACTTCATTTATCTCCATTTCCGTCTTTTCTTTTGAGAATCACCTCCATTCACAATCCTTCGCCCCCCAAGTTTATCCACTTTTTCAATCTTTTTTCATTTGTGCATTTTCAACATCTTTCCTTCCTCTTTTTATTCCTTTTAACCAAGTATGCCCAATTATTCTATTTTTGAATTCCCACCCATTCAACCTCGTTCATTTCCTTTTACTCAACGTTATACATTCGAGTTTAAGGTGATGGAAATATAGTAAGATCAAGGTTAAATTTTTGTGGTTATCAAAGAAATAGGCTATAGGCTCAACTTGGCTAACTAGGATTTTTCACATTTTTAGGTAGGCAAAAGGTATGAAAGGCTAACAAAGATGGCCTTTAATCACATTCACAATTCACATACACATGTGGCCTTGACAGAGATACCCAAGCAAGTTCTAGAATTTTAATCAACATGAATGATACACTCAAATTACAACAAGACCGCACAAGATATAAGCGAAAGAAAGGCTCAAAGCTCACAGGGCTTGTCAAAATGTAATTCAAAGCATCACACCAAGTTTTCATATCAACATGCTCAAAATTATCAATTCGAGGCTCAATCAATCCATAAACAAAGATCCAATCCCAACAATATGAATTCTCAATCAACACACAAACAACAAGTTGCACATGCTTGGTCAACACACTCTCTAACCACTACTAAAGCAATAGACGTGATAAAGCTATAAACGTGCTCTAATGCAAATGCAATCTAGAGTGCTCTAATGCAACTATATGAAAACACAAAATGCATGATTTTTTTTTTTTTTTTTTTGTATCCACACTTTTCATATATTAAAATACTATCTCTCCCCCAAACTTGAATGAAATTATAGTGTCTAAGGGGAAAAATAGAATTTCAATAACAAAAAGTGGGGATATACTGAATCATCACAAGGCGGTGGTGGGAAGTGGCCTTGAGAAATATGCCACATTTGTAGCTGTTGGAGCACTTGCCACGTCTCCTCGGAACGCTTGCTCGATCGCTCGCTAAACGCGAAAAATCAGCCCTATGTTGCCTTAAATCCTCTCCTTGCCGCCTCAACTCTTCTTGCTTGCCTCAAGTTCTCCCCAAACGCATAAAACATGTCTTGAAAATTGGCGTCGCGATGGGGTCCTCCACCGTGAGAGACGGACCGGGCGATCTCCGCTTTGAGAATGTCGAGGATAATCGCCTCCGTGTGAGGACTCGGGTATATCATACCCAATTTGGGGATGATGAGGTTCCATCCCCATTTCGCGTCCATGTATCTCATCCTCCTCCTCCACCATATCTTCTTCATCCAAGAAACCTTCAACTCTGCGGCTTTCTTTCTTGACTCTATAGCCTCGGTAATTCGGTTATGTGCGTGAGTTCATTAAGAAGTTGGTGGTGTCCATCAATGTATCAACGGTGGTGTATGGTGGGTTAGGCAACTAAATGAAGCACCTTTCTTTTGTAGAAGCACCAATCTGTTTTCTTCATTCGCTATGAACTTCATATGGTGCAACGATGCCAAATTAACCCGAGTGCTGCCGGGATAGGCTCCAAGCCTCGAAAATCGACATTGAAATGCCGGGCAATAGGGGTAATGAGGCCCCTATAGAAATCGTGCCCCTTCCCGCCTAACTAACTGCTCAATTTGCTCGGCAAAATTAACGGCGGTGTTGTAGGGGGTGTCGTGACCATACACCGAGGGAGATAGAGTTCTTTAGTCGTCATCCCTCCAATGTTTTCTCGGGCGAATACAGAGGAGGCGATCACGCGTTGTATATACCGGAAAACTGATTCCTGGATCCAAGAGGCTTTGCGGTCCGCGCGGCATACAACATTGGCCCCGTTTGTGGTGTTTCCACAAGCATTCTCCGAAGTCGTATTGATCATAATGGGGCATCGGGCGGGTACGAGCGTTTGTTGGGACCTCGAAAATGTTGTTCAATTGGGTCATAGAGAGTTGTCTACGAACATTCCCCAACCGAAATTTTATCATATACGGTTCGAAGGTCCCGCCTTGTCCGAGTACTTCCACGGTACTCAAGAACTCCAATGTATACTTTTTAAATGTCGGCCACCTTCGGCTCATGAAGTTCGTCCATCCTACCTTGGCGAAAAGACGCCACACGTCCTCATGTATCCCCAAAGTTTGGGTACAATCATTGTCGGCGTAGCGGATGGAGCTATTTGGCGACCGATCAAGCGATTCCATCGCTCAATATCATCGGCATTTGTCAAGTTGACCCCATATGCCTCCTGGACTGTTTTGAGTCGACCTCCGGCGGTGCCACGTCGCGTTGTGCCGCCCGCGTGCACGCCTCCTTCCACTCTGTGGGTTTCTTCGCTAAATATAAGAATTTGTACCGAATACATTCTATTAGCATCCCAATATCATCAATGGCAACAACAAAGTAGGTAATTAAAGCTAACATCTTAGGTGATGCAAATTCACATGCTCAAGTCACTTTGATCGATCAACTACCCCAAACAAACAAAAATTATGGCCATTCTCGACAAATATTAACTCAAATACACATTGGCCATGCCTTATTCATCAACAATTCACCCTAAATCTCCACAATTATACAAGCCCACAAGGTGTTTGATAATTTGCCTCAAAGAATAATTCACATCATTTATAGCAAAAATATCAAAATACACACCTACCATGCTCCTTAATACATAATTAACAACGAATTGACAAGGAGAAACGGTGTTCTTACCGGAATTTTCTAAGTTAAACACGAAGTGGAAGATTTGAACCCTAGGTGCTTTTGTTCACAATTCTTCAAGCAAATTCAAATTTGATGCAAAGTGAAGCTCAATTGTGATGGGGGAGGTGTTATGTAGAAGAATTCAAGTGAAAACTAAGAGAAATTTTCGAAAACTAGGGAGGATTCGAGAGGGCGCGCGAGGTGAAGGGTTTGAAATGAAGAACAGTTTTTTTAAAACCGTCCAATTTATCCTTCTTCGCAGACGCACGCAGTCGTCTTGTCGACCACGGGTAACCCGTGCGCCACCCCGAATTTGCCCAACTCTCTTCAAGGGCGCACGGTCGTGCGCATACGCACGGCTACCCGTGCGCGCACTTGTACAAAGAATTCGATTTTTTTTTTTTTTTTTTTTTTTTTTTTTTTCAAATCACACTCATTAAAAGAATTATACAAATCAAATCACTCAAATCACATAACTGTGAAACTAAACACACACAAACATGAAAATCACACGAAAAACCGTTGGGTTGCCTCCCAACAAGCGCTATATTTAACGCCTTTAGCTTGACGCTGTTTTGTTAAATTACGGATCGCGCAAGGTGGTGGATGTCACATCCTCTTTATTCCCTGGAAATAGTGCTTAATCCGTTGGCCGTTTACCATGAAAGTCTCGCTTCTTTTTTGTCAACAATTCTACAATCCCAGTGGATTCAACACTTTCTTTATCACAAATGGCCCCGACCACTGACTTGAGTTTTCCTTGAAGAATTTAAGGCGTGAATTGTATAGAGCACCGGTTCTCCCGAAAAACTCTCTTTTCTTGATCATCTTATCATGCCACCGCTTGGTTCTTTCCTTGTAAATTCCGAATTTTCGTGACGCTTCATCCCGAAATTCTGCCATCCGATTCAAATGGAGCAACCTTTCTCACCCCGGCTTTCAAAATCCAGATTCAGTTTCTTTACCGCCCAAAATGCTTTGTGCTCCAATTCTACCGGTAAATGGCATGACTTCCCAAATACAAGTTGATATGGAGATGTGCCCAACGGTGTTATTATATGCGATTCGGTATGCCCACAGGGCATCATCCAATTTTAACGCCCAATCCTTTCGGTTGATGTTCACCGTCTTTTCAAGGATTTGTTTGATCTCCTGTTAGCCACTTCGCTTGTCCGTTGGCTTGTGGATGATATGCCAATGCGACTTTATGTTTGACCCCATATTTGGCCAACAAGTTGCTCATCAATTTGTTTACAAAATGCGACCCTCCATCACTAATTAAAGCTCTTGGAGTGCCAAATCTAGTAAAGATGTTTTTCTTAAGGAATCGCATTACAACTTGAGCATCATTTGTTTTAGAAGGAATTGCCTCTACCCAACGGGATACATACTCCACAAAGAAGTAGAATATATTGATAACCCGAAGACGATGGAAATGGGCCCATAAAGTCAATCCCCACACATCGAACAACTCCACTTCAATTACGTTGGTCATTGGCATCTCGTGCTTCCGTGAAATGTTTCCCATTCGCGACACTGTCACATTGTTGTACAAACAAATAACAAATCATTAAATAAAGTGGGCCAATATAGCCCACTTTGCAATACCTTCATGCGGTGCGAGTGGGACCAAAATGTCCGCCGATGGTGAAGAGTGACACTATTGTAGGACTCCTCCCATTCTTCTTGAGGTACGCATCTCCTTATGATTTTGTCCGCGCACCTCTTAAAGAGTAGGGGTCATCCCACATGTAGAACTTTACATCATGTAAGAATTTCTTCTTTTGATACGGTGATAGATCCTGGAGGTAGAACTCACCGCCAAGTAGTTGACAAAATCCGCATACCATGGGAACTTTGCCTCAAGCATGAGTAATCTTTCATCGTGAAACTCCTCTTTATCAATCCCGTACCTTTTTTTCTCCTTCTTGATTTTCTAATCGAGACAGATGGTCCGCTACCACGTTCTCGCATCCTTTTCGGTCCTTGATTTCCACGTCAAACTCTTGCAACAATAAGATCCATCGAATCAACCTCGGTTTCGCATCCTTCTTGTCAAAGAGATATTTGATAGCCGCATGGTCAGATGCACAATCGTCTTCGTCCGATCAAGTAAGATCGAATTTATCGAACGCGAAAACAATCGCCAACATTTCTTTCTCGGTTGTGGTATAATTCGCTGAGCAGCACCTGCCCAACGTTCGACTTGCATAGTAGATGGATCGGAACAATTTTTCCTCTTTTGACCAAGAATGCCCAACAAAGATAGTCGCTTGCATCACACATTAGCTCAAATGGTTGGCTCCAATCTGGGCGACGAGTATAGGTGCGGTCACCAATGTCGTCTTCAACATTTCGAACGCCGCAAACATTCATTGGAAAAAATGAAAGCAAACATCTTTTTCTAGCAATTGGCTCAAGGGCCTAGAAATTTTAGAAAAGTCACGGATAAACCTTCAGAAAATCCGGCATGGCCCAAAAAGCTCCGAATGGCTTTCTCATTTGTGGGAGGTGGTAGCTTCTCAATTGCTACAATCTTTGCCCGATCAACTTCCAAACCCGCGAGAAGAGACTCGATGACCAAGTATAATGCCATCGCGTACCATAAAATGGCACTTTTCCCAATTTAGTACTAAATTGGTCTCTTCACATCGCTGCAAAACTAGGAAAGATTGTGAAGACAATTATCAAAAGAATCCCCGAACACGAGAAATCGTCCATAAACACCTCCATAACTTTTTCAATAAGATCGTGAAATATAGCCATCATACAACGTTGAAAGTGGCGGTGCATTACATAAACCAAATGGCATGCGTCGAAATGCAAATGTGCCATACGGACATGTAAATGTTGTTTTCTCTTGGTCTTCCTACGCAATCATGATTTGATTGTACCCGGAATAACCATCTAAAAAGCAATAATAATCATAACCCCGCAAGACGATCCAAAGATCATATCGATAAAGGGGAGGGGAAAGTGATCTTTTCGAGTGGCATCATTAAGTTTTCTATAATCAATACATATTCGCCACCCTAGAACAATTCTAGTAGCAATTTGTTCCTCATTTTCATTTTTTACCACTCACCCCCTTTTTCGGCACCACTTGTACAGACTCACCCATGAACTATCAGATATCGCGTAAATGATCCCGGCATCCAACCATTTCAATACTTCCTTCCTAACCACATCTTGCATAATAGGGTTTAGCCGTCTTTGGTTTTGCACTGATGGTTTATAAACATCTTCCATCCGAATTTTATGCATCACAATGGATGGACTTATGCCTTTTAAATCAGTTATAGACCAGCCTAGTGCCGACTTATGTTTTCGTAAAACCCTTAACATTTATCAAGTTGGGTAGGAGTGAGAAGAGATGAAACGATTACCGGATTTGCATTATTTGTCCCTAGGAATGCATATTTGAGGTGTTCAGGTAATTGCTTGAGTTCCGGAGGTGGTGTTGACAGTTCAGTCTCACGCACGGGCTGACCGTGCGTGGGCGCACGGGCCGTGCGCTCTTCAGAGAGTTCCATCGTTACTTCAGCATCACGCACGGGCGATCATGCGTGGCGCACGGCCGCGCGTTCTTCTTGAGAGTTCCATCCTTTTTTCTCGCTTTTTGCTTTTAGCCTCTTGCGCTATTAGGTAGTTCCCGTGATATGATCTAAGGCACAAACATAGTCGTACAAATCTTGGTTATCAAAATCAAGTACAACACTCGACATTGAGCACGAGTGGTTAGACCAAATTCCAAATCATCTCGTAGACAATGTATGATCAACATAATCCTCAATGCATGAACTAACTATATCCAAAAAATTACAATTCTCTACCGAATCATGAAATTTCATTGCCTTATAAATAGAAAATAAAACATGCTCATCATTAACACGTAATGTGAGCTCCCTTTCTCGCACATCTATTAAGTGCTTTACCCGTTGCTAAGAAAGGACGCCCAAGTATCGATGAACGCTTGATCTTCTTCCATATCCAAAACCAAGAAATCCACGGGAATATAAATTTATCAACTTTTACCAAAGACGTCTTCAATAATTCCCCTTGATACGTAAGTGATCGGTCGGCAAGTTGCAATGTCACCGTAGTTGGTTTCACGTCGCCTAATTCAAGTTTCACGAAAATGGACAAAGGCATCAAGTTAATACTTGCCCCCAAATCACATAACGCTTTATTAAAGAAATTACCACCAATAGCACAAGGGATAGTGAAACACCCCGGATCTTTCGATTTTGTGGTAACTTCCTTTGGATAATTGCACTACATTCTTCCACAAATTCACCGTTTCAAAGCTTGTCATCTTCCGCTTTTTGACATCACATCTTTAAGAAATTTCGCATAGTTCGATTTGTTCTAATGCATCTGCAAAAGGAATGTTAATGTGCAATTTCTTAAATATATCAAGGAATTTGGCAAATTGATCATCAAGCTTTTTCTTTTGAAATCTTTGAGGAAAGGGAAGAGATATAGACAACTTAGGTATATTCAAGCTAGATGATGATTTTAGCTTTTCACCTGTTTGTTCCGCCTCTTTGTTCTCTTCTTTCCCATTTTCTTCGATACCATCCTTCATCACGAGTCTCTTGCTTCTCGCCTAGATGCTTCATCCGAAAGTTTCGATTCCCGATTTTTCTTTAGGCCCTTCATATTCCGTATCGCTTCGTAAACGAATCACCTTGCATTGTTCCTTAGGATTCATTTCCGTATTACTTGAAATTGACCCTTTTGATGTTGACCACCCATTATTGTAGCCAATTGACCCACTTGAGTCTCCGGTTCTTTATCGAGCTTGTCATTTGTTGTTCTAATTTATCCATCCGAAGGTCTTGCTTAGCTAGCGCGGCTCCTCGTGTCATTCATGACAGATTAGATTGATTTATGAAAGAGGTGAGTGCATCTTCCAACGACGATTTGCCTTCCCCATTACCGCCTCCACTTGAAGCATTAAAGCCCTATGGAGGTTGTAACACATTCTTTGTATTCGCATAGGAGAAATTTTCATGATTTCTCAACCCTGGATGGTAGTGCGTTGGGTTTGAATTATTCCGGAAATTGTTGAAATTCCGGTTATTCACATAATTTACCTCTTCCATCGGATATAGAAGAGCTTCGCTACCCGTGCTCGTGCCGCTTCCTCGCCTCTTCGTAAATACATTCAATTGACTTGTCAAAGCCGCTACTTGTGCCGACAATGTTTTGATAGGGTCCAATCTGAGATTTCGCTACTCGTTGTACATTGGATCTTTCGGATGGCCATTGGTAATCTGTCATGGCCATTTCCTCAAGAAGATTTAAGGCATCTTGTGGAAACCTTGCCAACAATGCTCCTCCACGCGCGGCATCTACAAATGCTCTAGTCTGTCCCATTAAACCATTGTAGAAGAAACATAATCATTGATCCTCCGGAAACCCATGTTGCGGACATCTACGTAATAAATCCCGAAACCTTTCCCAAGCCTCGCAAAGGCTCGAGTCGAACTGTCGGAATTGAGTGATCTCGCTTTTGAGCCGCAAAGTTTTGCTCGGTGGAAAGAATTTGAACAAAAACTTTTGGCTCGATTCGTCCCATGTGCTTACACATCGCCTTGCGTCAAAGTACCCAACCAATTTCGCGCCTTATCCCGTAAAGAGAATGGGAACAGGCGCATTCTTATGGCGTCATCCGAGACTCCGTTCATCTTGATCGTATTGCATATTTGGATAAAATGGGCAAGGTGAGAGTTAGGATCTTCTCGTTGCAAACCCCCAAATCGATTCTCATTGCACCATATTGATTAGTGCCTAGGTTTGAGCTCGAAGTTGTTGGCATTGATGGGAATATGGGCAATACCACCGTAATTACGATTCGTTTGTGGTCGAAAGTAATCACGAATGGCTTCTTTGTTGAACCCAACCGGTATCGGTAACTCGTTTCCACCATTGTTTGGCGGTATTGGTAACTCATTCAAATCCCCATTATCGGATTGTGTTGTCTTTCACTGCCTAGTGGTAGCACCGATTCTCCTCGCGAAAGCCTCAACTTCCGGTATGAGCGGTATTAAGTCCCCCCGCTGGAGCGCGTGTTCATACACTACCCGAACCAAACTAGAAGAAACAAGTCAAATAATGTGGAATTCAAGTCACACAAAAACAAAACAAAATAAATAATAAAGAAAAATGTCTAAATTAAGAATAATTCTATCTATCGCAATATTAGCACCAAAAATTGTATTAGTCTGACAAGAACGGCGCCAAAAACTTGTTCGCCTTAATTTTAGATTCACCGCAAGTGTACGGTGTAGTTTATAGAATAGGGTAGCAAGGTCGTATCCACGAGACTAATAAATTAATATGCTAAGTATTGAACCAAGATAGTCTTATTTTTATTTAGACGATCGAAATTTGATGATTGTTGTATTGAGATTAAGACAATTTAAATCACTAAAACACAAGATTGAGATAATACAAATGATAGAAGTATCAAGATAATGGAATGGATTTCCGAGTTAAGGTTTCGATTAATAATCCTCTTGTTGTCCGATTAAATCAAAGCTAAGGTTATTATCAATATTCCTATAAGACGATCACAAAACTATTTTATCCTCTCTCTCGAGATGCATATAAAATGTAGATTGAAATACTTATGCTAGCATCTCTACTCAACATGAAGCATTCAACTCCCAAAAGTTTAAAAGATCAAATATCCTCACAAATATTTACAAACCTCTCGATTCATGCAAATATTTGTGTCGAGTATTCAAGATCTAATATTGAAACTCATCTCTCGAATTATGAATCAATATATCAAACAAGTTAAATCATTGATCAAGTGATAAAACAAGAATAAGCTCAAAATACTCAAATAGGCTTTAAGATAATAACTTCAACTAAGATTAAAACATCCAACAAGAGTTCATTAATCTACTTCCAAAACCCGGAAATCTCAAGAGTTTAGCTACACATGATTTCTAAACAAGTCATAAACAAATTGTTCAAAGCCATTACAACTAAAATGAAAGATTGAAACTAAAAGAGAAGCAAGAAAAACTTAGGAAAGTCGACAATCTCTCGATATATCTCCGTTCCTTAAGCTCCGATGCAACCCGATTGTCTCCTTGATGTCTTCTTCCAAGAATAGACCATTGTCTTGTGTTGTAGATCCCAAAATATGTCCGATTTCCTTGTGTGCGCCCCCAAAAGCCTTTTATACTCCCCATCATGTTTAGGGCTTAATGCAAATTATGGGATTCAGTACAGACAAGACGGGGGTCGTGCGCCCACGCACGGGTTACCCGTGCGCCACCCTTTGAATACCCCAACTCTCTCGGGCGCACGGGTGGTGCGTCGAGCACGGCCTACCCGTGCGCCACTCCGGTGAGATATCCCGACTCTGTAGGGCGCACGGGTGGTGCGTCGAGCACGGCTGCCCGTGCGCCATGCTGCGGCCTTCAATCAACCTTATACGGGGTGCACGGGTGGTGTCTTGAGGCACGCCCAACCCGTGTGCCCCTGTTTCTTCCGTGAACGCTCAACTTTCGCTCTTTTAGGCTTCACGTTTCGTATATCCACTCAATTCTCCGCGTTTCTACTTTGCTTTCCTCATATCTTATTCAATTAGCTTCAAATATCATGAAATTCCTACAAAATAAGCAAAGTGTAATATCTTTTCCACAAAGAGTGAATATGTAACGTTTAACGCGAGTATATGCATGTTTACTTATCATTATAGCTCGAAATACGCATCAAAACACATGCAAAATTCACGCTTATCGCGCCCAAATGGTCGACTGACTGAAGGAAAGAAAACACGAAATGAACTTACAGGTCTTGAAAAAGAGGGAGGGGGACCAGGTCGAGGGTGAGGTCGACCGGTCGCACCCTAGGCGACAGTCGCACCCCACCTCGACCGTCGCACCCCCGCAACCCCTACCTGGATCGCACTATTCTTTTCAAACGGTCGAAATCTTCAACAGGCAACCGTCGCCCTATGCTATTTTGTGACAAAGAAAAATTCCAACCGTTGCAACTGTGATGTTAAAGATTTGCTTTTCAATTTTGTACAATATTTCTACATCTTGTGATCTTCTTTTTGTAGACAAAAGTGAAGATAGAGGAGCCTATGTTGGGAGCCTATGTTGGTGAAGACTTCCCTATAAATAGAGGATGAATTGAAGACACAAGATACAACAACACAAGAAGATTCACAACAAGAAATCTGCAAATTTCCAAGCTTTCATATTCAACACTCTTGTTGTATTTATAGCCTAAGGATTTCACTTTCACATCTTGAGGTCTAGGCTTTATTTCTTGATTACACTTTGCACTCAAATTGTAATATTCATTATTGAGTTGTAATCTTGATTTTTGGTTATCATTCAAACACAAGATATCCTTGTGAGTGTTCTTGTGGTAAGAACACACTTGGATGATCTAGGTGATAGGTGCAAGAAGATTGTGGTGATCTTCTTATTGAGGTGTTGAAGAATTTGGTATTCTTCAAGGTTGAAGATTGTGGTAATCTTCACAAGGTGCCGTTGAAGGAAGATTGTGGTAATCTTCAAAGGGAGATTGTGGTAATCTCCAAAGGTGCTGTTGAAGAAGAGTGTGGTGCTCTTCAAGGTGTTATAAGTTGAATTTGTATTAATTGTGGTAATTAATAAAATTCTTTTTTTTTTTGAAATCCATCCCGGATATCTGGGGTGGTAGAGGATTAGGCCCTAGGTGGGTTGAACCTCTTTAAATCGACGTGTGTTGTTTACTTCCCGCACCTTTATTAGTGTCTTGGCGTAATTGTTTCAAAAAAGAGGGCGAAATCGAAAACATGGAGATAATCTATTCACCCCCCCTCTAGATTATCGTAGCCGCTTGGACTTACAGAACGATGTTTAGATTATGTGCCTAAGGTTACTCCTAAAGATGTTGAAAAGACTTGTGGGGTTTGCAAATTTTTTTTTCTTTCTTAATTTTTGATTTTTAGTAGATAAAAATACTTGATTTTCGGTTGCTTCAATATAATTAGAATATGATGTTATTATAGCCTAAGTGTTTCGAGCTTCAATCCCGGAGGAATACGACCTTGCTTGCCATTATTCTATAAACTACACTGTACACTTGCAGTTGTATGAACCAAAACAATTTTTGGCAAACTGGATTCAATCATTTTGCGCATAGTCAAACTCTAAGAGTGATTTTGGGAAAGGGATCTTCAAGCATTGAAGGATTCCAAAACACCAAATGATGCACCCACATTCACTCCAAAGCACAATCACAATCATACTGGTCTTGGTTACAAAGGAAAAAGAAAGAAGCCAGTAGAGTATGTTGAAAGGACAGCTGAGAAGTAATTCAGACAGGTCCATCAGCACACTCCAAACAGAAATACTCTGTAAGAACCAAACAGAGCTACCAAAAGCCCCAGAAATTTCATCAAAGAAATATATATGATGGGAATGGTAGAAACTATCCAAACCAAGCTGATTGGAATAATGGGAAATATCAGCAAAGACCTATGGGATACAAGCCAAAATTGCAAAGACCTCAACCTCAACAAAGGTCATTCCCAAGGCAAAAGAGCTATTATCAGCACACAATATCACCCAAGTACTACACTCAGAGATTTCACAACTATCCTAAGAAAGCAATTGCTAAAACACACACACACAGGCATACAGACAAAAGAGACAGTTGTATGATCCTAAAACCCTCAAGCAATTTGCTATTGTGCACTATGATCACTACAACATAAATGACATTAGGTAGCACTCAAAAAATGTTACCTAATGGCCATAAAATGTTATTATAGACAATAGGTAGCACTTATATGGCGCTGCACTTGCTCGTGCTACCTATAGTCTAAGGTATCACTTTTATTAGCTTTTAGTAACACTTTTTCTAAGTGTTACATTATGTTTTCTATTGGTAACACTTTGAAGCAATATTTCTAATGTGTTACATATGAATCTTATGTAACACTTAAAAAAAATACTTCTAAAGTGTTACATATTAATCTTATGTAACACTTTTTTTGTAGCAATTCGTAGAAATACTATTTTTTGCCTCCAAGTAGATTCGAAACCACGACCTGTTATGTATGAAAGTGGCAATTTGCCACTAAGCTAAGTTGATTCTTATTACAACTTTTGCTTTGTTTTATATATACACATACCCACACACACACACTCATATATATATATATATTATATGTATATATAATATATTTTATATAATAAAGATTATATTTTATAATATATGTATTAAATTAAATTATACACTGTATATATCAAATTTTATATTGTATAGTATATAGTTTGAAAATCATATTATATTATATATTAAAGGACACAATAAATTAAAAATATCAAAAATATATAAAATAAATTTACCGACTGATAAATATTCTATCGGTAAAAAAAATATATATAAAAATATAAAATTAATTTACCGACAGATAAAAAAGTTCTAACAGTAAAAAATTAAATATTAAAGAAAATAGCAAAAAAATAATTTACCGATGGAAAAAAATTCCTTAGTAATTACCGACAACATTAATTTTCATTGGTAATTTATTTAAAAAAAGTAAAAAAATAAGAAAAAAAGGTTTAACGATGAAATTGGTGTCCGTTAGTAAAAATTAAAAAATAAATAAATAATAATAATAAAATATATACATGCGCATTTTCCGTCAGTGTTAAAACGGAATTAATTGCCTTCGTAAAAAATAAAAGCAAAACTAAAATACTTTATAAAAAGAAAATAAACATTCAGTTAAAAAAACAGTGTACATGATGTCTACAATTTTTAGGTTTGATGACATCAATTAATTAAATAAATCTTTGACATGATTTAAGGATAGTTATATAATTTTGTGTTACTAAAATATAGCTTAAAAAGTGTTACAATTAATAAAATATAGTGTTGCCAAGAGTGCTTTTTAAATAAAGTGATACCAATTTGCGTTACAAAAGAAATAACAAAAACAAAGTGATACTTATATAAAAGTGTTACATATAAGCGTTACATATTGATATAAGTGTTACCTATTTGCGTTATAAAAGAAATAACAAAAAAAGTGATACTTAAAAAGTATTACTTATATAAAAGTGTTACATATAAGTGTTACATATTGATAAAGTGCTACAAAAGTGTTACATAAATATTGTAATGTAAAAAGTGTTACAAACATGTGTTACATATGTACCTTATGTAAAAAGTGTTACAAAATTTGTGTTACCTAATGTCATATATGTTGTAGTGGATTATGGTACTTATAGATGGAAACCTCTTAGAGTCAGATAATCTAGCTATAAGTTGGTTGGAGCATCTTATTGCACTAACCCCCAGGACCTAGACAAGTATGGGTACCTAAAAATTGATTTCCTTGATTTCAGGTTCAAGGAACAGCTGAGTGCCAAGGAACCTGGTACATGGATAGTGGTTGTCCGAGACATATGACAGGAAACAAGAAAAATCTATCAAGATTCAAGGAAATTAGAGGTGCTAAAGTTATATTTGGAGGTAATGAAACTCCATGGAAGATCAAAGGCACAAGATCCATCAAGAAAATTGGATTGGAGATCACTGATGTTGCTTATGTTTAAGGCCGCAACTTCAACCTGTTAAGCATCAGCAAACTCTGTGACAAAGGCTACAATGTAGGATTCAACATGGTGTAAGTCCAAGCGGCTACGATAATCTAGAGGGGGGTGAATAGATTATCTCCATCTTTTCGATTTTACCCTATTTTTCGAACTGAATGCTTAAAGACAAAAATTAAGGTGCGGAATGTAAACAACACACGTCGATTTATAGAGGTTCAACCTACCTAAGGCCTAATCCTCTATCACCCCAGTATATCCGAGATGGATTTCAAAAAGAAAAAAGATTTTATTAATTACCAAAATTAATACAACACCAACTTACAACAACACCTTGAAGAGCACCACACTCTTCTTCAACACCACCTTTGAGATTACCACAATCTCTCTTGAAGATTACCACAATCTCCAATGGCACCTTGTGAAGATTACCACAATCTTCAACCTTGAAGAATACCAAATTCTTCAACACCTCAACAAGAAGATTACCACAATCTTCTTACACCTAACACCTAGATCACCCAAATGTGTTCTTACCACAAGAACACTCACAAGGATATCTTGTGTTGAATGATAACCCAAAAAATTCAAGATTACAACTCGATAATGAATTATAAAATTGAGTGCAAGTGTAATCAAGAATAGCCTAGACCTCAAGGATGTGAAAGTGATAAGCTAGGCAAATTACAACAAGAATTATGACAATAGAAGACCAAGTGTTTGCTTGAGTATATCTTGTTGTGTTGTGTTGTTCTCTCTTATGGTTGTGCTTCAAATCTTCCTCTATTTATAGGAGATGATTGATCCTTGATAGGCTCCTCTTGGAATCTGATATTTACAAAAAAAATTGCAATTAAAATCAAGATTATAGTCATAGAAATCAACCCCACAATTTTGGGAAAAGTTATCTCATTGCACAACGGTTAGAATTTTCTTTGTCAAACATTAGGGCGACCGTCGCGCGAAAATAGACGTTTGAAAATAAGAACACAATTTAACACGGGCGGCCGACGGGGTCCGACCGGTCACCCTAGGGTCCAACCGGTTGCCCTCTTCAAAAATCAAAACAGAGAAGTTTGCAAGATTGAACCAACCATCGTGCAGTCGCCCTATAGTCGACCGATCGACGTCACGGTCGCCTATAGGGTGACCGGTCACCCTCACCATTTTCTGCAAACATGAAGTTTTCTGTTTTACACAACTTTCAGGTACGGGTTGCCCTATAGGGCGACCGGTTGACCTCAAAACAAAAGTGTTGTCCAATTTTATATCGAAAATAAACTTCAAGAGATACTCCGAAAAATAGTGAAAACATTTTAGACCGATCGGGAGTATTTAGACAACATTTGAGAACATTGTTTGATGTAAAAACACATTAACTCAAAATCATAAAAAGTGTTGTCCAATTTAATGTCGATAGAAGAAATACTCGGGAAAATAAGTAGAAACAATTTAAATCATTTAGGAGCATTTGGACAACATCTAAAAACATTGTTTTGGTGTAAAAACAAAATCATCAAAATCATGATAAAAACACTTATCAAACAATCTCCCCCTTTTTGATTATTACAAACGAAAACAATTTACCAAAGTCGATTTTGAAAACAAAACAATTTTACCAAAGACGATTTTGAAAACAAAACAAATTTACCGGTAAAAATTGAACTATCCGTTGTGAGAGACAACATTCCACGCAATATAATCACAAGGATGAGAGTAAAAAAATTCAACCACATATAGCAAAAGCTTCCCCTATCAATATGCACAACAAGAGTAATATAAAAGCAATCAACCACAAGCTAAAAGCTTGGATTTTACATATTGATCTTAAGTACAAGAGCTTATAAGCTCCCCCTGCCAACAAAAAATCGTTAGACAAGTATACAAGTCCATAATCCAACAATTGGACTAAGTATGATGCACAACTTATAGCTTTATGAATCCATAGCTTATAGCTTCTTTTGTTTAGCTTAACTTAGCTTTTAATCTAATAAGCTTATAACATGTTTCTCCCCCTTTGGAATCATCAAAAAGAATGTTAGCATGATAAACACATCATATAATCATATCAAAGTGCACAACTAAACCGATGTATCGAGCAATTTGAACATTGAAGCTAATAGACCAAATAGGAGGAAAGAGTCGATCATACGACTAGTAGAAGCTTATGAAAACTCATTTGATTTGCAAAACATGATCTCTATAAATATACAAGGCTTTTGAAATCGAGAGAATCATGTAGGTGATGAATTTTTCATTGAGACATTTTATCGAACACTTGGCGGGCGTCAAAAATTGAAGAAGATATATATAGCCCTTGTAAATGTAATCAAGCCAAGTTTTTCATCACCAAAAGAAATTTTACAAATATCATCCATCAACAGTGAATAAGCTCATCACAAATATATACACATTTCATCAAGAAAATACATATAGGCCAAGTTCTCAAGGGTTCAACCCAATTGAGATAAGGTAGTGGAATTCTTACCATTTAATTGGTAAAGACGAGCAATGATGATGATAATCAAGCCTAAATAGGTCCAAGATATGAAATGTATGCAACAAAATAAATTTGGAGTGAAATTTGTGTGCAATTTGCGAAGGGGACGAAAAATGGCCAAAAGAGCCATAAATGGCTAAGTCTGGAAAACAGACGCATTTTAAACCAAAAATCCATAAGGCGGCCACTCTGTCCAGGGGCATGGGGACCGGTCGAGCTAGTGGGCGACCGGTCGGCCCCTGCCCTGGTAGCCCACTGGTTCTGTTCTGTTTTTGAAATTCCGAAATTTGATCCAAAAATCCGATTTTTCGCCTTTAAGTTTTGAAAACGTGCAAAATGCAAACGTAGACCTCATTCAATATACATTATGTCATAATCAAGCTCGAAATGAGGTAAAATACTCGGCGGTGAGCGATTAAAAAGTCCGCGAGTTATCTTTGACACGGAATTAAACACATCTCAAGCTTTTGTTAAAACATGCAATCCCAAAAAAATATCGAATCTCAATATGTTTTGTTCGATTATGACGAACCATATTTTGAAAAATAAAATTTACACCGGACTTGTTATCCCGAAAAATAATAACGTTTTAAAACTTTGAATGAACAAGTCATAAGAAGAAGTGCCTTACAAATATTTGAAAATTTCTTTTAACGGCACTTTAAAGAGATTCATTGGGATTGTTTTAAGTCGAGCATATAGACATAAGGCATATAGAATATCAAGTCTAAGGAGTAATAAATGAATGAACATACCTCGAATTCGTTTGTCAATGCCTACTTCAACCTTTTGTCAATTTTCACATTTGTAGCCATATAGGTTGAAATACTTCTTTCTTCTTCAATGTCTCACTTCTTCTTTTGAGTGTGGAATATAATCACTTTCTTGGCATTGTTGAACTTGAATTCCAATGATCAAATTTGAGCTCCCCTTATCATGATCACCTTGAGTTCACCTTGCATTGACTTGGAAAAATATCTTGCACAAATATTCATTACTAGCACCAAAAATATTATCAACATAAATTTGCACAAGTAAACACCCTTGCCCTTTTTCAAAACAAGGAGTGTAGTATCAACTTTACCTTTTGTAAAATTATTTTGCAAAAACAGCTAAGTCCATCAAACCATATTCGGGGTACTTGTATCAACCGTATAAGGCCATTTATAAAAAATTATTTGGCCAAAAAATTTTAAACTCCGATAGACTTCTATTTGAATAAAACCATTTAGAAAATTGGATTTAACATCCATTTGGTAAAGCTTGAAATTTTCTCAAAACAAGAATGGGCAAGTAAAGTGCAAATAACTTCTAAATGTGCTATGAGTGCAAATATTACATCAAAATCATTACTTTCTTCTTAACAATACCCTTAGGCTACTAACCTTGCCTTGTTCCTTAAACTTGTTTCGAAATACCAAAAATTTCGCAAAATCTCAACAAAGAATCTTGCCTGAAGAGCATAGTAATATAGAATGATAGAGACACTATAGCAAGTAACACATACTATGCTTAAAGAAAATCATCAAGAATATACTACACCATGTAAGTTCAAATAAGCTTATAGAAAGCTATATAAGGTCTCTTTTGAAATATTAAAATACGAGAGCATATAGTTGAGACCTCAATCACAAGAATCATATGAACAAGAGCTTTGACATAAGCATCCAAGAATAATGGCATTTATATGTGCAATAAAATGAATAACTTAGAAGATCAATTTTTTTATCAAAACAAAATATAATCCTTTAAAAATCTTGGATAAAACAAGCTATGTTAAATAATGCCTTCTCAAAAATCAAAACATCTTCTTAATGGCACTTGTATAAAATAAGCACATAGGCATATGGCACAACATGTATCGAGTCTATGAGATGAATAACAATAATGAGCGTACCTCGATAGTTCATGTTTCTCTTGATATATTACGAGTAGATAACCATATGTAGAGAGATATGTAAATCCTACACAATTCTTAAACCAAATTTTGCACAAACACAATAATACATGTGTAGGCTAAGCAATAAGAGATATCTTAAGCATGCTTGTGCTATATAACTACATATGAGATAATAAACCACATAAGTCTAATTAAATGCATAAGAGTTTTAGAAACATCATGCAAGGTATTTTTTTTTTTAAAGTATTTTGAAACTCACTAATATATTGAAGACCTAAATTTAAAAATAAATTTTTTAAACTCATTTTGAATAATCATTTTGCAATTTTAGACACAAATAAAACATGCAAGAAAATAAAATGTATATTTAAATAGGGAGATACGGTTTACCAATTTCGCCATTTCCATGGGTTGTGCCGTTCTCATTGTTGATGATATCTTCCCCTTTGAAAATCGTTTTGTTGATGATGGTTTCTCCAATTGCTCTATTTCCAAGCATTGTGGCTTTCCCATTTTTGAAAGTGTTTTTCTCTTGGAAAATCATCTTGTTGATGATGTCTAGCTTTGCCATTTCCAAGGATTTTGTTCATCCCATTTTTTATTATTTCCTCTTCTTGGAAATTGACTTTGTTGAAAATATTTTCTCCTTTGATCAAATGAAATGGTCATTTAATGTCTTCTTGGCGGTATGGATTTTCTTCGATTATTATTTCGCCGGGTACCTAAAATGACATTGTTTGTGGTACCCTCAAGTGCTTGGGTCCTTTGGGATTAGTCTTGAGACTTTTAGGTCTCCAAAAATAATATTACTATCATGCATAGGAACTCGATTCTTTTTCATATGCTTGACAAAATTAGGCTCATGATCAAGTTCACTATTCAAATTATTACAACAATTAACATTCACAATATTGGGCATTTTATCGGTACTCAAGTTGGATTTTGATAAATCCTTTTTTATGCAATTAATGTCTTCAACAAGAGTACTATTTTCTTTCTCAAGGTTTCTAACCTTATCAAGAGTGGTGGTGTGAGCACATGATAGTGATACATAGGAGGTAAATAAATTATCCTTATCGTTTTTCAAAGCATTGAATTCCTTTTTCAAATTTTTGTATTTAACAAGCAAGCTTTGGAATTCATTTGAAGATCATCAAAATCATTTTGCAATTCACTATAATCATTATGTATAACAATATCATAGGAAGTAGAGGGTTTAAGACATACCTCGTTCTCTTCTTCGATGCCCATAAGATAATGTTCAACTTCTTCATAGTTGGAAGTTGTAAGAGGCTTGTTCCTTAGATTTGACATTGTATCCCTTTGAGAAGTAGATGCTTTTGTTTGACTCCTTTCATTTGCAAATACTCCATAGATGGCTTCTAATTTTTACCATACTTCATGTGCCGATCGTATTCCTACAATATGTTCATATTCCAATTTAACACATGTAGGCGGCCGGCCGACGGTCCGACCGTCACCCTAGGGTCCAACCCGGTTTGCCCTATTCAAAAAATAGAAACAGAGAAGTTTGCAAGATTGAACCAACCTTGGTCGTGCAGAGTCCCGCTATAGTTCGACCGGTCACCTCACCATTTTCCTGCAAACATGAAGTTTTACTTTTTACACAACTTTCAGTGCGGGTTGCCTATATAGGGCGACCGATTGACCTCAAAACAAAAGTGTTGTCCAATTTTATATCGAAAATAAACTTCAAGAAATACTCAAAAAAATAGTGAAAACATTTTAGACCGATCGGGAGTATTTAGACAATATTTGAAAACATTGTTTGATGTAAAAACACATTAACTCAAAATCATAAAAAGTGTTGTCAATTTAATGTCGAAAATAAACTAGAAGAAATACTCTAAAATAAGTAGAAATAATTAAATCATTTAGGAGTATTTGGACAACATCTAAAAACATTGTTTTGGTGTAAAAACAAAATCATCAAAATCATGATAAAAACATTTATCAAACACATGGGGATATGCCAGATCAAAGATGCTGAATCAAATGAAATTGTGCTCCAAGGTACAAGGCAAAAGAATATGTATGTGGTAGATTGGTCTCTTTCAAGCTACACCAAACACATGTCTGTGCTGAGGAGCACAACCGAATCAAGTTGGTTGTGGCATGAGAAGCGGAGAGTCATCCGAATTTCAAGACAATCAACAAGCTTGCAAGGAGTCGTCTTGTGGAAAGATTGCCAGACTCAGTGTACAAGAAAGAAAGTATATGTGATGCATGCCAGATGGGAAAGCAAATCAAATCATCATTCAAGGATAGGCCAAGTCCTTCTTCAACAAGGATATTGCATCTGTTGCGTATGGATTTATTTGGTCCAGTTGAGCCAGCTAGCATTAGTGGAAAGAAATACACCTTAGTGGTGGTGGATGATTATTCAAGATATACATGGACAATTTTCATGTGTAAAAAGAAGGAAACACTGCAGAATTTACTTCAGCTGATGACAAGACTTCAAAATGAGAAGAGTCAAACCATTATAAAGATAAGATTTGACAGGGGAACTGAGTTTGTCAATAGGATAGTTGTTTTGCATGTTTTTGTGTGTGTTTTGTGTGATGATTTATACATATTTTGAGCGTGTTTTATTTGCATTTGCATGTTTTAGTGATACGTTGGGTTATTTTGTTGAATTTCTAGGATTTGGTGGAAAAAACAAGTTTTGGAGCAAAAAACGTTGAAAAGTCATTTCGCGCAACTGCGACAGTCATCGTATTTTGGACGTAACGTTTGCATCCGAAGTCCACTTGACATGATTCATATACCATTGGAAGGCTACGACAAATTTCTACATTGTCTAATTCAGATACAAAATGTAAATGAAGACGTTAGGATGAGTTAAAATCATGTGCAAGTAAAAATAATATGTTGAAATTCCGGAAATGACATGTCTTGGTATTTTGGCCATAACTCTCTCTAGAAAATTGATATTTAGGTGATTCAAGTGGCTATGGAAAGCTAAGAGATAGAACTAAAATTTACAGGAGAAACCGAGAGCAAATTCCGACATTTCAAGTGAGTGCGGACGCGCATGGTCGGGATGAGTAGCCAGCACTGCTTGTGACGATCATGTGTGGACTTACCGTCTTGTGGGCGCGCACTGACTTGTCTTGAACACAAAATTTTCAATTTTTTTTTGCGTTTTTTGGCTCTCCCACCTTTGTAACGCCCTAAAATGTCTTTAATAAAATAAATAAGCATTCACTTAATTTTAACGATGAAAAGGAACATGGATAATTTAAAAATAAAATTTAACTGAGACAATTGTAGCGGAAGCAAAAAATATTTCATGAATAATAATCTAACCATCGTCTGATTCTATCAATTTCTAATAAACTAGAAATAAAAACTAATAACTTAAAAGGAAGTAAATAGTTCAACAATTTTTTTAAATAAACATTCGTAAATAAATTCCTAGGCTTTGTCATATCCACTGCTCTTAGCCAGCGCCATCTCCTTCACCTGAAAAGCTTGTTATATGTGGGGTGAGCAACACAGCTCAGTGGAGTATAAATTGTCCAAGCTAAATACATAGATATCTCACATAGGCATGCAATACAATCCAATAGGACATAGCATAGATCTTTTGAAAAACCGTAGACATAGATATAGGTAGCACTACAGGGGTTCCACCTGAGGGATACATCGACCCCAGACCTCTTGAGTCCCTAGCTCAATAGGGCCTAAGCAACTGTACTACACATTCATGGAAAATAATCTGAGCATTTAACAAGGATAATAAAGTTTAGAAAACAAACCCCACCTTGAACGTAGCTTTGAAAATTAAGTAGAGCCTAGAAGTGTCGGATGCAAGCACGCCTAATCCTCGCTCGATAAATTGCCTAATCAATAGAAAATAATACTAGTCAAAATCCTCAAATAATCTAAACTTAATCTTAAAAATAATAATCTAAAAATCCTAATTTAGGGGCTTAATAGAATATATAAAAAAAATAGAATTGAAGGCTAAAATGGAATTGAAAATAAAATTGGAATCAAAATTAATTTGGATGGTTTAGGAGTTGAGAGCGGTCTGTCAATAGTTTATGTGGACCACATCCCCAAAATTCCTCCTTCTCCCCATCCCATACGTAAACTCTCTCATTCTTTCCTTCTCCCTTTTCTTTTCCTCTCACCTTCTTTTTCTTTCTTTTTTTTTTCTTTTCTGTTTTTTTTCCTCTCCTTTTTCCTACTCTTTTTCTACTTCCTATTTTCTTACTCAGACTTCACGCCACCTGCCTCCCCCCATTTCTTCTTTATTTTTCTTCCTACTTTTTTTCCTTACTTTCGGTCAACTCTCAAAAGCCCACCATCTCTCTCTCACTTTCCACTTTTCTTTCTTTCTCTTTTCTTTCTTTTCTTTTTTCTACATCTTTCTCTGCAATACCCGTCCAACATCACCATCTCCCTCCTTCTTTTATATATTTTTTTCTTTTCTACTTCTTCTAATATCAATTTCAGCAGCCCCCCCCAAAACATTCGATCCATTCTTCTGTTTCTGCTTCTCGCCCAACCCCACAACTCCCTCTCTTTCCTTTTTCTTTTTATTTTATTCCTATTAAACTCACACAGACCCCCCGGTGGATGGCGGCGAGACTTGATGGAGATGGCAGATTGTGTTTGGGATTAAGGTTTTGGTTTCGGGCTGAATTGGAGAAGTGCGAGTCAATTTTGGGCTGGTTCGGGAAATTTTCCGGCGCTGGTTGGGTTTGAATTTTGTACTAATTTGGGGGCTCGTGGCGTTCGGGTTTACAAAGGTATTGGCCAGTATTGGTTCGGGTTGGTGGTGTAGACGATTAAATTTAAAAGGAAAGGGTTGGCGAAATTTACCTTGGCAAAGAAGAAAATAGCAGAAATCTTGATCGTGTATGAAAGAATATTTGGGTTGTGGTTTGTTTTTATAGATTTAATTAGGGTTAATTAGTATTTTAATCTCACATGATTCTCATAAAATCGGGTAGGATATAACAAGATTTGATATGTTTGGAAGTTTAAAATTGTGTGTATCTTGATATTCTGAATCTCTTGGAATTGGAGCGTTTTTTTAATGAAATTTAACATAAGTTTGAAACTTAAAATAATTTGAGAACTTTGCAAAATTTTGACTTGAGTAAATAAATATTTGACTGGAAAATTGGACTTGGATTTATAAAAATAATAAATTAGCCCCTAAATAAACTAAACTAAAAATTCATAATTCTAAATAAAAGCCCAATATAAAATTCTGGGTATTACAACCTTGTATATGACTCTAGGCTTATAAAAAGGACTTGGGGAGCCTCTATTTTCAACACACTCTCATTTATAGCACTTTTATACTTTAGGTTTTTGGTATTTTTCTTTGCTTTCATCATTGGGATTGCTTGGGTTCTTCCTCTTGAAGTTATTTTGCTTCTTAATCAAGAGTAAAATTTCTTCATCTCTTTTGTCTGGTTTCAATTGTTGGGTGATTATTATTGTTGCATGATTATGTTTATGATTGTTCTCTTTCCTTCAATTGAGATTATGATCCCATCCCCAAGCATGAACTAATTTTTTTGTTGTAGGATTAGGATGATTTGATTCAAACAAACAAGCATGAGTATTGATTAATTGACCTGCTTTCCTGAATAAATCTTTTTACTTGTTGATTGATTGTTTGGCCAACTCTTGATTGTTTAAGGGGATAATTGAGATCGATCGAATATATTATTCCTGGACTAAATTTATTCAGGGGGTTAGATATGAATCAGAAATGTATTATCTAACCCTGGGCTTAATGAAAATAGCAAATTATGTTGGGATAGCCATAATCTGTGAATACGTGAGTTGTCAGATCTAGACCTAGTCTTTACATGTTTGTTATATTTGTTAACCGCAAAATCAATTAATTGATATTCTGCTTGCAAGTTTGATGAGATGAATCCAAAATCCTAGACTTTCATTCATATCTTTTTCTCCAAATTTAATCGTGTTTAGTTTTAATTTGTCTTTTTTATCTGTTTTCCTTTAGTTTATTCAAATCACAAATTTGGTTAGAGTGTTTCGGTTTTATTTTATGTCAACTGTGTTGCATAGTAATTATTTGCCGGCTAAGTCTTCCTTGAGAGACGACTTGTGGTTAATTTGCTACCCTACAATTGATCTTGTTCTCTAGCAAGGATTGCTCGATTTGTTTTAGGTGTTTAGCGGTCGAACAAAATTTTGGCGTTGTTGTCAGGGAAGGCTTTAGGCTTAATAATTATTGTGTGTATTTTTTGTGTTTCTAGTTTAGGATTGTTTTTGTTTGTTTCTAGTTTAAGTTTATTCGTGCTTAGTTTTAATTCATATTTCTAATTGTTTTCTTTTAGTTTATTTAAATCCAACAAATCTAGTTGGAGTGTTTAGGTTTTATTTTCTGTCAATTGTGTTGCATAATAATTATTTGTCGGCTAAGTCTTCCTTGAGAGACGACTTGTGGTTAACTTGCTACCCTACAATTGATCTCGTCATCTTGCGAGGATTGTTAGACTTTTATAGGTGTTTAGCGGTCGAACAAAATTTTGGCGCCGTTGCCGGGGAAGGCTTTAGGCTTAATAATTATTGTGTTTATTTTTTTGTGTTTCTAGATTAGGATTCTATTTGTTTGTTTATAGTTTACGTTTCTTTCGCCAGTTGCGTTAGATCTATTTTTCTAGTGTTGTTTATACAAGCACCAGGAATGACAACTAATAAAAAGCAACCACCACGACCCACATTAGAAGAGAGCTTGAATTCTTTTATTCAAGTTAGTCAGCAAACACAAGAGTGGAATAACAGACGGTTTGAATCCTTGGAGACCTCTCTTAAGCAAATTGAGACTCAAGTCAGCCAATTGGCTATATGCAAGTTGGTAAAATAGCTCGACATCTCATCAAAAAGGACACGTTGCCTACTCAACCAGTGCAAGCTCAAGCCGTCACTGATCTTGAAATTGGTTTTGTTAAAATTCAAAAAAAGGATGAGGCAAGTGAAGAAAGCACGAATGAGGAGACAAGTAAGGGATCATCCTTACACAAAACTGACAATCCTTACAAATCTCCTAATCCATTCCCAAGTCTACTCCTAAAACAACAAGATCCAGGTAGTTTCATCATTAATATTGCTTTTGGGAATGGTAAGAATGTCGCAGGTATACTTGATCTAGGAGCTGAGATTAACATTATGTCTTACTCTATATTTAAACAATTAAGTTTAGGGAAATTGAGGTCCACCAGATTATGCTTGCAACTTGCTGATAGGTCACTTAGGTATCCTAAAGGTATTGTTGAAGATATTTGGGTCCAAGTAGGTGGTCTTAAAATTCTCATAGATTTTGTTGTCTTGGATATGGGGAAGAATAAAGGTAATATTAAGGATCATACTATTTTATAAGGTAGACCGTTCATGGCCACCATCAACACCTTGATTGATGTAAAAAATAGAAAACTAAGAATGAATGTCTTAGGAAAAACTGTGACGTTTTCAATTTTTGATATAGTTAAGTGGTCCTACTTATGTTTTGCATGATAATTTTATTATTGACTCTGTTTGATTCAAATTGTGAAAAGATATCTTATGGCAGGAACAAAATGAAATTCAGCCGGATAAAAATTCAAGGTAGTCAATAAGGTCTTGCTCGATGACCCGCCATGATTTGCTTAGTTGATATCGTCAAGCTAATGACGCTAAAGAGCGCTTCTTGGGAGGCAACCCAAATATTTTTTTTCCTTCGTGTGAGTTTGCATGTGTTGTTTATTCCCTTCGCATGGCTTTTGCAGATTTGTAGGCGGATATGACTATGGTGCCATTTATCAATCTTCGCATTTTTTTGGGATGTATATTTTTCCTTCTCTTTTTACGCACTGAGGTCATTGCGTGATTTAAGTGTCGGGGTGCGATTAGTCATTAATAAAATATGATGATTGCATGTGGCTATGCTTTTACTTTGCCTAGTGATTATCCCAAGTTTAATAATAATGTTGTTTAGTCAACTTGAAATAGATGTATTAATTTGAGTTTCAAATATGAAATGACTTTGTGAACTTGATACATAGGATTTGACTAAGTTGTGAATTAGCCTTTGTGGTGAATGAATTAGGTGACGGTTAAATAATAGTCCGAGTTGTGGGGCTTGAATTACGAGATTTCATTGATGTGAATTAAGTTAAAACCCTATTTTGATTTGTGTGGACGCAAAATTGCTAGCCTTGCGGAAAACAAAATATGTTATATAGCTATAAAAAAAGCATTATAGAGCTATACAAAAAAAAACAAAACAAAACAAAAAAAAAGTGGAACAATCGAGTATATACTCCGGTGGTTGAGCATCTTAGTAACTATGAGCATTCATGAGCCCCATGTTTGACTTTTACGTAAAATGGGGGCTCAAACATGAGTATGTGAAACCACCCTAGGAGCCTTTGGAAAATATCCGAAGTTTATACCTAGTGGAATAATATCTCAGGACTTCTGGCAAAAAAAAAAGCATGGCTAGTAATTACGTGATTGGTTGTGTGAGTAATAGGGTTGCAACTTTTGACATAAATTTGAAATTTAGTAATAAAGGCCAAACACTTTGATTAATATTAAATTTGAGCCGAGTGAGTTTATTGCGAAGGTTGGGGATCGATGAGGTATAATCCGAGGTAGATGGAAAACGGTGTTATGGATTAATTGATTCTCAAATTGGACATAATGGTTCTTCTTGGGTGTATTGGCATTATTATTTGCTTGAGGACAAGCAAAAGGCTAAGTGTGGGGGAGTTGTTTTGCATGTTTTTGTGTGTGTTTTGTGTGATGATTTATACATATTTAGAGCGTGTTTTATTTGCATTTGTATGTTTTAGTGTTACGTTGGGTTATTTTGTTGATTTTCTAGGATTTGGTGGAAAAAACAAGTTTTGGAGCAAAAAACGTTGAAAAGTCATTTCGCGCAACTGCGACAGTCATCGTATTTTGGACGTAACATTCGTATCCGAAGTCCAATTGACATGATTCATATACCATTGGAAAGCAAAGACAAAGTTCTACAATGTCTAATTCAGATACATAATGCAAATGAAGACGTTAGGATGGGAAAATATCATGTGCTAGTCGAAATAATATGTTGAAATTTCAGAAATGACATGTCTTGGTATTTTGGCCATCACGCTCTCTGAAAATTGATATTGAGGTGATTCAAGTGGCTATGGAAAGATAAGAGATAGATCTATAATTCATAGGAAGACATAGAGAGCAAATTCTGACATTTAGAGGGTACGCGGGTCCGCACAAAGTGCAAGGACCCTACGGCTATGACGTGAGAAAGCCACACTGCCAAGCGTCGTGCGCATTGTCTTGTGGGCGTACCACTGACTTCTCGAACACGAAATCGATTACGCAGCGTCGCGCACGACTGTTGAACACGAAATTTTTTATTTTTATTAAGTTTTTTTGCTCTTCCACCTTGTATAGGAGTCTAAGTTTATAAATAGGATTTGGGGACCCCCTATTTTCGACACACTTTCATTCATAGCACTTTTATACTTTAGTTTTTCTCTTGCTTTCAACATTGGGATTGCTTGGGTTCTTCCCCTTGAAGTTATTTTGCTTCTTAATCAAAGAGTAATATTTCTTCATCTCTTTTGTCTGATTTCAATTGTTGGGTGATTATTATTGTTGCATGATTATGTTTATGATTGTTTTCTTTCCTTCAATTGAGATTATGATCCCATCCCCAAGCATGAACTAATTTTCTTGTTCTAGGATTAGGATGATTTGATTCAAACAAACAAGCATGAGTATTGATTAATTGATCTGCTTTCCTGAATAAATTATTGTACTTGTTGATTGATTGTTTGGCCAACTCTTGATTGTTTAAGGGGATAATTGAGATCGATCGAAGATATTATTCCTGGACTAAATTTATTCAGGTGGTTAGATATGAATCAGAAATGTATTATCTAACCTTGGGCTTAATGAAAATAGCAAATTATGTTGGGATAGTCATAATCTGTGAATACGTGAGTTATCAGATCTAGACCTATTACATGTTTGTTATATTTGTTAACCGCATGATCAATTAATTGATATTCTGCTTGAAAGTTTGATGAGATAAATCCAAAATCCCAGACTTTCTTTTATATCTTTTTCTCCAAATTTAATCGTGTTTAGTTTTAATTTGTCTTTTTATCTGTTTTCCTTTAGTTTATTAAAATCACAAATTTGGTTAGAGTGTTTGGGTTTTATTTTCTGTCAATTGTGTTGCATAGTAATTATTTGCTGGCTAAGTCTTCCTTGAGAGACGACTTGTTGTTAACTTGCTACCCTACAATTGATCTCGTTCTCTTGCGAGGATTGCTAGATTTATTTTAGGTGTTTAGCGGTCGAACAATAATAACTCGATATTGTGTTGAAAATAGTATTGCTCATGAGTTATCGGCGAAGGACTCCACAATGAGAATGGAGTAGCTGAAAGAAGGAACAGAACTCTCAAGGAAGCTGCAAGGACAATGTTAGCTGAAGCTGGATTGTCTAATAGATTTTGGGCTTAAGCCACAAATACATCATACTATACTCGGAAATTGATGCATGATAAATAGGTAATTTGCCAAGACTCTCTGAGAGATTTGGACAGGAGAAAGCCAAATGTTGGATATTTGGATATTTGGATGCAAATGCTTCATCCATAATAATGGCAAGGATAATTTAAAGGCTTTTGATGCTAAAGTTGATGAATGTAGCTTTTTGGGATAATCGGTGAGAGCAAAGCCTCTGAGTCTTTGAACAAGAGGACTATGGTCACGAGAAGAGTCTATCCATGTGGTTTTTATGAACCAAATGTGAATGGAGAAAACATTGATGAGTTAGGTGATAAAATTTGAATCAATGAACTATGCGAAGAGTCCTTATATTGAAGCAAATGTGAGAGTACTCAACCTTGATGATGATGAGATAGCTGAATCTCAAAGGCAATGGAAGGTCTACACACGAATGAAGATGAAGAAGGCATTCAAAACAACTTAGCAAAATGAGGCGGGCAGTGAATCTAGCGACTTACTCCAACTTTGATGTGAGATGGCTAAGAGACCATCCACCGAGTTAATTATTGGAGATGTTAGAGATGGCATAAGAACCAGATCCAGAGCACAACATGAAGCAATGTTCACTTATTTTTATTTCCCAAATAGAGGCTAAAGATGTGTCTCAAGCATTGGAAGACACACATTGGATTCGAGCCATGCAAGAAGAGTGAATCGGTTTGAAAGAAAGAAAGTGTAGGAATTAGTTCAAAGGCACCCCCACCAAAATGTTATTGGTACTAAGTGGGTATTCGAAAACAAGATGAATGAGGAAGGATCCATTGTAAGAAACAAAGCTTGATTGGTAGCCAAAGGGTATTGCCAAGAAGAAGGTATAGATTTTGATGAAACATTTGCTCATGTTGCCAGATTGAAGGCAATAAGGATGTTTCTTGGTTATGGTGCACACAAGAACTTCACTGTATATCAAATGGATGTGAAGAGTGCATTTCTAATTGGACTGTTAGAAGAAGAATTCTATGTTGAACAACCTCCAAGTTTTGAGAAGAAAACTATTGGAGATAAAGTCTACAAGCTCAAGAAAGCGCTGTATGGATTGAAACAAGCACCAAGAGCATGGTATGATACATTGTCTCAGTTTCTAATTAACAATGGATTCACCAAAGGCAAGGTTGATAGAACACTCTTCAGAATTTATGATGGACAGAGTATACTACTTGTTCAAATATTTGTGGATGATATCATTTTTGGATCCACAAACAAGGAGCTATGTGACAAGTTCTCAAACATCATGCAAGGCAAATTTGAGATGAGCATGATGAGAGAGCTGTTTTTATTCTTAGAACTTCAAATCAAGAAATTGAAGGATGGAACCTTCATAAGCCAAACCAAGTATACCAGAGACTTAATGAAGAAATTTGGTATGGAAGAGAAGTCGTTAGTGAAGATTCTTATGAATACATCAGTCAAGATGGACATGGATGTAGATGGAAAATTTGTTGATCAAACCAGATATAGAGCTCTTATTGGATCATTGCTCTATCTAACAGCAAGCAGGCCAGACATCACCTTTGCAGTAGGTGTATGTGCTAGATTTCAATCTACGCCAAAAGAGAGTCACATGACTGCAGCTAAAAGAATCCTAAGGTATTTGAAGGGATGCCAAGAAGTTGGATTATGGTATCCAAAGGAAGGAGGATTCAAGCTGGTAGGATACTCAGACTCATATTATGTTGGATGTAGAGTTGACAGAAAGAGTACTTCTGGTACATGTCAAATGCTTCAAAATAGATTAGTTTCTTGGTTCAACAAGAAACAAAATTCAATAGCTATATCCACAGATGAAGCAAAGTACATAGCTGCGGGCAACTGTTGTGCCCAAGTCTTATGGATGAGATAGCAGCTGAGAGACTATGATATTAAAGAAAAAGAGATTCCAATTATGTGTGATAACACTAGTGCTATTGCAATCACTCAGAATCCAGTGTTGCATTCGAGAACAAAGCACATTGATGTCAGATATCATTTTATAAGAGATCATGTTGAAAAGAAAGACATCACTTTGGAATACATCTCAACTGATAAGTAGTTAGCTGACATATTCACAAAGCTATTATGTGAATCAATGTATGAAAAGCTCAAGAATGAGTTAGGGTTAATTAAGCTGAGCTAGATTACCCAGAAGACTCAATCAGCAGAGACAGAAGAAGAGAGAATGAAAAAAATAGGCAAGTTTCATATTTCATCCAAGTGAAACAACCTAGTTGGGAAGCCAGCTGTATCGAGTTAGCTGACAGCTGAATGATGTTATGTGATGAGAGAGCAGAGTTAAGTCACTTTAGATATAATATGAATCATTTATGAGCTAAGTGACAAAAATGCGGTCGCTTTATTCGAGCGTGAATGTTTTTAAGGATGACGTCAGCGTAATTATGACTGTCAGTACAAAGCTGCATAGTAAACCATATGATTGGATATAAATGCTACTGCATTTAATGTGGGGAATTTAATGCGGTTTTGAAGGGTCAATCTTGATCGTTGATCTTGATCAAATTTTTTTTCCAAATTCCATAAACCATCCTTTCAAGTTCCTTATATATCAAAATTCATTTCTCTCTCTCCTCACACAAACTCTGGTCTTCAGCAAGCAAGCAAGTTTTCTCTCTGCAAATCGTTCGAAACCCTACCATTCTAAGTTTAAGTTTTTGTGTTTTTCTCTGTTCAAAAGTTCTGAAAATGGTTGGTACTCACGATATTGCTAATGTATCCGAGAAAATCCACACTAGTGCATCAGTGGATTTTGAAAGGATGATCAAGCAGGGCATTGATGAGGCCCTGGTGAAGAAGATCGTAGAAAAGCTTGAAAAGTCCGGTCTGAAGGACTTTCTCTCGATGCACTTCACGCATACGTATTTGGAGGAGGTTGCCATGTTCTATGTGAACACCGAGGTGCATGGCGATGAGATTCACTCATCCGTCCATGTCAAGGTGTTGGGAAATTTTTTGTTTAGATTTTGATGAATGCCATGTAAAACTTAGACTAGAAAGTTGGCATCCCATTTTTCTCGTAATTTGCATTGTAATAGATAGGGCTGTACAAGCTGAGTCAAGTCAGCTATGCCTGGACATACAAAAAGTCAACTGGAGACTGAAATGAAGACTCCGCTGTGAAACAACTGAGTATGGCAAGGAGGAGAAGTCAAGAACTAGACTGAAGGAGTATCAGCTGGGATACAGATGTGTGAAGTGTCAGTCAAGTCAACTCAAGAAGCCAAGTCTCAAGTTGAAGTGACAGATGAGTCATCCATTGTTTGGAAGCTAACTCGAAGTCACCTGGGGAAGTTAGAGAACTGCGGTCAAGTCAAGACAATGAAAAGAATCCGTTTGCACGAAGTCAAGAAGCTTACTTAAATAAGTAATACCTCCATGCTGCCATGTCTGAAAGTGTTCAGTCCCATAAGCGTGCAAAGGGAATAAACCAATGGGAAGCACTGCACCTGTAGGTCCCAAGGGGTGTGAGTAAGGTTTAGAAGGGGGGGTTGAATAAACCTTACCAACTTTTCGATTTTAATCCTTTTAAAATAATACGAGTTAAATACACAAATCCTAAGTCCTTGATGGACAGCTAAGTTAGTTAACCAAATAGAGTTAGCCACTCAACAGACTCGATTGAGTGTTGATAGAATAACTCAATTGTTTAGTCTAAACTTAAACTTGGTTTGTGATGAAATTTTCAAATGAAAGACTTAACACCCTTAAGTTTGGTTTAAGTTTGTTTTAACACTTGGTTTTTTCACTTTGTTATTTATCGGTTGGATAGCAAATTATCGTGATATAAAATGGAGTGCGAAATTAAATCTTTGAAAAGTAAATGACACAATAGTTTTTATAGAGGTTCAAAGATGGGGTAATTCTTCTAATCCTCTCTTCTCCAACTCCTGGAGGAATCTACTAAGTATTGATCGAGTAGTAAAGCGGTTATCGGTCCGGATACAAGTCTTGATCACACAAATTGACTTGATCCTTTGGGACTCGATCGGAGATGCGCTTGGTTACACGGTGGCTTCTCGTCCGGCTCGGCTTCTTCACAGGCGGCGGTTGCCTTTGCTACTTCACTCACTTGCTCAAGCTTCTTGGATTTGATCACGAAGCCCTCCAATAACTCGAGACCTGTTCGACCTTGAACCTTTCTACAATCCTCCTTGGAATGTAGACCCTTTTGATTCTTCAAAAGTTTCCTCTTCAACAGATTTGAAGTTGTTTTCCTTCACGGCTTGGTGTTGGATCGATTTCCTTGAAATTTAGGCTTGAGGATTTGCTCGAATAACCTGAGAATGAATTGCAGGTTACAGTTCGAATAATTGCTTGAATGCTCAGGTATTCAAGGTAACCCTTTCTCAAAGTGATTCCTCAGCCTTTTATAGTGAACTTTTAAAAATCTGCCCGTTGAGAGATAGGCTAATTTTTAAAATTCACTTGTGTTCGTTGGCTTGTCTTGTTGCGATCCTTGATATTGACATTTCCTCGTATTAAATGAACATTCACTTTTCGAGTCGACCAAGGTGCGATGCTTCCCATTGGTTTATTCCTTTTGCACGCTTCTGGGACTGAGCACTTTAAGACATGGCAGTATGGAAGTATTACTTGTTAGGTAATATTCTTGACTTCTGTGCAACGGATTCTCTTCAGTTAACTCCTCTTTGCAGCTGCCTTTTCCCCAGGTGGCTTGAGTCTGCTCCAATGATTGAAAGACTCATCTGTCACTTCAACTTGACTTGGCTTCTTGAGTTGACTTGACTGACGCTTCACACAACTGTATCCCAGTTGATACTCCTTGAGTCGAGTTTCTGACTTCTTCTCCTTGCCATACTCAGTTGTTTCATAGCGGAGTCTTCATTTTAGTCTTCAGTTGACTTCTTGTATGTCCAGGCATAGCTGACTTGACTTAGCTCGTACAGCCCTATCTATTACAATACAAATTACAAGGAAAATGGGGTGCCAACTTTCTAGTCTAAGTTTTACATGGCATTCATCAAAATCTAAACAATAAATTTCCCAACAATTTCCCCCTTTTTGATGATGCCAAAACTTAAAACATACATATAACATGTAAATAGCAAAGATACATACAGACAATGTAGAAACATAGAATGTATGCGTAGAATCAATCTTTTTATTGATCATAACATTCTTGTCCTTTACACAGCTGTTTACAAAGTGTATCAGAGCAACATGACATTCTATTTCTACGCAAAAAAATAGAAATTATAGAGTTCTTCATAGAATGTACAGAAAACTTACATACATATGCATTTAAAATAGTAAAATACATGAAGGGGTGGACATCAACACTTCATCGCCTTTCCTTATTCCTTCTTTCTTTCTTCTTGACTCTATCGTCCCTCTTCTCTTTCTCTTCTTCTCATCTTCAGCTGCTTTCTTTTTCTCGTAGGCTCTTCTAGCAGCTTCGTCTTTTCTCTTCCTTTCTTGTCTTCGTTGACTCTCTTCCCACAGCTGATCATGTCTCTTATTTTCTTCTTCAATCCTTTTGACATAGTCAACATTCTTTCTAGCCACTTCCCGGTTGGCTACTTCGTCATATCCAGCCCAGTAGATCCTTCCCTTCTTGCCTGGATCTACATATTCAATGTTTTTGGGTAGAGGTATAGGTTGAAAACCTCTGCCTCCACCACTCCTTCCTCTTCCTCTGGGCGTATATTGTCTTTGAGTCTTCTTCTTTTTCAAGTGATGAGTGAGTGATTTGCTCGTGAGTCTCTGTCTGTCAGCTTCTTCGCACAGCTTTAGACCCTCCTCCCAATACAAGTCCCAGGCTAGGGCTATGGACATATTTTTGATGTATCCCTCATATTCGAGCGTTTTGAATTCTTCCACTGATCGTGGCTCTTCTCCGTCATCTGGAATGGCATCAGTGTCTTTTCCTGCCGGAATGCCTCCGTATTGTTTCAATATGTCCATCACACAGGCATCTATTTTTCCTTCGACCTCCTTCATCCCTGCTTCTACTATTTTCCTCTTCTCAGACATGGGTACAACAGAGTGTTGGAGCGGCAGAGTCACTGGAAGTTTGTTGATGATGTCAGCTGTGACGAGTCCTTGTTGAGGGGTTTCAGCAAACATTAGGGTCATGTCTTTTGAACCTTCCCCCTCAACTGCTATATAGTTCCCTTCTGCGACAGCTGTTTCCTTTTCCTTCTCACCAACCGTCCCCTTAAGCATCTTCTGGGATTCCTCTTCCCCCTTTTTGGCATCATCAAAGGAGAGAGGAACCCCTGGGAACATACCAGCAAGTATGAAGTTTAGGCGGTTGATAGCTGAGTTGTGTTCGGAGTCTGCTGCGGAGTATGTTGTTCGAAATTCTGAGCGGGTGGCTTTGGACTCGGCTGCCACCAATTTCATTTCAGCCATAAGAAGACTGAATTTGTTATTCATGTTTTCCTTTGCGCGCAGAAGTTCTTTCCTGTGAAATTCTCGCAGTAGTTCCATTTCAGTGTTTTGGGAGGCATGCATTCTATCGATATTTTCTTGCATCCTCGTCTTCATGTCAACATTATCAGCACTCTAGATCAACATTTTATTGTACAAGGCTTTAAAATATCTGACCTGTTCTAAACGCATTGTACGCTGCTGTTGGTACCATTCTCTGATTCTGACCTCTATTCCATGCAGATCGGCCGTAAGGTTGGCCTCTCTTTTATCCAGCCGCATATCCATGGTGGCCTGGTGCCTTTCCATCTTCTCAATCTCTACAAAGATTGTCTTGAAAACCTCTCGAACCTCAGCTGTCACCTCTGTCTCAGCTGGCGGCCAAGCAGCATCAAAGTCAAAGTCTGCTGGAATGATGGTATCTGTGGGAATAACTGGATCAAGTTTGACGTTGAAGCGTCTCTGCTCTCGACTGTTTCTTCATCAAGTTCAAACAGCTCGATTGAAAAAGAGAAAGTCTCTTCAAATGCATCATCACGGACATATGGTATAGCTTCCACGGTTACTCGTGCATGTGATGTGTCCGGTTGAGTTGATTCTTCTGCAGCTTTGGGATCCTGCACAGTTGACTGTGTTTCAGCTGGGGCCTCTGGTGCTATTGACCCAGCTAGCTGAGCCTCAGCTGTCTTAACAACTTCTTCGGTCTCAGCTGGTTTGTCCTTTTGAGTTGACTGTTCCTCGGCCTTATAAGTATCGTCATCGGAAGATGATGAGTCTTGAAGACTTGGCTCATCATCAAAATTGAACTTTTGACGAGTAGCCTTGAATTTCGGCTTACTCGTACTTGGTTGAGCGTCCTCAGCTGAGTCCTTTTGATGTGCAGTTGGGGTAGACTCAGCTTCATCTGCAGATCCCAGGAAAGTTGTAATAGGATCATCCTGGGAGTCATGAAGAGCACTGATTTCCTCCTCTGAGTCAGCAATTATGGTCTGAGGAATGCTCTTATCTCCTTGATTTTTATCTAGGGAAGTCTCAACCTCCCTTAGGCCTTAATTACCTCTGCCCGGTCTCAATCTGCAATGGGCCTTGTACAATCCCTTCGACAGCGCAATCGTCTTAGGGTCTTCTGCAGTGGCATCCACAAGAGTCTCAACTACGTGGATTGCACTTTCATTGCCCAGAGTATTAACTCCCGGGGCAGATCCATCATGTGCCTCGACTGCATCAGCAGCATCCTCAGCCTGCAAAGCTATTGGCACTTCAGCTGAGACAGATTTAACTATCTGAGCGTCGTCAGTGACAACTTGATGTGGTTCTTTTTCTTGTTCGTTCTCCACTTCGCCTCCGAGATTCATGGTGGAGTCATCTGCAGCAGCCTCCGACCTAGCTACAGTTGAGGAGTTTCCCCCTCAGCTGGCACACCAGCTGAGTGACTTGTGATGGGGTCACTCTTCTCCAGACTCCCGGCTGTGTCCGTTGAGTGTTCAGCCGTGGGGGCAGGTGGTAAGACACCTTCAATAGGGGTTGGCTCGACTTGGGTCCCCAAGTTCCCAGTTTCATCGCCACGTCCCCTAGATCCATCCTCTGAGTGAGCTAGGGAAGTGGTTGCAGCAATGATAGTGGCAATATGTTGTACCACTCCCAATGGATCAATCTCCAGCTGAGATTTGGAAGACTCTCCAGGTCCTTCCCTCAGCTGTTGCTCATGCATCATCCTGGATTCCCGCATGGCTTGTTGCATTTCTATCTCCTCCGTTGCAGCAGCAGGATCCAAGTCCTCATCACTTCCAGAAAGAACATCTATATACGGATGAGTGTGATCACTGGTTCCAGTAAGAGGACAGATGCTGGCTTTCTCACGCGCCTCTGCTTCCTCAGCTGCTCTTACTTGTTCGTTCTCCTTCCGAGTTTGCAGCATATTAATACAATTATCCTCATCAAGAGCTTGCAACACTGTATCAACTTCGAGAAACTTGAAGAGTTTCTCTTCCTCATCAATAAACTCTGGGTGTTCAAACTGCACCCTAGAGTGACTCAACTTCCATTTTCTCCATTCTCGCAGACAATTTTGGATGTCTGGATACAATGGAGAGTACATCATTAGATCATCATCATCATCCTCTCCCTGTTGCCCTTCCTTTTCAGGGATAGAGGGTAGCAAACTCTGCTGCTCTTCGTCCTCAGCAGCGTCTGTCGCAGGTGGATACACCGTCCTATCGACATGGGATTCTGCTGTCTTGGCTACTTCTTGTTCCTTAGTTGTTCTTTCCACAACTGGGTCATCGATGTGCCTCTGCTGATCGGCCTCAACAGACTTGGCGGTTTCATCAAGCACTTCTGGAGACTGCACTTCTTGAAAGAGCTCGAGATCTTTTCGGTGAGTGGCGGACTCAAATGCCTTCTTCTCAAGCTGTGAACGCCTGGTAAGTCTTCTCATTCTCTTAGTTTTCACCAGAGAAATGTCTGGTTCTACTTCCTCCGGTTCCTCAAAGGTAAAAGCATTTGGAGTTGCCTTAGAGGCAGCTGCTTTTCTCACCTTGGCCTCTTCTTCATCATTCCTAGAGAAGGTATTAAGGATTCCTTCTCCACTACGGCTGCAGGGGCAGGAGACACTGCTGCAGGGGCAGGTGACTCGGCTGCGGGGCGTGCATCTTTCTTCTTTTTTTCGCGCAGGGCGTGATCTTCTTTCTAGCCGCATGGGCGCTTTCTTCTTCGAGGGGAGGCAACAACTGTTTCCTCGGGATTAGCTGATTCCCCCTCACTAGTGTCCGCCCGCTTGGCGTAAGCTCTCTTTTGGGCTCCAGACAAGTTAGCCCGAAACATCTTCTTGTTGACATGGAATGATTTTCCATGTCGAAGAAGGGAACACCCTTCACCTCCATCAACCGGCCAACTACAAGGCCATAGCCCAGGATCCTCCAAATGATCCATCATCCTTGAAGGACTTGTTTCAACATTCTAGCAGAGTGCATTTGTATATAAACTCAGCCCATTTACCTTATTCTCTCCATGATCGCACCATGACGATCGGCTTGTTTTGGATAGGCGATTAAAGCTTCCAAATTTTATGTCTACACATTTGGCAACAATATCCAAATGATAATCTTCCATGCAAAGGCACCAAGTTTACATCACCTCAAATATCTCCTCGCACTCCTTCCGACAAAGAATAAACAATGCTCCGCTAGATCTTCACCAGTGATTGTAAACTCCTTTCCGTGAATAGAGGCCTTGATGCCCTCGTCGTGAACCTCAACGTTCACGTAGAACTGTGCTACCTCCTCAACGTATGTCATCTGAAACTCCATTGTGAGAAAGGGTTTCAGTCCAGATTTCTCGATTTTATCGGCTATCTTCTTCACGAGGGTTCCATCGGAACTCTCTTTGACCATTCCTTCGAAATCCACGGTACAACCAGTGTGGATTCGCTTCCCTATCTTGGTGAAATCATAGGTTGATGCCATTTCTGAGTTTTTACCGAACGAACTTTGACAAACTTGATTTGAAGATTTGGTAGGGTTTTGAGAGAAAAATGCTTTCCTTGCTTTTTGAGAGATGAACAATTTTTTATTAATGTGAGAGAAAAACAGAACAAAATGGTATATATGGGTTATGAAAGGACGTGCTTTAGGTTTTTGAATGTTGATCAAGATCGACGGCTCAGATTTAGCACGTCGATTTAGCATTTAATTGCCCGCATTTAATGCGGCAGCATTTATATCCAATCATAGGCTTTGTCGTGCACCTTTTGACTGTACCTGTCATTATTACACTGATGTCATCCTTAAAAATATTCCCGCTTATTAAAAATGACTGCGTTGTTGTCACTTAGCTCATAAATGACTCAGCTTACTCCTTAGCTGACTCAACTCTTCTTCTCTCTATTCACATAGTGACTCAGCTGTCAGCTAACTCGATACAACTGACATTCCGATACGGCTGATCCACTTGGCTGACTTAAGAAATCTTCTCAATTTTCATCTTTTCACTTTCCATTTCTTTTCCTTGAGTCTTCTGAGTGTTAACCCTAGCTCATGCTTAAGCTCTTCAAATCTTGATTCACATAATGGCTTTGTGAATATGTCAGCTAACTGTTTATCAGTTGAGATGTATTCCAAGGTGATGTCTTTCTTTTCAACATGATCTCTTATGAAATGATATCTGACATCAATGTGCTTTGTTCTTGAATGCAACACAGGATTTTGAGTGATTGCAATAGCACTTGTTATCACACATGATTTGAATCTCTTTTTCTTCAACATCATAATCTCTCAGTTGTTGTCTCATCCATAAGACTTGGGCACAACAAAATGCCTTGCCAACTATGTACTCAGCTTCAGCTGTGGATGTGGCTATTGAGTTTTGCTTCTTGCTAAACCAGGAAACCAATCTGTTTCCAAGCATTTGACATGTACCTGAAGTGCTTTTCCTGTCAACTCTATATCCAGCATAGTCAGAGTCTGAATAGCCAATTAGTTTGAATCCACCTTCCTTTGGATACCATAAGACGACTTCCTGGCATCCCTTCAAATATCTTAGGATTCTCTTAGCTGCAGTCATGTGGCTTTCCTTTGGAGCAGATTGGAATCTTGCACATACACCTACTGCAAAGGTGATGTCTGGCCTGCTTGCTGTTAGATAGAGCAGTGATCCAATAAGTGCTATGTATCTTGTTTGATCCACAGGCTTGCCATCTGCGTCCATATCCATCTTGACAATTGTATTCATTGGTATTTTCACAGAAGACTTCTCTTCCATACCAAATTTCTTCATTAAATCTTTGGTATACTTAGTTTGACTTATGAAGGTTCCATCCTTTAGCTGTTTAACTTGAAGTCCTAGAAAGAATGTCAGTTCTCCCATCATGCTCATTTCAAATTTGCCTTGCATGAGGTTTGAGAACTTATCACACATCTCTTTGTTTGTGGATCCAAAAATAATGTCATCCACATATATTTGAACAAGTAGAATACTCTCTCTATCTTGAATTCTGAAGAGTGTTCAATCTACTTTGCCTTTGGTGAATCCATTATCTCGTCGAAATTGAGATAATGTATCATACCATGCTCTAGGTGCTGTTTCAATCCATATAGAGCTTTCTTGAGCTTGTACACCTTATCTCCAAGAGTCTTCTCGCTCAAATCCTGGAGGTTGTTCAACATAGACTTATTCTTCCAACAATCCATTTAAGAATGCACTTTTCACATCCATTTGGTATACAATAAAGTTCTTGTGTGCGATATAGGCAAGAAACATCCTTATTGCTTCTAATCTTGCAACAGAGCAAATGTTTCATCAAAATCTATTCCTTCTTCTTGGCAATACCCTTTGGCTACCAATCTTGCTTTGTTCCTTACCCGCGAACCTTCCTCATTCATCTTGTTTACGAAAACCCATTTTGTGCCAATAACATTTTGATGGGTTGGTATTTGCACCAACTCCCATACTTTGTTTCTTTCAAACTCGATTCGACTCTTCTTGCATGGCTTGAATCCAATGTGTGTCATCCAATGCTTGGGACACATCTTTAGGTTTCTATTTGGGAAATAAAACAAGTGAACATAGCTTCTTGTTGAGCTCGGATCCGGTTCTTACACCATCTCTTACATCTCCAATGACTAGCTCGGTGGATGGTCTCTCGGCCATCTCACATCGGGTTGGAGTAAGTCGGTTGGGTTGATCGTCTTCTTGTTGTGTTATCTTGAGCACTCTCTCATCATCACTTAGTCAGCATTTTCCAAATTGTCTTTGAGATTCAACTATTTCACCTTCATCTTGATTAATTACTCGACTTGACTTCAACATATGGACTCTTCGTGCATAGTCATTTAGCTTATTAGCTAACTCTTCAATGTCTTCTCTATTTACATTAGGTTCATCAAACACCACATGGATAGACTCTTCTATAACCATAGTCCTCTTGTTCAAGACTCTATAGGCTTTGCTTTCAGCTGAGTATCCCAAGAAGATACCTTCATCGACTTTAGCATCAAAAGCCTTTAGATTATCCTTGCCATTGTTGTGGATGAAGCATTTACAACCAAATATTCTAAAGTACCCAACATTTGGCTTTCTTCCTGTCCATATTTCATAGGGAGTTTTTGTCAGCTGTCTATTTATCATGCATCTATTTTGAGTATAGCATGCGGTGTTGATGGCTCGACCCAAAATCTTCTAGGCGATCCACTTGAAACATGGTCCTTGCGGCTTCCTTGAGAGTTTTGTTCCTTCTTTCGCTTACTCCATTCTCTTTGTGGAGTCCTTTAGCTCGAGATAATTCATGAGCAATACCATTTTCAACACAATCGAGTTATTATTCCATTGACAAACTCGGTTCTCTATCATATCTTATCTTTATAATGGTTTGACTCTTCTCATTTTGAACTCTTTTCATCGATTGAGGTAACTTCGCAAAAAGTTTCCTTCTTTTTACACATGAAGATTGTCCATGTATATCTTGAATAATCATCCACCACTACTAGAGTGTATTTATTTCCACTTATGCTAGCTGTCTCAACTGGACCAAATAGATCCATATGCAACAGATGCAATATCCTTGTTGAAGATGGACTTGACTTCTCTTTGAATGATGATTTGATTTGCTTTCCCATCTGGCATGCATCACAAACACTTTCCTTCTTGTATCTTCGAGTCCGGTAGTCCTTCCACAAGATTACTCCTTGCAAGCTTGTTGATTGTCTTGAAATTCAGGCGACTCAGCTTCTTGTGCCACAGCCAACTTGATTCGGTTGTACTCTTTGCTAGCATACAGGTGCTTGGTGTGGCAGTCGACCAATCTGCCACATACATATTCTTTTGTCTGGATCCTTGCAACACTACTTCATTTGATTCAGTGTATTTGATTTGGCATACTCCCATATTGAATCCAACATTATAGCCTTTGTCACAGAGTTGGCTGATGCTTAACAAGTTGAAGTTGAGGCCTTCGACATAAGCAACATCAGTGATTTCTAATCCATTTTTCTTGATGGATCCAGTGCCTCTTATTTCCCCTGGAGCTTCATTTCATCCAAATATAACTTTTGCACCTCTAATCTCCTTGAATTTGGACAAATTTTTCTTGTTTCCTGTCATATGTCTGGAACAGCCACTATCTATGTACCAGGTTCCTTGGCACTCAGCTGTTCCTTGAACCTCCAATCAAGGAAATTAGTTTTTAGGTACCCATACTTGTCTGGGTCCTGAGGGGTTAGTGTTGTAAGATGATCCAACCAACCTATAGCCAAATGATCTGACTCTAAGAGGTTGCCATCTATCTGAGCCATAATCATAATTCACTTTGGTAAATTGCTTGTGGGCTTTAGGTTCATACAGTTGTCTCTTTTGTCTGTATGCCTGTGTGTGTGTGTTTTAGCAATTGCCTTCTTTGGGTAGTTGTGTGATATCTCTGAGTGTAGTGCTTGGGTGCATATGTGTGCTGATGATAGCTCTTTTGCCTTTGGAATGGCCTTTGCTGAGTTCTAGGTCTTTGCCATTTTGGCATGTATTCCATAGGTCTTGGCTGATATTTCACATTATTGCAATCAACTTGGCTTGGGTAGTTTCTACCATTCCCATCATTTGTGTTCCTTTGATAGAACCTCTGGGGATTCTAGTAGCTCTGTTTCTTCTTCACAGAGTATTTCCTGTTTGGAGTTTGCTGAGGAACTCTGCTGAATTTCTTCTCAGCTGTCCTCTCATCATACTCAACTGGCTGTTTTCCTTTTCCTTTATATCCAAGGCCAGTTTGTTTGTGATTGTGCTTTGGAGTGAATGTGGGTGCAACATTTGGTTCCTTGGGTTTTTGAGATGCTTCATTACTTGAAGATCCTTTTTCCAAGATCACTCTTGGGGTTTGACTGTGCACAAAGGAATTGAATCATATGCCTGTCTTGTCTCCACATTCTTTTTGGCTCATAATAAGGTCATCCAATGATTTAGATGCCTTTGTGAATGAAGCAATCACATTTTTCAGATCATTTTCTCTCTTTTCTATAGCAGTTATTTCTGCTATTAGTTTAGCATTCTCAGCCTTCAGCTCTTTGTTCTCATCAACTATGTGACTTAGAGTACTCAGCTCCTTAGTCAGCTGTGAGTTTTGGCTTTTGAGCTGGCTGTTTTCCTCATTTAATAGTGTGTGTGAGGATTTAATGTGCTCAAAGTCTTTCATCATTTTGCCTAATAAATCATAAAGATCAGTGGGTGATGAAGTGTGTGTGTCACAATCACTATCACTAGAATCTGAAAGAGATGAGTTAAAGTGTACCTCATCTTCTTGGTCAGGTTGATTTTGTTCTTTAGCCATTAGACAGATTAAGGCTTCTTCTTCAGAGTCACTTGAGTAGTCAGCTTCACTACTCTCTGAGTCTGCTGCTTCTTTTGACTTAGCTGTATCAGCAGTCTCAGCATCCAACATTGCCTTTTTCCTTTCTTGTCTTCTTTCTCTTAAGACTCTTCTTTCTTCTTCATTCCTGTATTTATTGACTAAAGGATATGGACAGTCAATAGCAAAGTGTCCTGGTTGTCTGCAATTCCAACACAGGTTTTCAACTTTTTGATCAGCTCTCTCATTTCTTGGGTTGTCAGGTCTTTGATATTCGACCTTTTGATACTCAGCTCTCTTTGGTGGCCTATCTTCCCTTGACTTGGAGGGAGTTGAATGCCTTCTGGAGGATTCACCTTTGTTTCTTTTGTTGTTCTTGTTGAATAACTTGTTGAATCTTTTAACCATCAAGGCAATTTCCTCCTGGTCAACGATTTCTTTGGTCTCAGCTCTCTTCCCTTCCTTGACTATGAGTGCAGCTGTTTTGGGTACAGCTATCTCCTCTTGATCCTTTCTTCTCAGCTCAAACTCATAGGCTTTGAGGTCTGAGAATAGTTTGTGATTGGATGTTTTTGATAGGTCCATCGAGTGCCTTAGAGCCATGGTCTTCATTTCCCACTCAGCTGGGAGGGTCCTTAGTATCTTCATGCACATTTCCTTTTGTGTGTATTCCTTTCCAAGTGCTGAGAGCTCATTTGTAATTTCAGTGAATCTAGCATCCAGCTGATCCATTGTCTCACCTACAAGCACTTTAAAGTTTTAAAATTTTTGAACAACGACAGATAATTTGTTTTCCTTAATTTGCTCAGATCCTTCACTAATTAAAGTTAGTTTATCTCATATTTCTTTGGTGTCTTGCAAGATTTGACTTTGTTGAACATGGCTTTGTCCAAAGTCTTGTAAAGTATATCCTTGGCCACATTGTTTAGGTTGTATCTTTTTCTATCATCATTTGTCCATTCAGCTCTTAGTTTTTCAACCATAGTTGGTCTAGGAGGAGCAACCTCCTCTCCTTCAGCTGCAGCAACTCTCCTTGCAGCTGTGTTCACCTTCATTATTTGCAGTGGCTCATCCTCTATCACTATCCACATCTCATCATGTAATGCTGATAGATGAGCCTGCATACGTATATTCCAGTCATCAAATTCTTAAATGGTGAACATAGGAATGTGTGTCAAATTTGCTTCCATGATAATAACTTTGCTGATATAAAAAATGGCTTTTGAAAGAACAAGTGTTAAAAATTACTTTGAAATATTGGAGATCTAGTTCAGTAACCAGTGCGGAAGGCTCAATGAACCAACCACTCTGATACCACTTGTAGGTCCCAAGGGGTGTGAGTAAGGTTTAGAAGGGGAGGTTAAATAAACCTTACCAACTTTTCGATTTTAGTCCTTTTAAAATAATACAGAGTTAAATACACAGCTAAGTCCTTGATGGACAGCTAAGTTAGTTAACCAGTAGAGTTAGCCAGTCAACAGACTCGATTGAGCTGTTGATAGAGTAACTCAGTTGTTTAGTCTAAACTTAAACTTGGTTGTGATGAAATTTTCAGTGGAAGACTTAACACCCTTAAGTTTGGTTTAAGTTTGTTTTAACACTTGGTTTTTGCACTTTGTTATTTATCAGTTGGATAGCAAATTATCAGCAGATATAAAATGGAGTGCGAAATTAAATCTTTGAAAAGTAAATGACACAATAGTTTTTATAGAGGTTCAAGATGGGGTAATTCTTCTAATCCTCTCTTCTCCAACTCCCCGGAGGAATCCACTAAGTATTGATCGTAGTCAGAGTGGTTATCGATGCAGAGATCTGAAGTCTTGATCACACATCTGGCTTGATCCTTTGGGACTCAGTCTGGAGACGTCTTGGTCACACAGCTGGCTTCTCGTCGGACTCAGCTTCTTCACAGGGCAGCTACCTTGCTACTTCAGCTCACTTGCTCAAGCTTCTTGGATTTGATCACGAAGCCCTCCAATAACTCGAGACTAGTTCGACCTTGAACCTTTCTACAATCCTCATTGGAATGTAGATCCCTTTTGATTTTTCAAAAGTTTCCTCTTCAACAGTTTGAAGTTGTCTTTCCTTCACAGCTTGGTGTTGGCTTTCCTTTGGAGCAGATTGGAATCTTGCACATACACCTACTGCAAAGGTGATGTCTGGCCTGCTTGCTGTTAGATAGAGCAGTGATCCAATAAGTGCTATGTATCTTGTTTGATCCACAGGCTTGCCATCTGCGTCCATATCCATCTTGACAATTGTATTCATTGGTATTTTCACAGAAGACTTCTCTTCCATACCAAATTTCTTCATTAAATCTTTGGTATACTTAGTTTGACTTATGAAGGTTCCATCCTTTAGCTGTTTAACTTGAAGTCCTAGAAAGAATGTCAGTTCTCCCATCATGCTCATTTCAAATTTGCCTTGCATGAGGTTTGAGAACTTATCACACATCTCTTTGTTTGTGGATCCAAAAATAATGTCATCCACATATATTTGAACAAGTAGAATACTCTCTCTATCTTGAATTCTGAAGAGTGTTCTGTCTACTTTGCCTTTGGTGAATCCATTATCTGTCAGAAATTGAGATAATGTATCATACCATGCTCTAGGTGCCTGTTTCAATCCATATAGAGCTTTCTTGAGCTTGTACACCTTATCTCCAAGAGTCTTCTGCTCAAATCCTGGAGGTTGTTCAACATAGACTTCTTCTTCCAACAATCCATTTAAGAATGCACTTTTCACATCCATTTGGTATACAATAAAGTTCTTGTGTGCAGTATAGGCAAGAAACATCCTTATTGCTTCTAATCTTGCAACAGGAGCAAATGTTTCATCAAAATCTATTCCTTCTTCTTGGCAATACCCTTTGGCTACCAATCTTGCTTTGTTCCTTACCACAGAACCTTCCTCATTCATCTTGTTTCTGAAAACCCATTTTGTGCCAATAACATTTTGATGGGTTGGTATTTGCACCAACTCCCATACTTTGTTTCTTTCAAACTGATTCAGCTCTTCTTGCATGGCTTGAATCCAATGTGTGTCATCCAATGCTTGGGACACATCTTTAGGTTTCTATTTGGGAAATAAAACAAGTGAACATAGCTTCTTGTTGAGCTCTGGATCTGGTTCTTACACCATCTCTTACATCTCCAATGACTAGCTCTGGTGGATGGTCTCTCAGCCATCTCACATCGCCGTTGGAGTAAGTCGGTTGGGTTCGATCGTCTTGCAATTGTGTTATCTTGAGCAGACTCTCTCATCATCACTTAGTCAGATTTTCCAAATGTCTTTGAGATTCAAATATTTCACCTTCATCTTGATTAATTACTCCAGCTTCAGCTTCAACATATGGACTCTTCTGCATAGTCAGCTGATTTAGCTTATTAGCTAACTCTTCAATGTCTTCTCTATTTACATTAGGTTCATCAAACACCACATGGATAGACTCTTCTATAACCATAGTCCTCTTGTTCAACACTCTATAGGCTTTGCTTTCACCGAGTATCCCAAGAAGATACCTTCATCACTTTAGCATCAAAAGCCTTTAGATTATCCTTGCCATTGTTGTGGATGAAGCATTTACAACCAAATATTCTAAAGTACCCAACATTTGGCTTTCTTCCGTCCATATTTCATAGGGAGTTTTTGTCACCGCCTATTTATCATGCATCTATTTTGAGTATAGCATGCGGTGTTGATGGCTCGACCCAAAATCTTTTAGCGATCCCTTGACTAACATGGTCCTTGCAGCTTCCTTGAGAGTTATGTTCCTTCTTTCTCGCTACTCCATTCTCTTTGTGGAGTCCTTGCCGCAGATAATTCATGAGCAATACCATTTTCAACACAATCCTGAGTTATTATTCCATTGACAAACTTAGTTCCTCTATCATATCTTATCTTTATAATGGTTGGACTCTTCTCATTTTGAACTCTTTTCATCGATTGAGGTAACTTCTCAAAGTTTCCTTCTTTTACACATGAAGATTGTCCATGTATATCTTGAATAATCATCCACCACTACTAGAGTGTATTTATTTCCACTTATGCTAGCTCAATCGACCAAATAGATCCATATGCAACAGATGCAATATCCTTGTTGAAGATGGACTTGACTTCTCTTTGAATGATGATTTGATTTGCTTTCCCATCCGCATGCATCACAAACACTTTCCTTCTTGTATCTTTTAGTCTGGTAGTCCTTCCACAAGATTACTCCTTGCAAGCTTGTTGATTGTCTTGAAATTCAGACTCGACCTTCTTGTGCCCACAACCAACTTGATTCGGTTGTACTCTTTGCTAGATACAGTGCTTGGTGTGGCGATCGACCAATCTGCCACATACATATTCTTTTGTCGGATCCTTGCAACACTACTTCATTTGATTCAGATGTATTTGATTTGGCATACTCCCATATCAATCCAACATTATAGCCTTTGTCACGAGTTGGTGATGCTTAACAAGTTGAAGTTGAGGCCTTCGACATAAGCAACATCTGTGATTTCTAATCCATTTTCTTGATGGATCCAAAGGCCTCTTATTTCCCCGAGCTTCATTTCCTCCAAATATAACTTTTGCACCTCTAATCTCCTTGAATTTGGACAAATTTTTCTTGTTTCTGTCATATGTCCGGAATGTACCACTATCTATGTACCAGGTTCCTTGGCACTCACTTCTCCTTGAACCTCCAATCAAGGAAATTAGTTTTTAGGTACCCATACTTGTCTGGGTCCTGAGGGGTTAGTGTTGTAAGATGATCCAACCAACCTATAGCCAAATGATCTGACTCTAAGAGGTTGCCATCTATCTGAGCCATAATCATAATTCACTTTGGTAAATTGCTTGTGGGCTTTAGGTTCATACAGTTGTCTCTTTTGTCTGTATGCCTGTGTGTGTGTGTTTTAGCAATTGCCTTCTTTGGGTAGTTGTGTGATATCTCTGAGTGTAGTGCTTGGGTGCATATGTGTGCTTTGATGATAGCTCTTTTGCCTTTGGAATGGCCTTTCTTTGAGTTCTAGGTCTTTGCCATTTTGGCATGTATTCCATAGGTCTTGGCTGATATTTCACATTATTGCAATCAACTTGGCTTGGGTAGTTTCTACCATTCCCATCATTTGTGTTCCTTTGATAGAACCTCTGGGGATTCTAGTAGCTCTGTTTCTTCTTCACAGAGTATTTCCTGTTTGGAGTTTGTTGAGGAACTCTTTCTTGAATTTCTTCTCAAATTTGTCCTCATCATACTCAACTGGCCGCTTTTTCCTTTTCCTTTATATCCAAGGCCGTTTGTTTGTGATTGTGCTTTGGAGTGAATGTGGGTGCAACATTTGGTTCCTTGGGTTTTGAGATGCTTCATTACTTGAAGATCCTTTTTCCAAGATCACTCTTGGGGTTTGATGTGCACAAAGGAATTGAATCATATGCATGTCTTGTCTCCACATTCTTTTTGGCTCATAATAAGGTCATCCAATGATTTAGATGCCTTTGTGAATGAAGCAATCACATTTTTCGATCATTTTCTCTCTTTTCTATAGCGATTATTTCTTTATTAGTTTAGCATTCTCACCTTGACTCTTTGTTCTCATCAACTATGTGACTTAGAGTACTCGGCTCCTTAGTCACCGTGAGTTTTGGCTTTTAGTGGGTGTTTTCCTCATTTAATAGTGTGTGTGAGGATTTAATGTGCTCAAAGTCTTTCATCATTTTGCCTAATGAATCATAAAGATCGAGTGGGTGATGAAGTGTGTGTGTCACAATCACTATCACTAGAATACGAAAGAGATGAGTTAAAGTGTACCTCATCTTCTTGGTCGGGTTGATTTTGTTCTTTAGCCATTAGGCAGATTAAGGCTTCTTCTTCGAGTCACTTGAGTAGTCGGCTTCACTACTCTCGAAATCTGCCTTCTTTTGACTTAGTCAGATCGCTGCTCGGATCCAACATTGCCTTTTTCCTTTCTTGTCTTCTTTCTCTTAAGACTCTTCTTTCTTCTTCATTCCTGTATTTATTGACTAAAGGATATGGACAAATCAATAGCAAAGTGTCCTGGTTATCCGCAATTCCAACACGGTTTTCAACTTTTTGATCACTCTCTCATTTCTTGGGTTGTCGGTCTTTGATATTCGACCTTTTGATACTCGGCTCTCTTTGGTGGCCTATCTTCCCTTGACTTGGAGGGAGTTGAATGCCTTCTGGAGGATTCACCTTTGTTTCTTTTGTTGTTCTTGTTGAATAACTTGTTGAATCTTTTAACCATCAAGGCAATTTCCTCCTGGTCAACGATTTCTTTGGTCTCGGCTCTCTTCCTTCCTTGACTATGAGTGCAGCTGTTTTGGGTACAGCTATCTCCTCTTGATCCTTTCTTCTCAGCTCAAACTCATAGGCTTTGAGGTCTGAGAATAGTTTGTGATTGGATGTTTTTGATAGGTCCATCGAGTGCCTTAGAGCCATGGTCTTCATTTCCCACTCAGCTGGGAGGGTCCTTAGTATCTTCATGCACATTTCCTTTTGTGTGTATTCCTTTCCAAGTGCTGAGAGCTCATTTGTAATTTCAGTGAATCTAGCATCCAACTGATCCATTGTCTTACCTACAAGCACTTTAAAGTTTTAAAATTTTTGAACAACGACAGATAATTTGTTTTCCTTAATTTGCTCAGATCCTTCACTAATTAAAGTTAGTTTATCTCATATTTCTTTGGTTGTCTTGCAAGATTTGACTTTGTTGAACATGGCTTTGTCCAAAGTCTTGTAAAGTATATCCTTGGCCACATTGTTTAGGTTGTATCTTTTTCTATCATCATTTGTCCATTCAAACTCTTAGTTTTTCAACCATAGTTGGTCTAGGAGAGCAACCTCCTCTCCTTCACCGGCAACTCTCCTTGCAATTGTTCACCTTCATTATTTGCGGTGGCTCATCCTCTATCACTATCCACATCTCATCATGTAATGCTTTGATAGATGAGCCGTGCATACGTATATTCCAAATCATCAAATTCTTAAATGGTGAACATAGGAATGTGTGTCAAATTTGCTTCCATGATAATAACTTTGCTGATATAAAAAATGGCTTTTGAAAGAACAAGTGTTAAAAATTACTTTGAAATATTGGAGATCTAGTTCAAGAACCGGATGCGGAAGGCTCAATGAACCAACCACTCGATACCACTTGTAGGTCCCAAGGGGTGTGAGTAAGGTTTAGAAGGAGGTTAAATAAACCTTACCAACTTTTCGATTTTAGTCCTTTTAAAATAATACGAGAGTTAAATACACAAATAAGTCCTTGATGGACACTAAGTTAGTTAACCAAGAGAGTTAGCTTGATCCAACGACTCGATTGAGCTGTTGATAGAGTAACTCAGTTGTTTAGTCTAAACTTAAACTTGGTTGTGATGAAATTTTCAGTGGAAGACTTAACACCCTTAAGTTTGGTTTAAGTTTGTTTTAACACTTGGTTTTTGCACTTTGTTATTTATCAGTTGGATAGCAAATTATGAGCAGATATAAAATGGAGTGCAGAAATTAAATGCTGAAAAGTAAATGACACAATAGTTTTTATAGAGGTTCGAAGATGGGGTAATTCTTCTAATCCTCTCTTCTCCAACTCCTGGAGGAATCCACTAAGTATTGATCAGAGTACAGAGTGGTTATCAGTACAGATACAAGTCTTGATCACACATCTGGCTTGATCCTTTGGGACTCAGTCTGGAGACGTCTTGGTCACACAGCTGGCTTCTCGTCGGACTCAGCTTCTTCACAGGGAAGCTACCTTGCTACTTCAGCTCACTTGCTCAAGCTTCTTGGATTTGATCACGAAGCCCTCCAATAACTCGAGACTAGTTCGACCTTGAACCTTTCTACAATTCTCATTGGAATGTAGATCCCTTTTGATTTTTCAAAAGTTTCCTCTTCAACAGTTTGAAGTTGTCTTTCCTTCACAGCTTGGTGTTGGATCGATTTCCTTCGAAATTTAGGCTTGAGGATTTGCTTGAATAACTTGAGAATGAATTGCAGGTTACAGTTCGAATAATTGCTTGAATGCTCAGGTATGCAAGGTAACCCTTTCTCAAAGTGATTCCTCGGCCTTTTATAGTGAACTTTTAAAAATCTGTCCATTGAAGAGATAGGCTGATTTTTAAAATTCACTTGTGTTTGTTGGCTTGTCTTGTTGCAGTCCTTGATATTGACATTTCCTCATATTAAATGAACATTCAGCTTTTCAGAGTCTGACACAAGGTGCAGTGCTTCCCATTGGTTTATTCCTTTTGCACGCTTCTAGGACTGAGCACTTTAAGACATGCAGCATGGAAGTATTACTTGTTTAGGTAATATTCTTGACTTTTGTGCAACGGATTCTCCTCAGTTAACTCCTCTTTGCAGCTGCCTTTTCCCCAGGTGACTTGAGTCTACTCCAATGATTGATAGACTCATCTGTCACTTCAACTTGACTTGGCTTCTTGAGTTGACTTGACTGACACTTCACACAGCTGTATCCCAGCTGATACTCCTTCAGTCGAGTTCTTGACTTCTCCTCCTTGCCATACTCAGTTGTTTCACAGTGGAGTCTTTATTTTAGTCTTTAGTTGACTTATTCTATGTCGAGGCATAGCTGACTTGACTCAGCTCGTACAGCCCTATCTATTACAATACAAATTACAAGGAAAATGGGGTTCCAACTTTCTAGCTAAGTTTTACATGGCATTCATCAAAATCTAAACAATAAATTTCCCAACAACACCTCGTGTGAGACTCTGAAAAGTTGAACATTCATTTAATATGAGGAAATGTCAATATCAAGGATTGCAACAAGACAAGCCAATGAACATAAGTGACTTTTGAAAATTAGCAGATTTTTGAAAGTTCACTATAAAAGGCTGAGGAATCTCATTGAGAGAAGGTTACCTGAACCACGAATATTCAAGCTATTATTCAAACTGTAACCTGCAAAATATTCTCAAGTTATTCAAGCAAATCCTCAAGCCTAAATTTCGAAGGAAATCGATCCAACACCAAGCTGTGAAGGAAAGACAACTTCAAACTATTGAAGAGGAAACTTTTGAAGAATCAAAAGGGGTCTACATTCCAAGGAGGATTGTAGAAAGGTTCAAGGTCGAACCAGTCTTAAGTTATTGGAGGACTTCGTGATCAAATCCAAGAAACTGAGCAAGTGAGTCAAGTAGCAAGGCAAATTTGCCTTGTGAAGAAGGCGAGCCTCGGACGAGAAGCCACCGTGAGCAAGGCATTTCGAGTGATTCCAAAAGGATCAAGTCACCGTTGTGTGATCAAGACTTGTATCTGGATCGATAACCACTTTATACTCGATCAATACTTAGTGGATTTCTCCGGGAGTTGGAGAAGAGAGGAGTAGAAGAATTACCCCATCTTCGAACCTCTATAAAAATTATTGTGTCATTTAAACTTCAAATTTTAATTCTCATATCATTTTATATTTGCTTTGATAATTTGCTATCCAACCGATAATTAACAAAGTGCTAAAATCAAGTGTTTAAAACAAACTTAAACCAAATTCAAGGTGTTAAGTCTTCATTTGAAAATCTCATCACGGCCAGTTAAGGTTTAGACTAAACAAATGAGTTATTCTATCAACAACTCAATCGAAATCTGAGTGGCTAACTCTATTGGTTAACTAACTTAGTTGTCCTCAAGACTTAGCAGTATATTTAACTCTGTAATATTTTAAAAGGACTAAAACGAAAAAGTTGGTAAGGTTTATTCAACCCTCCTTCTAAACCTTACTCACACCCCTTGGGACCTACAAGTGGTATCAGAGCGGTTGGTTCATTGAGCCTTCCGCACTGGTTACTGAACTAGATCTCCAGTCTTTCAAAAAAGTTTTTAACACTTGTTCTTTCAAAAGCCATTTTTTTTAAAACAACAAAGTTATTATCATGGAAGCAAATTTGACACGCATTCCCATGTTCACTATTGAGGAATTTGATGACTGAAAAATTCGTATACATGCTCATCTATTTGCTTTACATGATGAAATGTGACTAGTGATAGAGGATGGGCCACTGCGAATATTGAAAGTGAACACAGCTGCAAGGAGAGCTGCTGCAGCTGAAGGAGAGGAAGTTGTGGCCGAAGCAAGACCAACCCTAGTTGAAAAACCAAGGACTGAATGGACCAATGATGACATAAAGAGATACAACTTGGATAATGTGGCCAAAGATATTCTCTACAAGACTATGGACAAAGCAATGTTCAATAAAGTGAAATCATGCAAAACAGCAAAAGAAATCTGGGATAAACTCACTTTAATTTGTGAAAGATCAGAGCAAATTAAGGAAAACAAGTTATTTGTTGTTGTTAAAAAATTTGAAAACTTTAAAATGCTTGCAGGTGAGACAATGGATCAGCTGGATGCTAGATTCATCGAAATTAAAAATGAGCTCTCAAAGACTTTGGAAAAGAATACACACAAAGGAAATGTGCATGAAGATACTAAGGAGCCTCCCAAATGAGTGGGAAATGAAAACCATGGCTCTAAGGCACTCGATGGACCTATCAAAAATATCCAATCATGAACTATTCTCAGACCTCAAAGCTTATGAATTTGAGCTGAGAAGAAAAGATCAAGAGGAGACAGATGTACCCAAAACAATTGCACTTATAGTCAAGGATGGGAAGAGAGCTGAGACCAAAGAAATCATTGACCACGAGGAGATTGCGCTAATGGTTAAAAGATTCAACAAGTTCTTCAACAAGAACTACAAAAGAAATAAAGGTGAATCCTCCAGAAGATATTTAGCTCCCTCCAAGTCAAGGAAAGATAGGCCACCAAAGAGAGCTGAGTATCAAAAGGTCGAATATCAAAGAACTGACAACCCAAGAAATAAGAGAGCTGACCAAAAAGTTGAAAACCTGTGTTGGAATTGCAGACAACCAGGACATTTTGCTATTGATTGTCCATATCCTGTAGTCAATAAATACAGGAATGAAGAAGAAAGAAGAGTCTTCAGAGAAAGAAGACAATAAAAGAAAAAGGCAATGTTGGTTGTTGAGACAGCTAAGTCAAAGGAAGTAGCAGACTCAGAGAGTAGTGAAGCTAACTACTCAAGTGATTCTGAAGAAGAAGCAATGATCTGTCTAATGGCTAAAGAACAAGATCAACCTGACCAAGAAGATGAGGTACATTCTAACTCATCTCACTCAGATTCTAGTAATAGTGATTGTGACAAACACACTTCATCACCCACTGATCTTTATGATTCATTAGGCAAAATGATGAAAGACTTTGAGCACATTAAGTCCTCACACACACTATTAAATGAGGAAAACAAACCCATCAAAGCCAAAACTCACAGCTGACTAAGGAGCTGAGTACTCTAAGTCACATAGCTGATGAGAATAAAGAACTGAAGGCTGAGAATGCCAAACTAATAGCAGAGATAGCTGCTATAGAAAAGAGAGAAAATGATCTCAAAAATGTGATTGCTTCATTCACTAAGGCATCTAAATCATTGGATGACCTTATTATGAGCCAAAAAGAGTGTGGAGACAAGACAGGCATAGGATTCAATTCCTTTGTGCACAGTCAAACTCCCAGAGTGATCTTGGAAAAAGGATCTTCAAGTAATGAAGTATCTCAAAAACCCAATGCACCAAATGTTGCACCCACATTCAATCCAAAGAACAATCACAAACAAACTGGCCTTGGATATAAAGGAAAAGGAAAACAGCCAGTTGAGTATGATGAGAGGACAACTGAGAAGAAATTCAGCGAGTTCCTCAAAGAAACTCCAAACAGAAGTACTGTGAAGAAAAAGCAGAGCTACCAGAATCCCCAAAAGTTCTATCAAAGGAACACAAATGATGGGAATGGTAGAAACTACCCAAGCTAAGCTGATTGGAATGATGTGAAATATCAGCAAAGACCTATGGAATATATGCCAAAATGTCAAAGGCCTAGAACTCAGCAAAGGTCATTCCAAAGGCAAAAGAGCTATCATCAGAACACATATGCACCCAAGCACTACACTCATAAATATCACAACTACCCAAAGAAGGCAATTGCTAAAACACACACACAGGCATACAGACAAAAGAGACAGATGTATGAACTTAAATCCCCCAAGCAATTTGCCAAGGTGAATTATGATTATGGCACATATCATTTGGCTATAGGTTGGTTGGATCATCTTACAACACTAACCCCTCAGCACCCAGGCAAGTATGGGTACCCAAAAACTGATTTCCTTGATTGCAGGTTCAGGGAACAGCTGAGTGCCAAGGAACCTGGTACATGGATAGTGGCTATTCCAGACACATGACAGGAAACAAGAAAAATCTGTCAAACTTGAAGCTCCAGGGGAAATAAGAGGCATTGGATCCATCAAGAAAAATGGATTAGAAATCACAGATGTTGCATACGTTGAAGGCCTCAACTTCAACCTGTTAAGCATCAGCCAACTCTGTGACAAGTGATATAATGTTGGATTCAATATGGGAGTGTGCCAAATTAAAGACACTGATTCAAATGTAGTAGTGTTGCAAGGATCCAGACAAAAGAATATGTATGTGGTAGATTGGTCGACTGCCACACCAAGCACTTGTCTCGCTAGCAAAATACAGTAGAATCAAGTTGGGCGTGGCACAAAAAGGTTCGAGTCATCCAATTTCAAGACAATTAACAAGCTTGCAAGGAGTAATCTTGTAGAAGGATTGCGGACTCGATGTACAAGAAATAAAGTGTTTGTGATGCATGCCGGATGGGAAAGCAAATCAATCATCATTCAAAGAGAAGGATATTGCATCTGTTGCATATGGACTTATTTGGTCGATTGAGCCGGCCAAAGATAAGTGGAAAGAAATACACTCTAGTAGTGGTGGATGATTATTCAAGATATACATGGACAATTTTCATGTGTAAAAAGTAGGAAACTTTGCAGAAGTTACCTCAACTGATGAGAAGAGTTCAAAATGAGAAGAGTCAAACCATTATAAAGATAATATCTGATAGAGGAACTGAGTTTGTCAATGGAATAATAACTCAGTACTGTGTTGAAAATGGTATTACTCATGAATTATCTGCAGCAAGGACTCCACAGCAGAATGGAGTAGCAGAAAGAAGAAACAGAACTCTCAAGGAAGTTGCAAGAACCATGGTAGCTGAAGCTGGATTGCCAAAAAGATTTTGGGCTGAAGCCATCAATAATGCGTGATATACTCAAAATAGATGCATGATCAATAGACAGCTGACAAAGACTCCCTATGATATTTGGACAGGGAGAAAGCCAAATGTTGCATATTTTAAAATATTTGGATGTAAATGTTTCATCCATAACAATGGAAAGGATAATCTAAAGGCTTTCGATGCTAAAGCTGATGAAGGTATCTTCTTGGGATACTCAGCTGTAAGCAAAGCCTACAGAGTGCTGAACAAGAGGACTATGGTCACAGAAGAGTCTATCCATGTGGTTTGGATGAACCTAAAGTAAATGGAGAGGACATTGAAGAGTTAGCTGATAAGCTGAATCCGCCAACCATGCAGAAGAGTCCCTTTGTTGAAGCGGAAGCTGGAGCAATCAACCAAGATGAAGATGAGATAGCTGAATCTCAGAGACAGCTGGAAAATCTGCAGCTAAGTGATGATGGGAGAGCTGCTCAAGACAACACAGCTGCTCAAGACAACACAGCTGCAAGAGGACTCAACCCAGCTGATTTACTCCAACCTGATGTGAGATGGCTGAGAGAACATCCACCAGAGCTAGTTATTGGAAATGTAAGAGATGGTGTAAGAACCAGATCCAGAGCTCAACAAGAAGCTATGTTCACTTGTTTTATTTCCCAAATAGAGCCAAAAGATGTGTCCCAAGCATTGGATGACACACATTGGATTCCAGCCATGCAAGAAGAGCTGAATCAGTTTGAAAGAAACAAAGTATAGGAATTGGCGCAAAGACCAACCCATCAAAATGTTATTGGCACAAAATGGGTGTTCAGAAACATGATGAATGAGGAAGGTTCTGTGGTAAGGAACAAAGCAAGATTGGTAGCCAAAGGGTATTGCCAAGAAGAAGGAATAGATTTTGATGAAACATTTGCTCATGTTGCAAGATTAGAAGCAATAAGGATGTTTCTTGCCTATGCTCCTCACAAGAACTTCATTGTATATCAAATGGATGTGAAAAGTGCATTTTTAAATGGATTTTTGGAAGAAGAAGTCTATGTTGAGCAACCTCCAGGTTTTGAGCAGAAGACTCTTGGAGATAAGGTGTACAAGCTCAAGAAAGCTCTATATGGATTGAAACAATCACCTTGAGCATTATCTCAATTTCTGACAGATAATAGATTCACCAAAGGCAAAGTGGATAGAACACTCTTCAGAATTCAAGATGGAGAGAGTATACTGCTTGGCCAAATATATGTGGATGATATCATTTTTGGATCCACAAACAAAGAGTTGTTTGATAAGTTCTCAAACCTCATGCAAGGCAAATTTGAAATGAGCATGATGGGAGAGCTGATATTCTTTCTAGGACTTCAAGTTAAACAACTAAAGGATGGAACCTTTATAAGTCAAACAAAGTATACCAGAGATTTAATGAAGAAATTTGGTATGGAAGAGAAGTTTTACTGTGAAAATACCAATGAATACATCGATCAAGATGGATCTGAGATGCGGATGGTAAGCACTGTGGATCAAACCGGATATAGAGCACTCATTGGATCATTGCTCTATTTAATAAAGAAAGAGGCGGACATCACCTTTGCGGTAGGAGTATGTGCAAGATTTCAATCGCTCCAAAGGAAAGTTACATGACTGCGGCTAAGAGAATCCTAAGATATCGAAGGGATGCCAAGAAGTTGGCTTATGGTATCCAAAGGAATGTGGATTCAAGATAATTGGTTACTTAGACTCGACTATCTTTGGATGTAGAGTTGGCGGGAAGAGTACTTCGGTACATGTCAAATGCTTGGAAACAGTTGGTTTCTGGTTTAGCAAGAAGCAAAACTCAATAGCCACATCCATACCGACGCCGAGTACATAGTTGTGGGCAAAGTGTGTTGCCCAAGTCTTATGGATGAGACAAAGAATGAGAGATTATGAAATTGAAGAAAAAGAGATCCCATTATGTGTGATAACACAAAGTGCTTTATTCGCAATCACTCGAAATCTGTGTTGCATTCAAGAACAAAGCACATTGATGTCGCCGATATCATTTCATAAGAGATCATGTTGAAAAGAAAGACATCACTTTGGAATACATCTCAACAGATAAACAGTTAGCTGACATATTCACAAATCCATTACGTGAATCAAGATTTGAATAACTCAAGCATGAGCTAGGGTTAATTGAGTTGAGTTGACACTCAGAAGACTCAATGGGAAGAGATGAAACATAATAAGATGAAAACATAGCAGATCTTATAAATTAGCCAAGTGAATTAGCCGTATCGGAAAGTCAGCTGTATCGAGTTAGCTGACAGCTGAATCACTATACGTATAGAGATGAAGAGTTGAGTCAGCTAAGGAACAAGCTGAATCATTTATGAGCTAAGTGACAAAAACGCAGTCGTTTTTAGTAAGCGGGAATATTTTTAAGGATGACGTCAGTGTAATAATGACAGGTACAGTCAAAAGCTGCACAACAAGCATATGATTGGATCATTTGGTGGAGAAGAAGGTCAACTATCCAAAACCAAGCTGATCGTTATGGCCGCGATCATAGAGGAGAAGAAGGTCAATCAAGGAATCGTCTGCAGACTCTGCCCGAATGTTGCCAATAAGTCCTTCAGGCGATGGGTCATTTGGAGGATCTCGGGGTATGGCCTTGTAATTAGCCACTTGATGGAGGTGAAGGATGTTCCCGCCGACATGGAATATCATTCCATGTTAACAAGAAGATGTTTCGGGCCAACTTGTCTGCGGCCAGAGAAGCATACGCCAAGCGAGCGGACACTGATGAGGGAATCAGGTGACCCTGAGGAAACAATCATTACTTCCCTCCCAAGAAGAAAGCGCCCATGCGGTACAAAAGAAAAGATAGTTGCCCTGCGGCGAAGAAGAAAGATGCACACCTGCCCCTGTGGCCGAGTCACACTGCCCCTGCAGCCGTGTCTCACTGCCCTGCGGCCGAGGCGGAGAAGGAACCTCAAATACCTTCTCCAACCATCGGGAAGAAGAGATCGCTGCCAAGCCAAGAAAGGCGGCTCCTCGGACAAAGAAAGATGCACTGCCGCCGCCAAGGAATCTGAGGAAGCCGTATCAAGAACCGAAATTCCTATGGTAAGGACAAAAAGAAGAAGACTCACCAAGCGTTGAGCTTGAGAAGACAATTGAGTCTTTTGCTTTCGGTTGGAAAAGATCTCTGAGGCTGCTGAAGAAGTGCAGTCTCCAGAAATTATTGATGAAACGACCAAATCTGTTTGGCCGATCAGCAGAGGCAAATCGAAGACCCTATTGTGGACATAACTGTAACGGTGAGAACAAGAAGCGGCGAAGAAAGCGAGATCTGGCGACGGTGAAGAGCAGCAGAGTTTGCTACCCTCTATTCCTGAAAAGGAAGTGCAACAGGGAGAGGATGAAGACGATGATGTGATTATGTGCTCTCCATTGTACCCAGACATCCAAAATCGTCTAAGAGCATAGAGGAAATGGAAGCTGAGTCACTCTAGGGTGCAGTTTGAACACCCAGAGTTTATTGATGAGGAAGAGGAACTCTTCAGGTTTCTTGAAGTTGATACAGTGCTGCAAGCCCTGGATGAGGATAAATGTATTAATATGCTGCAAATTCTAAAGGAAAACGAACAAGCAAGAGCAGCTGAGGAAGCAGAGGCTCGTGAGAAAGCCGATTTTGTCCTCTAACTCGGAACCAGCGACCATACTCATCCTCATCTTGACATACTCTCAGGCAGTGATGAGGACATGGACCCTATTCTTTGCACAAGAGAAATGGACATGCGCAAGCCATGCGTGAATCCACGTTGATGCATGAGCAACAGTTGACGGAAGGACCAGGAGAGTCTTCCAAATCACAGTTGGAAATTGATCCGTTGGGAGTGGTACAGCAGATTGCCACTGTTATTGCGGCAACCACTTTCCCGATTCACTCGGAAAGACGGATCTAAGGAATTGGCCATGACACCGGAATTTGGGCACCCAAGTTAAGCCAACCCCTGCTGAAGGTGTCTTACCACCTGCCCCTACGGCTGACCACTCATTTGACAAAGCCGGAAGTCTGGAGCAGAGTGACCCCAACATAAGTCACTCAGCTGGTGAGCCAGCTGAAGGGGAAATTCACTCCACCGCTGCCTAGGTCCGAGGATCTTTGCAGCCGACTCCACCCCGAATCTAGGAGGCGAAGTGGAAAAGGAATAAGAAAAGGAAACACAGCAAGTTGTCACTGACGAAGCTCGGACAGTTGAATCTGTCTCAGCAGAAGTGCCAACTGCTCTGCTGGCCGAGATGCTGCTGATGCAGTCGAGGCACTGGATGGTTCTGCACTGAGAGTTAACACTCTGGGCAATGAAAGTGCAATCCACAGAGTTGAGACTCTTGTGGATGCCATGCAAAAGAAGACCACTAAGACAAACGCGCTTGTCGAAGGGATTGTCTGAGCCCGCTGCGATTGAGACTGTAGGAGGTAATGAAGGCCTAAGGGAGGTTGAGACTTCCATAGGTAAAAATCAAGGAGATAAGAGCATTCCGCAGACCATAATTGCTGATTCAGAGGAGGAAATCAGTGCTCTTCATGACTCCCAGGATGATTCTGATACAACCTTCCTGGGATCTGCAGATGAAGCTGAGTCTACCCCAACTGCACATCAAAAAGACTCAGCTGAGGATGTTCTTCCTAGTACGAGTAAGCCAGACTTCAAGGCTGCTCGACAAACATTCAATTTTGATGATGAGCTAAGCCTTCAAGACTCATCATCTTCCGATGACGCTGATGGTGCAGCTGAGGAACAACAAATTCATTTAGCAGAATCCACTGAGGCCGAAGAAGATGTTAAGGCAGTGAGGCTCGTCGATTAACAAACCACTCACCAAGGCCCAGCTGAAACCGAGTCGTCTGCACAGGCTCCCAAAGCTGCAGCAGACTCCACTCAATCGGGCACATCATAGGCACGAGTAACGGTAGAATCTATACCATATGTCCGTGATGATGCATTTGAAGAAACTTTCCCTTTCTCTATTTAGCTGCCTGAACTTGATGAAGACACAACTCGAGAGCAGCGACGCTTCAACGTCAGACCTGACCCAGTTATTCCCATAGATACTATCATCCCAGCAGACTTTGATTTTGATGCTGCTTGGCCGCCAGCTGAGACCGAGGTGACAGCTGAGGTACGAGAGGTCTTCAAGACAATCTTTGCAGAGATTGAGAAGATAGAACGGCACCAGGCCACATTGGATATGCAGCTGGACAAAGGGATGGCAATCTTACGGCCGATCTGCGCGGAATAGTGATTAGAATCAGGGAATGGTGTCAACAGCAGCGTACAATGCGACTAGAATAATTCAGATATTTCAAGGCATTGTACAACAAAATGTTGATCTGGAGCGCTGATAATGCTGACATGAAAAGGAGGATGCCAGAAAATATTGACAGAATGCATGCCTCCCACAACACTAAAATGGAACTGCTGCGAGAATTTCACAAGAAAGAACTTCTTCGCGTAGAGGAAAATATGAATAACAAAATCAGCCTTCTCATGGCTAAAATGAAGCTGGTGGCAGCCAAATCCAAAGCCACCCGCTCAGAATTTCGTACAGCATACTCCGCAGTAGACTCTAAGCAAAACTCAGCTATTAGCCGCCTAGATTTTATGCTTGCTGGCATGTTCCCAGGGGTTCCTCTCTCCTTTCTTTGATGCCAAAAAGGGGAAGAGGAATACACATCGAAGACATTAAGCGTCGGATGAGAAAAAAAGGACGCAGCTGAAAAAGAAGAAAACATTGAAGAAACGAGAGAAAAAGAAAAAGGAAAAGAGTTGAGGAAAGTTCAAAAGATATGACTCTAATGTTTGCTTGAAACCCCTCAACAAGGCTTGTCACAAATTGACATAATCGGCAAACTTCCAGTAACTCTGCCGCTCCAACACTCTGTTGTACATATGTCTGAGAAGAGAAAAATCGTAGAAGCAGGGATGAAGGAGGTCGAAGGAAAAATGGATGCCCGTGTGATGGATATATTGAAACAATACGGAGGCATTCTGGCAGGAAAAGATACAGATGCCATTTTAGACATCGAAAATGAGCCGAGATCAGTTGATGAATTCAAAAAAATGCTCGAATCCGAAGGATACTTCGAGAACATGTCCATGGCCCAAGCCTGGGACTTGTACTAGGAAAAAGGCCTTAAGCTGTGGGAAGAAGGCGATAGCGCAAAGACTCGCGGTCGGCCAGACTACAAGCGACAAGTCAACCCGACAAAAGGAAGGCTCCCGTACAATATATACCCAGAGGAAGAGGAAGAAGTGGTAGAGGAAGAGGTTTTAGACCTAGACCTCTACCCAGAAACATTGAATACATAGATCTAGGAAAGAAAGGAGGGATCTATTGGGCTGGATATGATGCCATACCAAATCTGGAAGTGGAGAGGAAAAATGCTGAGTATGTTAAGAGAATCGAAGAAGAAAATAGAAGACAAACTCAACTATGGGAAGAAAGAAAAGAAAGAAAGAGAAGAGACGATGCTGCAAAGAGAGCATACGAGAAAAAAAAGTAGCTGAAGAAGAAAAGAAGAGAAAGAGAGCTGAAGAAGAAAGAAGGAGGGAGCGAAGGCGATGAAGTGATTGATGTCCACCTCTTCATGTATTTTACTAATTGTAAATGCATACATATGTAAGTCTTCTGTACGTTGAATAATGTTGGGAAATTTATTGTTTAGATTTTGATGAATGCCATGTAAGACTTAGAATAGGAAGTTGGCACCCCATTTTTGTTGTAAACCGCATTGTAACAAATAGGGTTGGTTAAGTTTGAGTTAAGTCGGCTATGCCTAAACATGCAAGAAGACAATACGGACTAGAAGGAAGACTGTTGCAAAGACAGTTGAGTATGGCAAAGAAGAGAAGACGGGAACTCGTGAAGGTGCGGTGAGTAAAGTATCGGTCAAGTCAACTCAAGATAGCCAATTCTCAAGTTGAAGTGACGAAGAGTCATCCATGATTGAAAAGTCGACTCTAAGTCACCTGGGGAAAGCAAGGAAATGCGGTCAAGTCGAGATAATCGAAAGAGATCCGTTGCACGAAAATCAAGAGAATTACTTAAACAAGTAATACCTCCATGCTACCTTTCTCAAAGTGCTCAGTCCCGAGCGTGCAAGGGGAATGAACCATGGGAAGCACTACACCGTGTCGAACTCGAAAAGTCAAGAACAATTCATAGGAAGTGGCAACTCAAGGACTGCAACAAGACAAGCCAACGACCACAAGTGACTTTCAAAAATAAGCTTATCTCTTCAACGGGCAAATTTTTGAAAGATCACTATAAAAGGCTGAGGAATGACTCTGAGAGAAGGTTACCTTGACTACTTGAACCACGAACATTTCAAGAAAACATTTGAATCAGTAACCTAAAATATCCTCAAATCATTCAAGATTAATCCTCAAGCCTACACTACGAAGAAAATCAATCCATCACTCACCTGTGAAGGAAAGATAGCTTCAATCAGTTGAAGAGGAAACCTTTGAAGAAAAGGGGTCTACATTCCACGGAGGATTGTGGGAAGGTTCAAGGTCGAACAAGTCTCGAGTTTTGGAGGGCTTCGTGATCAAATCCAAAGAGCTTGAGCAAGTGAGTGAGCAAGTAGTAAGCAAAGGCGGTACGCCACGTGAAGAAGGCGAGTTGCACGAGAAGCCACCTGCGTGACCAAGGCATCTCGCATCGAGTCCCAAAGGATCAAGTCGGTTGTGTGATCAAGACTTGTATCCGGATACATTACCACTCGTATCTGATCAATACTTAGTGGATTCCTCCAGGGAGTTGGAGAAGAGAGGAGTAGAAGAATTACCCCATCTTGAACCTCTATAAAAACTTATCGTGTCATTTACATTTCAAAGATTTTTATTCTTGCACTTTATCATTTAATTCTGTTTGATAAATTTGCTATCCACTTGATAATCTCTAAGCACTAAAACCAAGGATTAAATCATAACTAAACCAAATTTAAGGGTGTTAAGTCTTCCGCTGAAAACAAACTACGATTGAGCTAAGTCTTTAGTAGTCTTAACTTGGTGAGTTATTCTTTCAACGGCTCGATCAGTGCGTTGAGTGACTAACTCTCTTGATTAACTAAATTAGTGTCACCAAGGACACAAAATGTGTAGTATCAACTCTGAACTTTTAAAAGGACTAAATCGGAAAGTTGGTAAGGTTTATTCAACCCCCCCTTCTAAACCTTACACTCACACCCCTTGGGACCAACAAGTGGTATCAGAGCGGTTGGTTCATTGATCATTCTGCACTGGTTACTGAACTAGATCTCTAAATTTCTCAAAGTCTGTTTTAGTACTTAAGTTTTCAAAACTCCTTTTATCATCAAAAGATATTATCATGGAAGCAAATTTGACATGCATCCCTATGTTCACAATTGAAGAATTTGATGATTGGAAAATTGTATGCGACTCATCTATCAAAGATTACATGATGAGATGTGGATAGTGATAGAGGATGGGCCACTACAAATTTTAAAAGTGAACACAATTGGTAAGGAGAGCTGCAAAATGAGGCGAAGAGGATGTTGCTCTAGACCAACTATGGTTGAAAAACCAAGAAGCGAATGGACAAATGATGACGAAAAAGATATAATCTGGACAATGTGGCCAAGGACATCCTTTACAAAACCTTGGACAAAGCCATGTTTCAATAAAGTCAAATCATGTAGAACGGCTAAAGAAATTTGGGACAAGCTAACATTGATTTGTGAAGGCTCGTGAGCAAATCAAGGAAAATAAATTATCGGTGGTCAGTACAAAAATTCGAGAATTTCAAAATGATCGCGAGGAGATAATGTCTGGATCAACTGGATGCTCGGTTCACGAAATTACCAACGAGCTATCTGCTCTTGGAAAAACATATACACGAGAAGAAATGTGTATGAAGATCCTAAAAAGTCTCCCACTGAATGGGAAATGAAGGTCATGGCACTAAGACATTCCATGGACCTATCAAAGACATCCAACCATGAGCTATTCTCGGATCTCAAAGCCTAATTTGGTGAGAAGAAAAGACCGAGGAAGAGAAACAGTTGTACCCAAAACAATGCTCTAATTGTTAAGGATGGCTAGAGAGTTGAGGTCAAAGAAGTCATTTACCCGGAAGAAATAGCCCGATGGTTAAAAGGTTCAACAAGTTCTTGATAAAAACTACAAGAGAAGCAAGGCGAATCCTCCAGAAGACACTCGGCTCCCTCCAAGTCAAGGAAGATAGGCCAACCAAAAGAAAGATCATCAAAAAGTCAATATCAAAGGGTGACAAACCAAGAATGGAAAGAGCTGATCAAAGGGTGAATATCTATCTTTGAACTATAGGCAACCGGGGTCACTATGCCATTGATTGCCCATATCCTGTAGTCAACAAATACGGGAATGAAGAAGAAAGAAAAGTCTTGAGAAAAGAAGACAAGAAAAGAAAAAGCGATGTTGGTGCAGGAGATCTGAGAAACCAAGTCAAGAGACATAGGCGATTGAGAGTAGTGTGAAGTGACTACTCAAGTGACTACGAAGAAGAAGCCTTGATCTGTCGATGGCCAAGGAACAAGACCAACGACCAAGAAGATGAGGTTCAAGGAACAAGCGAGTGCCAAGGAACCTGGTACATGGATAGTGGTTGTTCCCGGACATATGACATGAAACAAGAAAAATCTGTCAAAATTCAAGGAAGTCAAAGGCGCAAAAGTTATATTTGGAGAAATGAAGCTCCGGGGAGAAATAAGAGGCATTGGATCCATCAAGAAAAATGGATTAGAAATCACGGATGTTGCATATGTTGAAGGACTCAACTTCAACTTGCTAAGCATCGACCAACTCTGTGACAAGGGATAGGATTTAACATGAGTATATGCCAAATCAAGGATCTTGAATCAAATGAAGTTGTGTTGCAAGGATGCGAGACAAAAGAACATGTATATCGTGGATTGGTCAACAAAACACCAAAGACTGTCTGTTAGCAAAAAGCACAAATTGAATCAAGTTGGTTGTGGCACAAGAAGTTAGTCACCGAATTTCAAAATAATTAACAAGCTTGCGGGAAAGCGATCTTGTGGAAGGACTTCTAGACTCAATATACAAAAAGTAGAGTATATATGACGCATGTCAGAAGGGAAAACAAATCAAATCATCATTCAAAGAAAAGGCATGTCCATCTTCAACAAGAATATTGCATTTGCTACATATGGATCTATTTGGTCCATTGAACCAAATAGCATAAGTGGGAAGAAATACACTTGGTGGTAGTAGATGACTACTCAAGATATACATGGACAATATTCATGTGTAAGAAGAAAAGAAACTCTCTAAAACTACCACATCTAATGAAGAGGATTCAGAATGAGAAGAGTCAAACCATCATCAAAATAAGATCGACGAGAGGAATTGAGTTTGTAAATGGTATAATAACTTCGATATTGTATTGAAAATGGCATTGGTCAAGAATTAGGCTGCGCAAGGACTCCACAAATGAGAATGGAGTTGCGAAAAGAAGAATAGAACTCTCAAAGAAGCGGCAAGGACCATGTTAGCGAGAAGCGGGGCTACCTAAAAGATTTTGGGGTCAAGCGATAAACACAAAGATGCTACACTCAAAATAGATGCATGATAAAAGACGGTGACAAAGACTCCTATGAGATTTGGACAGGAGAATACCAAATGTTGCATATTTCAAAATATTTGGATGTAAATGCTTCATCCATAACAATGGCAAAGATAATCTAAAGGCTTTTGATGCTAAAGTCGATGAAGGTATCTTCTTGGGATACTCAAAAAAGCAAAGCCTCTGAGTACTCAACAAGAGGACTATGGTTACAGAGAGAATCCATTCACGAGGTGTTCGATGAGCGAAATGTAAATGGAGAAGATATTGAAGAATCGATTGATAAGCTAAATCAACCAACCATGCGAGAAGAGTCCCTATCTTTGAAGTCAAAATCGTAATTATAAACTCGGATGAAGATGAGATAGGCGAGTCTCAAAAACAGTGGAAAATCTGCAGCTAAGTGATGACGAGAGAGCGATCAAAGCAACACAAATGCAAGACGATCAATCCGGCTAACTTACTCCAACCTCGATGTAAGATGGTGAGAGACCATCCACGAACTTGTCATTGGAGATATAAGAGAAGGTGTCAAAACAAGATCCTTAACTCAACAAGAAGTTATGTTCACATGCTTTATCTCACAAATAGAGCCCAAAGATGTGTCACAAGCATTGGATGACACACATTGGATTCAAGCTATGCAAGAAGAGCAATCGGTTTGAAAGAAACAAAGTATGGGAGTTAGTTCAAAGACCCACCCATCAAAATGTTATTGGCACTAAATGGGTGTTCGAAACAAGATGAACGAGGAAGGTTCAAAGGGTAAGTAAAAACAAAGCAACATTAGTAGCCAAAGGATATTGCCAAGAAGAAGGATAGATTTTGATGAAACATTTACCCCTGTAGCAAGATTGGAAGCTATTAGGATGTTTCTTACCTATGCGACTCACAAGAATTTTATTGTATATCAAATGGATGTAAAGAGTGCATTCCTAAATGGTTTATTGGAAGAAGAAGTGTATGTTGAACAACCTCCGAGGATTTGAGCGAGACTCTTGGAGATAAGGTATACAAACTCAAGAAAGCTCTATATGGATTGAAACAGCACCCGAGCATGGTACGATACAATTTGTCCCAATTCTTGATCGAGAATGGATTCACAAAAGGAAAAGTGGATAGAACACTCTTGAGAATTCAAGACAGGGGAAGAGCATCTTGCTTGTTCAAATATATGTGGATGACATCATTTTTGGATCCACAAACAAACAAGCGTGTGATAAATTTTCAAACCTCATGCAAAGCAAATTCAAATGAGCATGATGGGAGAGTCGACATTCTTCCTTGGACTCCAAGTGAAACAAATGAAGGATGGAACCTTCATAAGTCGGACAAAATACACCGAGAGATTTAATGAAAAAATTTGGTATGGAAGAGAAGTCTTTTGTGAAAATACCAATGAATACATCATCAAAATGGACATGGATGCGGATGGCAAGCCCAGATCAAACAAGATACATAAAGACTTATTGGATCATTGCTTTATCTCACGGCAAGAAGGGCCGAACATCACCTTTGTTGTAGGTGTATGTGCGAGATTTCAATCTGCTCAAAAGAAAGCCATATGACTCGGCAAAGAAAGAGGATCTTGAGATATTTGAAAGGAAGCCAAGAAGTTGGCTTATGGTATCCAAGGAAGGTGGATTCAAGCTAATTGCCTATTCGACTGACTATCTTTGGATGTAGGGTTGACAGGGAGAGCACCTCAAGTACATGTCAAATGCTTGAAACAAAAAGGCTAATTTCCTGGTTTAGCAAAAAGCAAAATTCAATAGCCACCTCTACAATGAGCGAGAATACATAGTGCGGGGCAGCTGTTGTTATTGCCAAATCCTATGGATGAGACAAACAGATGAGAGACTATGAAATTGAAGAAAAGGAAATTCCAATCATGTGTGATAACACAAGTGCAATTGCAATCACTCAAAATCTGTGTTGCACTCAAGAACAAAGCATATCGATGTCGATATCACTTCATAAGAGATCATGTTGAAAAGAAAGACATCACCTTGAATATATTTCAACTGATAAACAATTAGCCGACATATTCACAAAACCATTATGTGAGTCAAGATTTGAAGAACTCAAGCATGAGTTAGGGTTAATTGAGGTGACACTCGGAAGACTCAAAGAAAGGAAATGAAACACAAAAAGGGAAAAAGAGTCAATTCTCAAAATCGGCTAAATGAATCGATCGATCGGAAAGACAAACTATCCAATTAGGCGACAAATGAGTCACTATGAGAACTCAGAGAAGAAGAGTTAAATCGGCTAAGGGACAAGCCGAGTCATTTATGAGCAAAGTGATAAAACGCAATCGTTTTTACTAAGCGGGAATGTTTTTAAGAATGACGTCAAAGATAATGATGATGTGTACAGCAAAAGCTACACACCAAGCTTATGATTGGATATAAATGCTGCCGCATTAAATTCGAGACATTAAATGCTAATCGGCGTGCAAAATCTAAGCCGTTGATTTGATCACATTTCAAAACCACCCGCACGCCCTTTCGGAAACCATACTTAAACCATTTTCGTCCGTTTCTCTCACATATTACCAAAACCTGTTCATTTCTCTCTCGGAAAGGCAAAACTCTCTCAAAACCCTATCAATCTTCAAATCAACTTCTAAGTTTCTTTACGTGAAATATCGAAAAATGGCATTGACTTATGATTTCGTCTGTTTCAGCTAGGAAGCAAATCCACACCGGTCTCTGTGGATTTCAAGGTATGGTCAAACAGGGTCCGATGACGCCCTCATAAAGAAGATCGCTGAAAGCTCGAAAAGTCCGGGCTAAAACTATTTCGACAATGGAGCTCCCGATGACCTATGTGGAAGAGGTCGCCGCCTCGTGAACGCCGAGATTCACGATGAGGATCAAATCCTCTGTTCACGGGAAGGAGTTCATCATCTCCGCGCAAGGATTTGGCGTAACACCGCCATTACCGCGGAAGGAGCACCGAGAAATCAATGAAGTGATGTAGACTTGGTCGCTTGGAAGAAGTGCCAAGACCGACTATCTTGATAAGATAGTCTACACATGACCAACAAGAGGCTGGCGAAGGAGACTACCACAAATCGTTGGACATAGTTGCCAAATGCATAGACATCAAATTTGGCGGCTTTGACCAACTATCCAAAGCAAAATTGATCGTCATGGCTGCGATCATTGAAGAAAAGCAAGTAAATCAACGGTGAAGTTTGTCTACGGCACTACGCCAAAATGTAGCGAACAAATCCTTCAAGGAGAATGGAGCATTTGGAGATCTCGGGATACGGCCGGTGATTGGCCGTGATGGAGGTAAAAGGAGTCCTCTTCGACATGGAAAGGCGTTCCACGTAAACAAAAGGATGTTCAGATCAAACCTCTCTCGGCGCACAAGAGAGCCTACGCCAAGAGAGTCGATACAAGTGAGGGGGGGAATCACCACTGGAGATACGATTGTTTCCTCTCCACCAAAGAAGAAAGTTGCCCCTGCAAATGCTAAGAGAACTCAAGTTGCCCTATGCAAAAAAGAAAACCAAATCACTCCTCGCCTCGCAGAAACTCACTGCCCGCATGATCGTGTCTCCTGCCCAGGAAGGCCGGGCCGAGAAGGAATCTCAAATACCTTCTCCGGTCGTCAAACAGAGGAGAACTGATAAGCCAAGACGACCAGCTCCTCGAGAAGAAAACAACAAAGACGCCCCCGCCGCCAAGACTCGAAGAAACTCTCTCCCGAACCAAAATCTCTCTGCAGTACAAACTAAGAGAAGAAGAAGAATCTTCAAAGCGTTCCTCCGAACTTGAGAAACCTACGAGTCGGCCACTCACCAAAACAGACATCTGACATCTGTTGGAGAAGTAGAGTCTCGTAAATTATTGATGAAACAAAGTCTCACTGAAGGCGTCAATGAGAGGCAAATCAAGACCAGTATGTAGTTCGAACAACGAGACACAAGAAGTAGCCGAGAAAGCTAACTCGCTGTTGACGAGATTGTATCCTCTCCCGCAATGTAATCACGGTAACACAAGATGGAGAACCGTAGCTTGCTACCTTCTATCCCTGAGAATGAGGGACAACAAGAAGAAGCTGATAGAGATGATGATGTGATGATCCTATCCCCACCTTATCCAGACATCCAAAATCGTCTGCGAGAGTGGAGGAAGTGGAAGTTGAGTCTATCCAGGAACAGTTCCAACGGCCCGAGTTTATCGAAGAAGAAGAGGAATCGATGAATTTTCTTGGAGTGACCACGTGGTCCAAGCTTGGATGAAGAAAACGCACGTATATCTTGTAGATCTTCAAGGACAAGGAAAAGGAGAGACAGGGGAGCCGAGGCACGTGAGAAGGCCAGCATTTGCCTATCACCGGCACCCGCAGAACATACACATCCTCTCCTCGACGTCCTATCGCGACGATGATGAGGATGAGGACCTGGACTTCTTCGCCTGACGAAGAGTTGCAAATGCAGCAAGCAATGCACGAATCTAGAGTCCTTCATGAACAAAGAATGATGGAGGGACCAGGAGAGTCCTCCAAAACACAGCTGGAGATAGACCCAATGGGAGTGGTGCAGTATATTGCCATCGTTGTTGCTGCCACCACTTCCCCAACTCACTCGGAAGAAGGAACTAAGGGAAATGGCGATGAAACTGCGGGTTAGTGGGGACCCCGAGCCAACCCCTAATGAAGGTGTCTTACCACCGCCCCAACGGTTGAACACTCGGTAGAAAAACAATGGGAGTTTGATACGAGTGACCCCATTCCAAGTCACTCACCGGTGCGCCACCGAGGGGAAACTCCTCCACCGCAGCAAGGTCGGAGGATGATGCGAGGACTCTACTACGAATCTAGGAGGCGAAGTGGAGAAGGAACAACCACAAAGTACACATCAAGTTGTCATCCACGAAGCTCGCATTGAGACTTTGTCTCGGTTGAGATGCCTCTGAGGTGCCAACCGCTCTCCTGGCGTGCGACGAGCCGATGCAAGGCAAACGTAAGGAATGAGTTAACACTGCAGGCGATGAAAGTGCAATCCATGGGGTTGAGACTCGATGGATGCCACCGCAAGACCCTAAGACATCCGACATCTTTGTCGAAAGGGATGTCCAAGGCCTCCATTTACGCATAAAGAGACTATAGGAGGTAATGAAGGCCAACGGAGGTTGAGACTTCCCCTGGTAACGGTCAAGTACATAACATCTCTCCGCTATCATTGATCCATCTGAAAATGAGATAAGCGCTTCACGATTCCCGGATAATCCTGATGTAACCTTTCCGGGATCGGAAGAAGACGATGAAGTTGAGTCATCCCCAGAATCGATCCAAAAGACTCAAAGCAGAGGATGTTCCAACCACGAGCAAGTCGACCTCAAGACTACTCGTCAAACTTTCAATTTTGATGATGAGCCACCCATGGAAATCTCATCATCGTCCGATGACGCCCGATAAAGCCAAGACCACGGCTCAATTGGGAGAAACTAGTCGAGACCGAAGGCTGAGACAAAGGCTCAGCAAAGTGGGTCAACTTCTCACAATGAGACCCCAATCGAAACAGTCCATCATGCGCGAGCTCCTCAAGCTACGCAGGTTCGACTCCACAAGGAACTTCACGAGCACCACTCATCATTGAACAAATCCCGATTGCCCGTGATGATTCCTTCGTAGAATCATTTCCCTTTTCTCGGAGGTACCCGACCTCCCTAAAGAGTCGAAAAGAGATCTCGGCGCTTCCGCACTGCATCCTGTCATTCCATCGATTCCATCATTTATAACTATGATTTTGACGCCTTGGCCATCGGTACCGAAATGAGAGGAAACAAATTAAGTTTGGGAGGTGTTCAAAGCATTATTTACCGAAATTGAACGTATGGAGAGGCACTAGGCCTCGATGGACATGAGATCGGATAACAGATGCCAACCTTCTGGCGACTTGAGAGGCATAATAGTCGAATCGGGGAGTGGTGGCAACAAGAAGAAACAATGCGTGTGGAACAAGCTAGATATTTCAAAACATTGTTCAACAAGTTCGTTGGTCCGGGAGCCGAGAATGCCGATGCAAAGACGCAATCGAGAGAACACACAGAGCACTTGCATGAATCTCACACCGCCGAGATAAAGTCTGGCCAGCTGCGTGAGCAAAATAAGAATGAGCTCCTGCGTATGGAAGAAAACATGGATCGAAAATTGATCTTCTCATGGCCGAGATGAAGTTGCTTAAAAGTGAATCAACGCTACTCGTTCGAGTTTCGTGCGGCAAGATACTCCGCAGCAGACTCGGCGAACTTCGACTATCGGCAGATCGACTTTACGCTTGCTAGTATGTTTCGAGCGTTCCTCTCTCCTTTGATGATGCCAAAAAGGGAAGATGAATACCTTAAAGCACAAGAGATCCTCGACGTTGAGAAGGAGGGAACAACTATAAAGGAAAGACAAAATGAGAGGTCTCAAGAGCAAGAAAGGAAATTCTGTTGAGAGGGAAGGATCGGGAGATGTCACCCTAATGATTGCACAAACCCCCCAACAAGGTCTTGTCATAGCCGATATTATCGGCAAAAAACTCCCAGACTGCCACTCGCCACCCAACACTGTTGTGTCATGGTGAAAAGAGAAAGACATTGAAGCGAGGATGGAGGAAGTGGAAGGAAGGATGAATGCCCGAGTTATGGATATCTTGAAACAACATGGAGGCATTCCGGTGAGACGAGACACTTACGCCATCTCGGATGCGAACCGAGCCAAGATCGATTGATGAATTTAAAACGCTCGCATCCGAAGGATACTTCGCAAACATGTCAATGGCTCGAAGCCTGGACTTGTATCGGGAAAAGGGTCTCACGCTATGTGAAGAAAGGCGACGAGCGAAGCAGACTACGGCGATCGCTCTGCTTGGTCACTCACACTCACTCAAGAAAGAAGACCCCAGACAATACACGCCCGAGAGGAAGAGGTAGAAAGAAGCGTGGTGGAGGAAGAGGTTTCGCACCCAGGCCTCGCCCAAAAAAATTGAGTACATAGATCCGGGCAAGAAAGGAGGGATCTCTGATCGGGGGTTTTTTTGTAAGTAGCCAATCTGCAGAGTGGCTAAGAACAATGCTAAGTATGTGAAAAGAATTGAAGAAGAAAATAAAAGACAAACTCGGCTATGGGAGGAAAGGCAAGAGAGACTAAGAAGAGATGAAGTCGCCTTAAGGCATATGAAAAAAGAAGAAGAAGGCGGTGAAGATGAGAAAAATAGAAGAAGACCGAAGATGATGATGGCGAAGAAGATGAAAGGAGCGTGAAGGAGATGAAGTGTTCTATCCACCCGCTTCATGTATTTTACTATGTAAATACATACTATGTAAGTCTTACGTAATAAATCAGAAATTCTCTATTTTTGCGTAGACATAGATGTTAGCTACGATACACCTTTGTAAACATTGTTGTGTAAAGGACAAGAATGTTATGATCAATAAAAGGATTGATTCTACGCATACATTCTCTGTAAATACACTATCTGTATGTATCTATGCTATTTACATTTTGAATGTTTTAAGTTTTGGCATCATCAAAAAGGGGAAATTGTTGGGAAATTTATTGTTTAGATTTTGATGAATGCCATTTAAAACTTAGAATAGGAAATTGGCACCCCATTTTTGTTGTAAACGCATTGTAACAAATAGGGCTGGTCAAGTCCAGTTAAGTCGGCTATGCCTAAACATGCAAGAAGACAACTGCAGACTAGAAGGAAGACTCATTGCAAGATAGCCGAGTATGGCAAAGAAGAAAGATCGAACTCGACTGAAGGTGCAGCTGAGATGCAGTGAGTAAAAGTATCGATCAAGTCAACTCAAGATAGCCAAGTCTCAAGTTGAAGTGACAAAGAGTCATCCAATGATTGAAAGGCGACTCTAAGTCACCTGGGGAAAGCAAGGAAATGTAGTCAAGTCGAGATAACTGAAAGAGATTCGTTGCACAGAAATCAAGAGAATTACTTAAACAAGTAATACCTCCATGCTACCTTTCTCGAAGTGCTCAGCCCCAGAAGCGTGCAAGGGGAATGAACCAATGGGAAGCACTACACCGTGTCAGAACTCCGAAAAGCTGAAGAACAATTCATACGAGGAAGTGGCAACTCCAAGGACTGCAACAAGACAAGCCAACGACCACAAGTGACTTTCAAAAATAAGCCTATCTCTTCAACGGGCAGATTTTTGAAAGATCACTATAAAAGGCTGAGGAATGACTCTGAGAGAAGGTCACCTTGACTACCTGAACCACGAACATTTCAAGAAAACATTTGAACTGTAACCTAAAATATCCTCAAATCATTCAATATTAATCCTCAAGCCTACACTACGAAGAAAATCAATCCATCACTCACCTGTGAAGGAAAGATAGCTTCAATCAGTTGAAGAGGAAACCTTTGAAGAAAAGGGGTCTACATTCCACGGAGGATTGTGGGAATGTTCAAGGTCGAACCAGTCTCGAGTTTATGGAGGGCTTCGTGATCAAATCCAAAGAGCTTGAGCAAGTGAGCTCTAGTAGCAAGGCAGCTGCCTGTGAAGAAACCGAGTCGCACGAGAAGCCACCGCGTGACCAAGGCATCTCGAGGCATCGAGTCCCAAAGGATCAAGTCACCGTGTGATCAAGACATTTATGGGACTGTTACCACTCTTGTATATTGATCAATACTTAGTGGATTCCTCCGGGAGTTGGAGAAGAGAGGAGTAGAAGAATTACCCTATCTTGAACCTCTATAAAAACTTATCGTGTCATTTACATTTCAAGATTTTAATTCTTGCACTTTATCATTTAATTCTCACGATAAATTTTCTATCCACTTGATAATCTCTAAGCACTAAAACCAAGGATTAAATCATAACTAAACCAAATTTAAGGGTGTTAAGTCTTAGCTGAAAACAAACTACAGTTGAGCTAAGTCTTTGTCTTAACAACAGTTATTCTTTCAACGGCTCGATCGAGTCTGTTGAGTGACTAACTCTATGATTAACTAAATTAGTCATTCCTCCAGGACACAAATGTAGTATCAACTCCGAACTTTTAAAAGGACTAAATCGAAAAGTTGGTAAGGTTTATTCAACCCCCCTTCTAAACCTTACACTCACACCCCTTGGGACCAACAAATAAGAAATTGTGTAATTTCTATATTTTTGCGTAGATATAGAATGCCATGTTTGCTCTGCTACACATTGTAAACAGCTGTGTAAAGGACAAGAATGTTATGATCAATAAAAAGATTGATTCTATGCATACATTCTCTGTTACTACATTGTTTGTATGTATCTTTGATGCTTACATTTTGTATGTATGTTTTAAGTTTTGGCATCATCAAAAAGGGGGAAATTGTTGTGAAATTTATTGTTTAGATTTTGATGAATACCATGTAAAAGTTAGACTAGAAAGTTGGTACCCCATTTTCCTTGTAATTTGCATTGTAATAGATAGGGTTATGCAGTGAGTCCAATCGGCTATGCCTGGACATACAAGAAGTCAACTGAGATCGAAATGAAGACTTCTGTGTGAAACAAATGAGTATGGCAAGGAGGAGAAGTCAAGAACTCGGCGAAGGAGTATCGGCTTGATACAAAATTTTGTGTGCAATGCGGTGTGTGAAGTGTCGATCAAGTCAACTCAAGCCAAGTCTCAAGTTGAAGTGACGGATGAGTCATCCATTGTTTGGAAGCTAACTCAAGTCACCAGGGAAGTTAGAGAAGCTGCGATCAAGTCAACAAATCAAAAAATCCGTTGCCTGGTCAAGCTTACTTAAAGAAGTAATACTTCCATGCCGCCATGTACGAAAGTGTTCAATCTCGAAAGCGTGCAAAAGGAATAAACCAATGGGAAGCATCGCACCTCGTGTCGAGACTGCGAAAAAGTCAACATTCATTTAATACGAGGAAATGTCAATATCAAGGACCGCAACAAGACAAGCCAACAAACACAAGTGACTTTTGAAAATTAGCTATCTCTTCAATGGGCGAGATTTTTGAAAGTTCACTATAAAAGGCCGAGGAATCACTTTGAGAAAAGGTTACCTTGAAAGTACCGAACCACGAGCAATCAAGCATTTATTCACACTTTGTAACACGCAAAATATTCTCAAGTTATTCAAGCAAATCCTCAAGCCTAAATTTGAAGGAAATCGATCCAACACCAAGTTGTGAAGGAAAGACAACTTCAAACTTGAAGAGGAAACTTTTCAAGAATCAAAAAGGGTCTACATTCCAAGGAGGATTGTAGAAAGGTTCAAGGTCGAACCCCGTCTTAAGTTATTGGAGGGCTTCGTGATCAAATCCAAAAAGCTTGAGCAAGTGAGCTGAAGTAGCAAAGCGGTACCTTGTGAAGAAGGCTGAGTCGGACGAGAAGCAGCATTTGTGTGACCAAGGCATCTCCGGACTGAGTCCCAAATGATCAAGTTTGTGTGATCAAGACTTGTATCGGGTGATAACCACTTTGTACTACGATCAATACTTAGTGGATTCCTCGGAGAGTTGGAGAAGATATGAGTAGAAGAATTACCCCATCTTGAACCTCTATAAAAATATTTTGTCATTTACACTTCATTTTAATTGCATATCATTTTATATCTGGCGATAATTTGCTATCAACCGATAATTAACAAAGTGCAAAAATCAAGTGTTTAAAACAAACTTAAACCAAATTCAAGGGTGTTAAGTCTTCAAATTTGAAAATCTCATCACGACCAAAGGTTTAGACTAAGCAAATGAGTTATTCTATCAATGGCTCAATCGAGTGCATTGGTGGCTAACTCTATTTGGTTAACTAACTTAGTTGTCCCTCAAGGACTTAGTTGTGTATTTAACTCGTAATATTTTAAAAGGACTAAAACGAAAAAGTTTGTAAGGTTTATTCAACCCCCCCTTCTAAACCTTACTCACACCCCTTGGGACCTACACAAGGCCATCAAAATCACTACAAAGGACCTTGCTGAGCACTATTTTCTACCCTCTGAAGGATTGAAGGGCATCACTGAGAAGGATGTCAACTTTGCTGCAGCTTGGAAGGAAGTTTTGAAGCCGGAGTATCTTCTTTAAAAAGCTATGTATCTGACTAAGAAAGGTTGTCTGAAGGATGATTATCATAAGCTTATGGACATCGTGTCCAAATGCATAGATATGATGTTTGGGAGCTTCAACCAGCTATCACGGACAAAGCTGATTATGATGGCTGCGATTATGCAGGACAAGAAGGTGAAATGGGTTGAGTTCGTCTTGATTAGAGTGTTCGAACATGATCAACAAGTCCTATAATGAGGATAGGACTATTGGAAGTTCGCTGGGATATGGCCTTGTAATTGGCCACTTGATGGAGGTTAAGGGGACTACTCTGCGCCATGGAAATCCTTTCCATGCGAACAAGAGGATGTTCAAGGTGAACCTCTCTGGTGCCCAGAAGAAAGCCCATGAAAGGAAGGTGATACAAGTGAGTGGGAATCGGTGACCTAGCGAAAACACTGGTGAGACCTCCCCAACTCTCTCGCCCAAGCCCATTTCTAAGAAGAGAGCTGCGGCAATAAACCTCGCTTCCCGCCCAAGCGGCTGCATCAAGAAGACACCTACCCAGCGGCCAAACCCAAAGCACCTACCCTGCTACTGTGCCCTGCAGCCAGGGATCGAGGAGGAACCTCCGCCTTCCTCACGATCGTGAAGAAGACGCCAGCGACCGCTAAGTCCACGGCAGTTGCGTCGAAGAAAGACAATATTGAAACACATGCCTTCACCCATGAAGAACCTAAAGAAGTGGAACCAGAGATTTCATTGATTGCCACCAAGATAAGACGGTTGTTCAAGAAGTCTAAATTAGAGAAGACAACCAAGTCCTGATTTTCGGCTAAGGAGACCGCCGTCGAGGCTAACGATGCAACCGAGAAGATAGCGTCTTTGATCAGTAGGGTATTGAAGACCTAGTTGTGCGGGAGACAACTGCGGAGAAAGAAGGAGCTGAGACAACCAAGACCGTTGAAGAAAAGGTTGTCTCACCCCCTCATACTGATGCAGTTGAATCTGAGGAGGAGCACGCTCCAATAGCCACCATTCTAGAGGCCGGAGAGGATGATGATGATGATCTAATTATGTACTCTCGATCTATCGGACATCCGGACGGTGTTAAGGAACTGGAAGCTGGAAGGCTAGATTACTCCGAAACGGATTCACTGTGCCTGGTTTATTGATGAAGAAGAGGAGCTTTTAAGCTTCCTTGAAATGTATCCATCCAACAAGCCCTGAATGAGGAGTTTTGCATGGATGCTCTTCGGGCTATTAAGGATGATGAGAAGGAGAAAGCCCTGGAGAAGGCCAATGCTATGGAGAAGTTAAAGATATGTTTGCACATGGGAACCCATGAACATTTCATGGAGTCAACTGACAACAGCGATATGGAAGAGATGGACCATGCTGCTACAGTCGAGAAGATTGAGTTAAAGCAGGCCGCAAGTGAATCCCGAGCCATGCACGAGCAGAACCTTCAAGAAGGTCCAGGAGAGTCTTCCAAAATCTCTTCTCGGACTGATTCCATTGGGAGTGGCGCAGGAGATTGAATCTGTCATTGCAGCGACCACGTCCCTTTTGCATTCTCAAGAAGTCTTTTAAGGAAACATCGATGAAGCTGGGAATAAGGGCACCCAAACCAAGCCTACCCCTGAAGAAGGTGTTGAGACACCTGCCCCAACGGCTGACTACTCAAAGAGAACTATAGCCGTGTCTTAGGAGCTGAGTAACCTCATTGTCGTTCACTTAGCTGGTGCACAAAACATTGAAGTTTAGAGGGTTGGAGGATGCTGTGGAAAACTCTCTCCACCACAGTAGGGTTGGAGGATGTTGTGAGAGACAAAACATTGAAGTTTGGAGGCGAAGGCGAGCAAACCACTAATAAGCAGAGTGTAATTAATGATGCTCGAACAGTTGAGTCAATCTTAGCTGTGATTTCCTCTGATATGCATGCCGATGAAGCTGTTGCTGCAGCTAAGGCAAAGGATTGAGAGGCCACGGGAGTTGTTACTCTTGGCCATGAAATTGTAATCCTAGGAGTTGAGACTCTGAAGGATGCCAATGTAGAAGAACATAAGATAACTTAGTCTATCGAAGGGATTGTCGAAGGCCCCACATCGATTGAGACTGCTGGGAGTAACGAAGGCCTAAAGGAGGTTGAGACTTCCTTAGGTAAGGAAATTGAACAACAGAACATTCCTCAAGTCGAAAGAGCTGCTGCAGAAGAGGAGATTAGCGCCCTTCGTGATTCCCAAGAACACATTGACACATCATTTCTAGGATCCGAGGATTAAGCCGAGTCCACACACCATGAAGATTCAACGATGGACAAGGCTGAGGATGTTCTCAAATCTCGGAGCAATGTCAATGATAAGACAGCTCCCATGAGATTCAACTTTGATGATGAGCCATCACCCCAGGCCATATCAAACTCCGATGACACTAATGAGACAAAATGAGGACATGGTAACTCGAAAGGAAAAACTCGCTGAGACCGAAGAAGTTGTTAAGACAGTGAGGTTCGATCCGAGCAGATCCCTACAATCGCTCGGCTCAAATAAATCGATTCAAGCAAAGCTACCACAACATGAGTTGATAATGGCTCCAACGGCTCCCCGCAGCTCCCACAGTGCGAGACCGAGCCATGATCTTTGCCGGTTCGAGGCAGAAGAGCCGGCACATCGCAAGAAGAACAAGAAAAGGCCCTCCCAGCGTGGACTCTTGGGGATTCCTTTTGTAAGAGATGATGTCTTTGAAGACATCTTCCCATTCAATGATGAACTACCAGACATGGAAGATGAGTCTACCAGAGATCAAGAGATGTAGACCGTGCAAGAAGAGCCCATCATTCCAATAGATTCGATTGTGCTAATGTGTTTTGATTTCGATATAGTGTGGCCGAAAGCAGAGTCGGCTTTGACAGCTGAGTTCCGAGAAGCCTTCAAGAAAATTTGTGAAGAGATTGAGAAGATGGAACGCCACCATACATACCTGGATCTTAGATTGGACAATCGTGATGCAACCCTCTGTGCAGATTTGAGAGGAGTTGTGCTTCGTATAAGGGAATGGGCTGCACATCAGACTGCCATGTACTCAGAGCAAGTTCGCTACTTCAAGGCATTATTTGCAAAAATATTGGTATGGAGTGCGTATACGTCCAAGTTTCAGCAGAGAAAGAGAGAGTATATGGTCAGAATTGAAACCGAGCACAAGTCGGACATGGAGTTGCTTAAGCATCACCACCAGAGAGAAATTGCACGCCTAGAAGATAACATGAACCATAAATTTAGTCTTCTAATGGCAGAGATGAAATTGGTGACAGCTGAGTCAAAGGCTACTCGGTCAGAGTTCCGAACAGCCCACTCCAGTGCAGATATCAAGCAGAATTCTACTATCCACCGACTGGATTTCCTTCTGAACGGATTATTCCCTGGACTAACCCTTCCATTTAGTGATGATGCCAAAAAAGGATTGAAGGAGGAAAAGCGGAGTGACTAGGAGGCGAAGAAAGGTGACACAGCTGAGGGGGAAGGAAGTTCAAAAAATCTTCCTTTGAAACTTATGTATGCTGAAACCCCACAGCTAGGTGATGTCACTGCTTCTATTCTCAGCAAGCTACCGAAAGGGCTGACCGTTGAGTAGAAAGCTGAGATGGCTGTGAAAGATGCAAGAACAGCCATTGAAGCTGAATTCGAGAAGGTGGCTGAGAAGCAATCAACGCGTGTTCAAGAAATCAGAAAATAGTATGGTGGTCCTCTAGCCAGAAAGGATTACACTGCAATAAAGCCCCCAAGAGAATTTGCAATGTCTGATGCTGGATCTGAGCCCAGATCTCTAGAGGAATTCCAAACTCTAGAAGCAGAAGGTTATTTTAAATATATGACTCTACCTCAAGCATGGGATCTGTACTGGGAGAAAGGAATTGAGCTATGTAAGATGGTGATAAGACGAAGTTCAGATCCTTTCAAAAAAGTCAAAAGCTCGATGACAATATACACCCGAGGAAGGAAAGTCGAGTCAACAAGGGGTAGACATGGTGGCAGTGGGAGAAGCAGTCAACCACGACCAATACCATAAGATGTTAAGTATGTTGATTCACAGAAAAAGGGTCTCATATACTGGGCTGGATTCGATCAACTTGCTAACATGGAAGTTGCACGCAAGGTTGCTGGAGCTAAGAAAAGGCAAGAGAAAGAAAATGAAAGGGTGAATCGCGAATGGGAAGAGATGTAGCGAAGGGATGACCCTGCTGCTAAGCGAGCCTACGAGAAGAAGAATAAAGGAAAAGGAGAAGACCTGAGGATGATAGGAAGAGAGGTGATGAAGAAGAGAGAAGAAGGAAGCAGCCAAGGCGTTGAAGACAGCTGCGAACCCCTTCATGTATTTTACTTTGTTGTAAATACATAACTGTAAGTTTTCTGTAATAGCTCTGATAATTTCCTTGTAATGATCATTCTCTTTGTAACTTAGCTTAGATACACATTGAAAATTTGTACTTATATATAGCTTTGTTACTCGTTGTAAACAGCTTTGTAAAGGACAAGAATGCTATGATCAATAAAACTTGATTGTCAAAAGCATACATTCTTTGTTACTGCACTGCTTGTATTTGTTGTTTACTTATTTTGTTTGTTTTAAGTTTTGGCATCATCAAAAAGGGGGAAATTGTTAGGAAATTTATTTGTTAGATTTTGATGATACCATGTAAAAATTAGACTAGGAAGTTGGTACTCCATTTTCCTTGTAATTATGCATTGTAATAGATAAGACTGGAAGAGCTGAGTGAAGTCAGCCAAGTCAAGGATGCAAGAAGTCAACTATAGACTAGAGTGAAGACTCTGCTGTGTGTCAGCTGAGTATGGCCATGAAGGAAGACAAGGACTCGACTGAAGGAGATTCAGCTGAGTAACAGCTGTGTGAGGTATCAGTCAAGTCAAGTCAAAGGAGCCATGTCTATCAGTTGAAGTGATAGTTGAGTCAATCTTATGATTGGAGAAGACTCAAGTCACAAGGGGTAAAGGCAGAAGTCAAGTTGAGATGACTGACATTGATCCATTGGAAGGAAGTCAAGAATATTACTCGATATAGTAATATGTCAAAGCTACCAGGTCTTAAAGTGATTGGCCCAGAATGATGCAAAAGGAATAAGCCAATGGGAAGCACTGCAACTTGTGTCAGAACCTGTAAAGCTGTGAATCCATTTAATACGAGAAAAGGTAAACATCACAAGTGTTGCAGACCAAGAAAAGATAAGCCAATGAACAAGAAGTGTCATTTGAAATTGGCCTAGCTCTTCAACGGGCAAATTTCAAATGAGCAGTATAAAAGGCTGAGGAAGCAATTGAGAAAAGGTTACCTTGCAAACCTGAACCTAGCACGAACAAGCATTCATTTAGAAATCAATTAACCTGCAATATTCTCAAGATATTCCTCAAGCCTAAAACTCAAAGAAACTCGATCCAACACACGCTGTGAAGGAGAGACAACTTCAACCAGTTGAAGAGGAAACATTTGAAGATCAAAAAGGGGTTTCCAAGTTGAAGGCTTGTAGAAAGGTTCAAGGTCGCACCAAGAGATTCAAGTTTGTTGGAGGGCTATGTGAACAAATCCAAGGACTTGAAAGTGAGCTGAAGTAGCAAGGCGCAAATTTCCTCATGAAGAAGAAGAGTAGTCGCGGAGAAGCCAACCGGGTGATCAAGGCTGTTTCTAGACTGTTCACTGCTTTGTAACTTGATTTGTTACTTAGTGGATTTCTCCTGGAGTTTGAGAAGAGTGGATTAGAGGAATTACCCCATCCTCGAACCACTATAAAAATTATTTGTGTCAATTTACTTTCAGCACTTACATTCCTGCATATTTTATTATATCTGCTGTTAGTTAAATCTGCTATCCAACTGATATTTAACAAGTGCTAAAACAAATGTTAAAAACAAGCTTAAATCTATCAAAAGGGTGTTAAGTCTTCCGCTGTTAAAATCAAATCAACTAAAGTTAAGTATTAGCTTAAGCGGCCGAGTTATACTATCGAACACTCTATCGAAATGTTGAGTGGGTAACTTAGCTGAATATAGCCAACTTAGTTGTCCCCCAAGGACACAACTGATTTGAGTCAACTCTGTTGAAAAATCTTAAAAAGACTAAAATCGAAAATTTGGTAAGGTTTATTCAACACCCCCCCTTCTAAACCTTACACCACACCCCTTGGGACCTACAAGTTTTAATTCGTTTCTTAATTGTTTTTTTTTAGATAATTAAAATCAAATATATCTGGTTAGAGTGTTTAAGATTTACTTTTTGTTTATTGTGACACATAATATTTATTTGTCGGCTAAGTCTTCCTTGAGAGATGACTTGGGATAACTTGCCACTCTATAGTAGAATAATATAATTGTTTTTAGGTAATATTTGTTAATTATTTTTCCATATGTTTTGTAATTTGTTACTGGAAATGATAGGATAATATAATTTTCTATTGGTATATGTTTAATTGTTATAGGCATTTTATAATTTGTTAGTGAAAATGGTAGAATAATATAACTTCTTATAGGTAATACTTTGTAAATTTTATATTTAGGCATTTTATAATTTCATAGCCAAAATCATAGAATAATCAATGTTTTGTAGTACTTATTAAATAATAATCATGTTTAGGAATTTTTTAAATAATAATCATGTTTAATTTTTGAAGATATGTTAAACCAAATAGGAGGAGAAGTTATTGAAGCAACACGTATTGATCGTAGGACTAGCCAATAAAATTTAGAAGTTTTGTACGAAATGATGGGTTTGGATCAACACCGGTATAAGTTGAAAATTTTCAATAAATATTTTGACAATGGTATTTCACAAGTGATTCCAATTAATATAGATTATCCAATTAATAAGGATTGGGTCCTCATATTTTTCTTTGATTCAGAAGCTGGTTTAAGGTTTGTAAATTTATTTGTTGTATCATAAGTTTTGTCTCACACAGTACCACCACCAATTTCAGTAGAAAATGAATTTTATCAATATGCATCTTACATTATTAGTAACTCTTAATTGCCTTCGGTTACACAAAGAATAACAAATATAGGTTTGGATAGTGCGTCTGGATTGAGTCAGTGGAATTTGTATGATTTGAGTTTGCTTGCTGAAAATCAATCTACTATTGTTGAGAATTCTAATAGATACACATGACTTCTAACCTTGGGGCTGATCATTTTGGTCTGGATTTCCCGGAAGACTAGGAACCTAGTGATAATAATGAGTATAATGATGTAAATGATGATCATGTTGAGTATATTGATGCGCAAGATCATATAAATGACCATTTTGACTAGCAACATGTTTCTTTGATAGTTTCCTCTCATCCTAATTTATCAAGATCTTTTTTTTAAAGTTGGCATACAAAGAAATTACTGATGATTCAATTGGTATCCCGACATCGGCTATGTGTTATGACTTTGATAGAGATGAGCTGGAAAGAATATGGTTTTTAAAGATTAAAAAACATGTATAATCCGCAGTTAAGGATTTTTATGTGCGTCATGACAGACAGAAGTATAGGGTTGTGGAATCTAGTCCAACAGTGTGGAAAGTTCTTTGTAAGCAAATCAGTCAGGAGTTACCGAGATGAGCTTATCATTGTAACAATGCAATTGGTGAATGCAATTGAGTTTTGTGAAAAGACTTTTGATATGGCAAATTACTAGGCTGAAACCTCCCCTTAGTTGTATTATGAGCATTATCTCCAAAGATCATAGAAACGTGTGTAAACATATGATTGCTAATGATCTTATGGGCATAGTCCAATGTGACCCAGTATACGATATCAAGTATGTTTAGCAAAATGTTAAGGATAAATATGGATATGAGATTTTGTACCATAAAGCTTGGCACAAATTGAAACATGCAAGGGAAAATGTGTATTAGACTTGGGTGACCTTTTGTCATTACTTTCCTAAGAATATGAGGACGCTGCAAAAATATAATTTGGAAATAGTTGTTGAGTGGTTCCATAAATATGTTGATGACTGTGGCGTGTATATGTTGTTGTACGTATTTTGGGCATTTAATCCATGCATCAATTGTTTAGGCATTACCGTAAAGTCACTCATGTCCATACTAAATGCAAGTACAATATATTATTTTTTGTGGGTCTTGATGCAAACCAACAAGTGATAACTCTAGAATGTCTATAGTAGATGAGGAAACTTTTGGATCAAAGCATTGGTTTCTTCACATGGTGGCTAAACACATTGTCCATGGGCTCATGCAATCTTAGACGTTGTTGTCTGACTATCTATTGGTAATCGCGATGTCCACTTATTAATTATACAATTTTGAAGATATACCATCTGAATCGAGTGCTCCAGCAATTTGGTTTTAGACATGGTATTCCTCAACATATACACCATACACATATGGAGCTACATGACATTGATCGTAGAGGTCGGGACACCACTGAGGACATTTTCATCAGGCATGGGTCTAGTTATGGGATCAGAAACATTCACATCTACTTTACATGGAGCCAATTATTGGAGATGATAGTACGGTCGAGGGATATATTGAGTGTTATGGTGGTATTGTAGGACGATTGATATCACATGTTCACTTGCCTATGTTCCACCCATCAAACACAACATCACGTGATGTCATTGTATACTTACTACTTTTTGGCTTGATTTTTATAGTATAATACAAGCATCAGGACAAAAATATTTATGCATGTTATTTTTATTACTTAATAACTTAAGCTTAGTTCAGTTCAGGTGTCATTCGAGGACATTGAGTCATTTGCATATTTACAATGTGTTGCTAGAGATGTCAGTGATGGCATTGAGCGTGTATTGAATATGCCTCCATACCACACAGGTCCACCAGTAGATGATATATGCGGCAGGGGGCGACAACATCGGCCACAACCATTTTTAACTGGTGCTTCTACATCTCATGATGTTCATCCATCGGTCATGACAACCCATGTCGATAAACCTAGACCTTCTACTTATACACCTCAGATGCACCATGGTATGAAATTCGTAAGAATTTATATTAAAAATAAAAATATAAAGTCTTTTAGTTGATCACTTTTTATTATATATGACAGATCCATCTACATCCACTCCAAAGTATTATATCCCTCAGCTAAACTATGTACAACATACCATAATGGACATTATTTATATCCCATTACAGATAGATTATGGTGTTATGGGAGTTCCATATGGTGGTCATGATTAGTCTACATCCTCCACATTTCAACATATCGCCTATTTTATTTCTGCCTACACTTGGTGGATATCATGATCATGGAGAGTCTACCTCATCAGCTCCATCTATTCATCATACCATAGTTGATAAAGAAGATGATGAGCCCCACTATATTTTGCACATGATGACCAGACAAATATTGATAGGCGTATGAGTACTAGACAGAGGCAAACACCTAGGTGTGGCACTGGATTTTAAGATTTATGATGACTTGTTGTACATTTTTAGGTTATTTATGTGAATTAATCAAATTTTAGAATATTGATTCCATTGTGTATTCATGTGTACTGCCAATAAATATAATCAATCAACTTTATGTGTTAGTATAATAAATCTCTCAACTTTTTATTGATGGGTAAGGTCACATAAACTGATAAGTGTTGTCACTGCAAAGAATCGGTCAGCCTTACGATGACGTGTAATGTCAATGTAGATAAATTGTCAGCCTTACATTGCTGTGTAAGGTCAATACATAAAATCTCTCAGCTTTATACTGATGTGTTGCATTCATGGTTATTGTTCACTAATTGTCAATAAAAATCCTAGCAGGGCTTAGAAACCAAAGGTCATTAACTCAACCTAGTAGCAAACAAAGATTACTTCACTTTCTCATTCAATTTTTAAAATGAACCCATATTTCATCCATTTACCACCCCAATTAAGCGAGAATCCATTATGTCTATTATTTACTACAATAAAAAATACAAAGTGGACAAATCGGTGAACATTTTTCTCATTGATTATCTGGTGAGTGAGTTGAATGCTGGCAACTAGTTGATATGTAAAACTTTGTTGGAATTTTTATTAATTTCTCGTGTGAACTTACATATATAATTATAATTATATTATGGACTATCTAATTTAATAGGGCCAATTAAGTGGTCTAATCTAATAAGGCTCTAGAGATGTCTGTTGGGTATGGGCTTTGCAACGTGTAGAGACCCAATACTAATCAATTAGGATTGATGAGCTCTTAATTAACATATTATATAAGGAACTCTCATTAGGGTTATGGTCTCTAAGTCAAATCAGTCATTCACTCATCTGTTCTTCCTCATCTTAGAGAGAGAAACCATGAGTATCTAAAGGGTTTAGTTGTGGAAGACGCAAACCCAATTAAGGATTCACACCCCGTCAACACATATATGAGGTATTAATTGTCGTATATACAGATTTACGGATTTAAGGTACTTCCAATTTAGATTTAGATTTCTAATTGTTTCTTGATAATTCACGTGATTATTCTGGGATATGAATTAATTCTATTGATTCTAACAAGTGGTATCATGGCCAATCATGTTGAATTATCAAGAAAAACTTATGTAATTCTTTCGATGATTAAATTCAGATTTGACAAAATTTTCTTGTGTTCTCTATTGGTGAGTATCATATTTCGGTTTCTACTGTTGGGTATACGGGCAACAAAGATAGAAATACTTTGTTGTATAAATGTGAAGCAATTTCACTATTGTTGGCTGAAGCCATTTTTTTAAATTGGAGGAGTTATCAGGCCAAGCGATGGCTTTGATACTAAAATTGTTGGGTATATGGGTGTAAGTATAAAAATATGAGAGACATTGAGAAATAAATTAAAGGAATTATCGGCTTTACTCTTTTCATGTGATCGCTCACAGATTGCATTACACTGTGTTGCTCACTTGATCCCACTTGGGGATTGCCCTCTTTTGGTCCTCTTGGGATAATCCAAATTGGTTGCACATAGTACATATTTATAGACCTAAGATTTAACTATTTGCTAATTAAAAATACATCACTAAAATAAGTTGGTTTGGTGACATTTCTCTACAACCATTCCTTTTGTATGTGGGTTGTTGAATGAATCACAACAAATGGACACGTCTATGAAGATTACAAATTATAATTTTAACATCTACTTAATCAATGGAATTATATATTGAGATTCAGTCGTTCGGTTTCTGTTGGTTTCTACTTTGTCGATGGGTTTATAGAATAATTGTGAATTTAAACTTTTGGTGTTTTATAGATCAAATTAAAACATATTTTAGTTAGTTATGTTTCATAAATTGGGGCCTTTATTTGCTATCGTAAACTATGGACATTGGGGAATTTGTAAGAGGTCGATCCAGTTTTCACGGCCACATCACCCTGCCAACATCAACCTCAGTGCCTAGACTCAACTCATGTTACATTAAAAGATTCACCGGCGGATGGTTGAAAGATGACGTGCTGGATGAAAAAGGTAACGGGTTGCCATGATAGAAAATAGGCAGACGCACGGCCGCGAGCCTGGTCGGCGGCGGCAGTTGCTGATAGCTGCAGACGATCTGAAAGTATTGGTGTTTTGTAAGGTTGACGATTTTCCAGGTGAAGGCTTGATCGGCAGATTGTTAAAGTCGGTGACCCTTGGGGTTGACGGCATGACTCTAATGTTGGTGAGACAATAGAAAGAAACTTCTAGAATGTCCACTCACTTGGGTCCAACTTCAAATTGGGGTCAGATTTTGACTTGGGCCTAAATTGGTAGAAAGAGTTTTGATATGATTTTAGGCCTCATCCTAATTGGCCCTGAATAAAGGTTGCTGGAATTATTTTATGATTTAAAATAAAGTTAGATGTGGGCCTAATTGGCTCTAAAATCTATTAAAGGTTGAATTGTTGGCTACAATTAGTTTGAATCCTAAATTCAACCATAAATATTGGATAATTTTTGTATTTTATTCAAATATAATTCGTAAAGAACTTGACCCGCATTCGGTTAAACCCTAATAAAGAAAATTTAAAAGTTTGATTTTAGGGCATGTTTGGTTTTTCTGACTTTAAATCAAAATAATGAATTAAGGTTTGAGTTTATTTTATTTTAAGCTCAAATTTATATGGTTTCATTATGGGCTTAAAATTTTGGATATTGAACATGATTTGGATCTATTAACATTTTGTTAGATTTATGACCCAATTTGGTTATCTGGGTTATTAAATCTAAATAAAGTTGAATCTAAAGTCTTGTTTGGTTTTCTTTGGACTTTAAATTGAAATAAGGTTGATTTTGAAATCAAGTTCATAGAAAGTTGAATTTAAGCCTAATCTAGCAATTTGGGTTTTAAGCCCAAATAAGGATGAAATTTTTGGCTTATGGTTAGAGCTTGCTTCATTAGGTCATAAAGTTGGGATGAATTTATTCATACCGATAAGGATTGAATTAGAATTAAATTTGGGTTGAATTTAAATTTAATCTACTAAGATTACGACCCAAATTTAGTTATAATCCTGATAATTAATTTTTGTTTAGTTAGCAAATTTTATCTTTATATTTCAAGATAAATTGGAATAGAATGTCGCCAAAGTGACCTCGGTTACTAAATTTATTTTGAAATATTAGATTCATACAAAAAAATTGTAATTTATTTATATCTATGCGGATAATAATCGGCTCCAAAAAAGGTTATTACCTGGCCAGATGATTGACATATGAGGCGACACCAGAATTATATTATATTTTATGTCTGGTATTTCATTAAATTAATTGAAATAATATGTTGCCAAAACAATATCTATTGTGTAGATTTATTTATTTTGAAATATTAAGATGTGTATGTCTATTATTTATGCAAATAATGATTGGCCCGAAGGAGGGTCATTACTTGGTCGAATACTAGACATACATGTGGTAATAAATACGTGATAATTATTAGGTTATCCATGTAAACAATAATCGGCCCAAAGGAAGGTTATTGTTTGACAGGACTTATTGTTAGTATTTGATTACTTAATTTGAGAGTACCACTTACAATTGATGCTCTTGTCCAAAGACTGAATATCAATGTTGTGCTAGGTATCTCAAGATGGGCCCACTATTATTTTCTAATTAAGTGTGAGCATTTTTTAAAATTTTATTTTCTGAATTAAATTTCTGCTTGTATTTGTAGAATATCAGTCTATATGGATTTTATATTACGGTTATTTTAGAGTTTCAAATTTTTTGGGGCATTATGTTTGAGGAGGTTAGTGCTAAGGAGTTCCTTAAAGATACTGATTAAAACATGTATTTTCTTGACTAATCTTGTTTCAATAAAGTTATAAAGAAAAATGGAACATACGGTAGGGAGTACATTAGGAGATGTTTTTTTCTCGCTTCAAAGTAAAGTTAATTAAGTTAGAATTCTCTATGGTATTATTCATTTTCTTGTACAATAAGAATTTTGAGTTTAGTTACAACACCCTAAAGACTGGAATGACTCTTCATAAGACCATGTCTCGTCGTCGTGACGAAAAAGAAAGTTTGAGCAAGAAAATACTAAAAGTACTCACTTAGCAACTACCCCTCAGGATATGGATATAAAATTTATAGTTGGGACAACACAAAAAGAATGCAAAAGAAACGGGATGAGGAACTTACCTCTTACTTCTGCAATAAGGGTGGAACATGAAAGAAATATCCCAAGTAAGTATGTCGTGTTAAAGTTTCTTCTCATTTCAGCTTAAGTTTCAGTCAGTTTTGTTTTGTACCTAGGCATGCTTTGTAGGTAGGTATTGGTTCTACTACTCGCATATATTTTAATGTAAAGTTATCTTGGAACCAATTACAAATTGATGTTGAAAGATGCATCTGTGAGGGTAATGGTAAAACAGTTGTAGTTGAGACTATACAGATTTAGGTTTATCATTGATGATAAGGTTAATTGAATTTTGAAGAGACTTGCGCAACTTTATTTATATTTCTATTTTGAGCAAATATTGGTTATGATTGTTCAATTTTAGAGATGGTAATTTTGTTCTCTTTCAATATTCATGTTGGTTCTTTATCATTGATGATAACCTATAATTGTTGGATGTGATTATCTCATTTAATGAAACTTTGCATGCTAGTTCACATGGTACAAAATACATGAAACAATAAAAGAATTAAGAATGTGGTAAGAAGTATGATTAATTATTATCCCTTACTGAAAACTACGAGAGAAGTACTAAGGATTATGACATGGATTATTAATAGCGTTCTAAACATAAGCAGTAGCTAGCTAAAGCCCCTTATGGATTATTAATATGTGAATATTCGATACTGGATATTTGTATATTTGGGGTTGTGATAATATCTTCGGCCTAATAAGAGAAATTGGACTCAAGAACTATTAGTTGTTACTTGTTAGATACTCTATAAGGTAATTTGAGATGGAAAACTTGAAGGTTCTTGAGGAAGTTGAGTTTGAGGGGAGAATAAGGTTATAAACATTATGATGAAAGATGAATTTATTTTCCTCCTACAGTTGCAATTGACAATTATTAGGCTTTCATTCCTAACATTGTTCAAGATGCAAATTCAGATTATCAAGATAATGTTAAGGAAAACCCTATCCGGAATAAGATAATATTTCTAAAGGGCAAACTCAACAACCTCAAGAATGGAAGCCATGAAAAATTAGATGAAATTCTTAAATGACAATAACATTTTTTGGGTCTCATCAAATTGCCTGAAGGTGTGAAACTTATTGGTCATAGATCTACATCACGACCAAAGAGATTCACATGTAGTGTTGAGATACATAGGGTTTGCCATGGTGTCAAGAATTTCATCAAAAGGTAGCCATTGATTATAAAGAAGCTTTCATTTTGAATTTATCGAAAGACTCTTTATAATCATTATGGTACTTGTGGCACATTTTTATTTTTTAGCATGCTTCTTGTTTATGGTAAACAATCATCGTTAAGTTTATCTTATTTGGTTTTGAGATATATAAAGTTGATGAATATGTCATAGGTTTAATGGGAGAGAATCTCACTGCTAAGGAACTTAAGTTTGATTCATTCAGTGCCCCAAGAATGTGTCTAATATTTAAGTTATACGAAAGGCTAATTATATATTAGTTATGAGAGGTCTTTTGTATTTTCAAGTATGTATGCATCCAGATATAGCGTGCATAGTAGGATTATTATATAGATATTAATCATATGATGGATCATTTGGAAAGTAGCCAATAAAGGTATTGTAAAGTATTTACAGAGAATAAATATTTATATGCTCACTTATCAGAAATCAGATCTTTGGGAGATCATTTGGTATTTCTGATTCCGATTTTATTTGATGCCAATTAAGTAAAGAGATCTAGCTTGGGCTGTACTTAATTGTTAGTTGGATGAGTTATTTTGGGAAAGTGCCAAGCAGATACTTATAACTCATTCCACAATGACAACTAAGTTCTAGCTTGTTAATTGGCATCTTATCAAGGAATATGATAGATATTGTCACTAGGCTACATGTTAAGACTGGTATTGATATACCATAAAGATAATGTGATAATAACTTGGTCTAACCATATTCCAACAACATAAACTTTTGAAGTTGAGGTGCACATATACTTCAAGTTTCTTGTTGTAACAAAGGAAGAATTCAGAGTCATTAAGTATCGATTGAACATATTCGGACAAACTCCATATTGCGGCCGCTCACCATGGTTTTATCACCTAAGGTGTTTTATGAGCATAATGCTCATATAGGTATTGTATGGTTTTAAAGATGTGCATGCTCAGTAGTAGTTTGTAATTTGGTGTTCTTCAAGTTCAGACACATTTCAGGATTATTTTTGCAGAATAAACACTAAAGTCTTGGTTCTGGACCCTGAATCATTTGCAGTTTTGCATGATCTCATAAGGAATAAAGTAGGACCAGTTGGGAATAGGCATGTTGGAGATCATGTTACATGTAATTTCCATGCTACACATCCATACTCTATCTATGTTATTGAATATATTGGTGTGGTGACCATTGATGGGTCTAGTTACCATTTAAGTATAACAAAAGCCGCTTTGATCACACATTCATATAGGAGATGCACCGTTATTTCTTAGGGGATATCTCAAGGATAGATAGCATTTTCAGTGTGCACTCAGGATTTTAGAATATAATTGTCTCCAATAACATATGTAGTCCAAGTGGGAGATTGTTGGAATTTTTATTAATTTCCCATGTAGATTTACATATGTAATTATAATTATATTATGGGCTATCTAATTAATAGAGTCAATTAAGTGGTCTAATCTAATAAGGCTCTGGAGATGTCTGTTGGGTATGGGTTTTGCAATGTGTAGAGACCTAATACTAATCAATTAGGATTGATGGACTCTTAATTGACCTATTATATAAGGAACTCTCTTCAGGGTTATGGTCCCCAAGTCAAATCTGTCGTTCACTCATCTCCTCTTCCGCATCTTAGAGAGAGAAACCATGAATATCTAAAGGATTTGGTTGTGGAATACGCTAGCCCAATTAAGGATTCACATCCGTCAACACAGATTTGAGGTATCAATTATATACAGATTTACAGAATTAAGGTACGCTTCCGATTTAGACTTAGTTTTCTAATTGTTTTTTGATAATTCACGTGATGATTCTGGGATATGAATTAATTCTATTAATTCTAACAAACTCAACAACAAATTGGTTACGGCAGCTCAGGCTCAGCTTAAGTCCCAGTCCGAGTGCAATTTTACATTTTCTGAAGTCAACCAGCGGGTGAAATATTTTCACGATCGTTACACCATTTTATTCAAGAAAACTGTCATTAGACAAGGAAGATGCAAGCAACAAGAAATAAAGTTCGTATTTGGCCCGTCCAAGAAGAAAGTCTGAATGTGTGTTGTTTAGTTTCATATTAGCTTGCTATCGTTTTTGACAATGTATTTCCTCTGTACAGTTTCAACTTTAGTTTCAATTAACGTAATGAATGTGTTTTCTTTTGTTGTCTTAATTTATGAATTATTTTACAAAATAACTATGCGATTTAATAAATAAATAATCAGCTAATTACTCACAAGTGTAGGCGTTGGTCAAACCAACGTCTACTAAAAAAAATCTGACTATGAGTTTTTAAATAAGAAAAAGAAAAATTAGTGTAGACGTTGATGGCGAAAATGTTTACTCTAAAAACGTTAATACTATCAACCCTATAGATGGCACTAGGCGGGCGGCCAACCTGCCAAAGCCCGTTGGGCTTTTATGAAAAATTCGAGCGGTGGTCGGTCGATTTTAATTTGGCTGCGAAAATGGTTGTGAACCAACCCATACATACATTCCATGTACAAAAATCAAGTAGGCACGAAAAGTCGGGCTAGCCAGTCTTTGTCGGCCATTCAAAGCCGGGCTAAAAAATACGGGCCAACTGCCCCAAACTTCGGGCTGGTTGGACGAACATCAATGGTCGGCTTGATTTTGCCACCTCTAAGCAACCCCTACCTTTGGTTTTTTAAAGGTTTGGCAAATATCCTAGAAGTTTAACTTCTTGGGAAATTTGCCATATTCTGTTAAATTAGCCACTCATTCATCAACCTAAAACTAGCGTCAAACAAATTTCAACTTATAATTATGCGTAATACATTCTTGTATACCAATCACCATTCGCCACATTAGATTTACTTTAACTATTGATTTGGGTGAATAAATCAGATGTACTTCGGTTCGGATCACTTCGTCTCGAGCCTAGGTACTTTTGGATTGTGTCCTGTAAAAGAGTGAACGTTAGGCTAGCCGAGATGGTCCCTAGCTAAGACCCTCCGATGCTTAAGTTAGATACAGGTGTAAGGTCGCTAATAAACTAAAAAACGAGGTGACTAGTAATAAATGAGATACTTGTAGTATAGAGAACAGTGGGGTATTTATAGGTTTTGACTTTATAGGCCATACGATCTAACTCCACATGTCGACCTCGCCTTGGTCCACCTGGTAAGATCTAACAAACTAACGGGTTCGGGTTAGTAGGCGACCCAAACCATGACCTTGGGTCGGGTCACGACCCGAATTCAAAAAGCCGCGGATCCTAGCCCTTTTTAGCTATTTTGTCTATGAGCGAGGGTATTTAAGTACTTTGTTTTTGGATGTATATCAGCTATGCCCACCTTATGCTTGCACGGTACGACCCGTTATATGTGTATTAATTTATTTCAAATTCCATGACACTATAAGAAAAAAAATATTACCTACAAATTTAGTATAAAGATAACTACCATCTGTCACTAGGAGTAGAATTGTCAACGGGAGGGGCCAGTGAAAAAATTGGATTGGGTCAGGGCCAAAATTGCATCGATAATATATCTTGTCAACCCAAGCCATAAGTGTACTTTTATCAGCGTCATCAGGCTTGTCAAGCTTTGGATTATTTGAGAGGGATCAAAGTAGGCCGGTCCTTTTTCGGACCGCTAAAAATAAAGCCTGTCAGCCTTATATGAGAAAATGGTTGGCGATTTTGTCGGCTCTAACTAGGAGATATGGTATTTTGTCTTACCTATAGAGGTAAGACCAAGGGTTCACACCCTATCCCTCCCATATAATATAAGTGTGTGCATGGGAAGGGACGGCCCGAAGATTTATAAATCTCCAAAATCATCCCAAAGTTTGGAGATGACAAAAATAAATGTCCACACTCAATCAGAGAGAAAAAAATCTCCGTCCCCAGCCGTACTGAAAGTTTTGGACAGTTCGGGATAGAGGTCCGATTCTAATGGGACGTTATAGTATGATACCATTCGAGATGGATATTCGTAGATTAGTCATAAATAAAATACATAAAATTAGAAGCAAAAAAGAATATCAATATAAAAATCACCAAATGGATATATTTTCAATCTTTTTTTTGTGTAATCTCAAAATAGATACTAAAATCATAATAGGTAATACAATCCTAGATTCTAAAATCATAACCTTAATAACCTCTATAATATAATAATATTCTATTATCTTGAGTCATTACCCTTATCTCCTGACTTAGAACACATGTAACTAAAATTTGTATAAGTTTATGAGTAAATCTCACTTTACCCCATATACTCTCATTGTATATATCACTTTACTCCAATATACTTTCAGTTGTTTTACTTACCCACCTTGTACTATATATCTATTTGTATCACATTGCCCTCTTATGCAACTAAAATATTAATTTATCATCCTATTTCTTTATTAAATGACCTAATTGTTCCTACGATTATTTTTGAATTAACTTAATATCATTAAATACATATACTTTTTTTTTGAAATTTTTATTTGCTATTTATTAAATTTAAAATAGTTCCTATTAAATAACTGTATTGTAGGTTATTTTTTGTAAAGTAATATATTAACACATATTTGTTTTTTCTTAATAAATATAAAAACTATATATTGTATTGTAAATATTTTTTTGTATTCAAAAAAATAACAACTAAAATGACTCCTCTTTTACTATTTAACATGGTTTTTATGAAATTATAATTATTCAATCAATAATTAAAAAATTACTAATAATATTTCACATCTTTAATAAAAAATTATTTAGATATGTATTATATAATTTAAGTTTGTGATGAATATTAAATTGTAAGTAGAAATTTATTAGCTAATAGAAAATATTCTATTATATATTAAAGTTAAATAATTAGAAACTAAATGTGAATATAATAGATTTAATATTAAGCATTAATGAATCAAATTGTAGAAAAATAAGTACAAGTTTATTAATACTAAATACTTTAAAATTATTTTGTTATTGTACTAAAGCTAATATGTAAGGATAAGTGGTCTTTGTTTTGGATATATGAGTATAAAATAATATTCAAAAAGTATAAGGTGGTAAAGTTATACTAATTGAGAGTATAAAACGGTAAAGTGATACAATTGAGAGTACAAGTGGATAAAGTGATAATAAAGTACAGGAGAGCAAAGAGATATTATCCTAAGTTCATAATCTCAATATCTTATATATGACAACTTAACATAATCAATAAAATTATATTTATAATTCATGTGATGTGGTAAAAAATTAAATATAATTTTTTATGAAGGCTATATTGCCATAATATGGTACTATTACTCATTAGAGTATGTTTCTCTTTTAGATGCAATTTACTAAATTTCAAACAATTTACTCTATTATTAATATTAAAGTTTTTGGATCAATTTTTATGGAGTGGCAATCCAGAAAAAAGATCCATCCATTGGCGGAGTTGGGACAAGATTTGCAAGAGTAAAACGTCTGGGGGATTGGGTCTTCGTCATCTTAAAGCATTTAATGTCGATCTTTTATGTAAGCAAGCATGGAGAATTTTGACAGCCCCTACTTTGCTCATGGCCCGTGTTTTTAAAGCCAAATACTTTCCGAATGGAGACCTTTTTGCTGCGCAACTGGGCCCCCGCCCATCGTGGTCGTGGCGCAGCATTTTTTCCAGCGTGATTTATCTGAAAATAGGCGCAAGAAAGCAGATTCGGTCAGGCCTATCGACACGAATCTGGGTTGATCCATGGATTTCTTGTTACTCAGATTTTCGTGTTCGCTCCTCACGCCCCCTGAACTCCTCTGTTTCATTAGTTGCTGATTTAATGGGGCAAGAACCTAGACAATGGAATACAAACCTGATCCACTCCATCTTCTCTAATACAGAGGCACAATCAATTCTCTCAATTCCTCTTGCCCGTACCACCTCTCCTGACATTTGGATCTGGAACTTCACAAAAAATGGTAAATTCACGGTTAGGACCGCATACCATGCTCTCATGGAAAACGGCTTTTTTCCGGGGCTATAGTCTTCACACGGCACTTCCAGCTCTAATTCCAATCCTCTTTGGAAGAAAGTCTGGAAACTCCGTATCCCTCAACGAACTCAATTATTTTTATGGCGTTGCATCTCTCTATCCGTAGCCACCTCCGATAACCTCCGTTTCCACCATCTCCAATCGACGGATAAATGCACTTTATGTGATTATCATGATCCTACTTCGACACATATATTTTTTACATGTCCTTTTGCTTGTGCTTCTTGGAAATTTGCAGGTTTATGGGAGCTCATTCTCCATTTCAAACAAGAATCTTTCAACTTGTGGCTCCAGGATATCCTTCTTGCCCATGACCATGATATATGCGAGCTCGTTGCAATGATTTTTGACTTTATTTGGTATTTTCGCAACAATAAAAAGTGGGATAATACATGCGCAGACTCTCATATGGCTGTCCTCTTGGCGAATAATAAACTGATTGATTTTCGTTCGTCTAATTTTTGGCCTGAACGACCGTCCTCAGACCTTGTGAATCCATGTCTTGCTCCTCGACTTCCGACTGGACCATGTATCTATTTTGATGGTGCGATTTCCCCTTCAAAAGAAATTGCGTCGGAATTGGAGTTGTTACGTTTGATCCAGGAGGACTATTTATTAGTGGTATTTCGAAACGATTTGCGGGCATCCAAGATCCTGAAGTTGCTGAAATGTTGGCGTTTCGTGAGGCTCTTTCCCTTGGCAAAGAATTGAACTTATCTTTAATTGAGATTTTTGGGGATGCTGCTGCTATTATATTGGCTGTGAACGGCGAATCACTCTTCCCTGTTTCATGTGCGACTCTCCAGGATGAGATTGGTGATTTAAAGACTTCTCTTTCATTGCGTTGCATTTTTTGGATTAAGCGTTGTATTGCTCATTTTTTTGCAACTCATGCTAAAAACATGTCGTCTGACACATTTGTCTGACACATGTGAACCTTTGTTGCAGGACGATTTCCAGCACCGTTGATTATTAATGAATTTTTACCTTCAAAAAAAAAATATTAAAGTTTTTAAAATTTCACATACTCAACTTTAATTTCAAATAATGTATAGTCAATTCGGTATCAGAATATAAATAAAAATAAAAATAAAATATATGTATATATAAAAAAATCTTTAAAATTGGTTCTATATTCAGATCTTCGGTTCGTAATGGTTCGGTATGGTTCGGTACGGTTCTCGGCACATGTATTTGAAGAATCTCCAGAACTACCTGGAATATTTACCAGAAGGTTCGGTTCTGGAAAAGTTTATGTTTGGATATTTTTGGTGCGAACATTGGTAAAGTTTCGGTAATATCAAAGTCCTGTACACAGCCATACTATAATCCATTTGCAATGATTTGAATTTACACTTAAAAAAAATTGTACAGTATTGTCGTTTTAGGTAAATATTTACTAACAACATCTAAAGCTATTGCGAAATACCTACAATATTTCTGTTTGTAATTTTAAAAACTCTTGGTGATTTGTCGGTAATTTGTCAATATATTTTTGTGGAAAAATAATATATTTTATTATGTCGGTGTTTGTAGGTAACTGTAATATTTAGTGACAAAATCATTTTTTTTTTTTTGTAGTGTGCATGAGAATCAATCGACTTAATTATATGTGTAACGTTATATTAGATAATTGATTATTTAAAAAAAAAAAGATTCTAACAATATTAGTAAATAAGAGAAAAACCACAATGTGAAAGTTCTTATAATATCAGACTTTGTTAAGAAATTAACTAGTAAGAAATTCTGTCATTCCCATTTCAGTTGGATACTAATTTACTAAACATTTCCACATTCCTTTCTTCTTCTTTATTTTTCACCTTTTTTTTTTCTTTTTAGTGCATTAGACTTATCTTATAATATAATCATAAAACTATTTATGATATTCGCTTATTCAGTAAAAAAAAGAAATGCAAGTACTACTTGATTGAAGTACTGATTATACTTGATTAATTTTCCAAGTAGCGGTATAATATAATTAAATTGACGTAATATCGTTTATTTCCCAAAAGAAAGAAAAAAAATAGTCTGCGAATAAACTTCCAAATAATCCAAAAACACAAGACATTTAAATGAGTAAAACTGGAACAAATATTTATAGAAATGGATTCTTTTGAAGCACGTCAAAGAGTCCAGCCTTGGAAGAAATTACTGTCAACAGCCATGCTTCTAGGAGCAGATGACCCTTCTCCAAAATTATAGTGCTGATACCTGTACATATTACCAAAATATCCTCAAACTTTTCATTTTAATTCAATATTCTTTTATTTATTCTTCCCCTTTTTCGAAAAAATATGTAACTTAAGTATATAAATACCCTATTTGCAGCACAGGTTCTGGTTCAATTTCCATTGGATTGGAAGCTGGCACTTGAAGAGGAAAGCCACCATTCCAGGGGCACGGATGACCTTTCAGACCTTGCCCTTCTGCCTCAAGCTATATATTACAACGCTTTTCATTGGCTAATATTAATTATGTCTACTTTTACCATATTTTTAAGGGTTAATTACAAAAATTCCCCTGAGATTAAGTCTAACAACAGAAAAACTCAGTTATCTTTTAAAATTACAAATACCCATCTGACATTTGTTCTTAACTTATAAAATCTCACCTCAAGAGACATGAAGAGGGAAATATTTATACAAACCTGAGTAGGGCATTTGTAATTTTAAATGATAATTAACTAGAATTTTTTATAAATAGCTTGACCTCAAAGGAAGTTTTTGTAATTATCCTAATTTTAAAATGTTATATTTTATGAGAATACCGTTGACATTTCTAGTGAAACTCTGATCTTGAGCTGCTTGTTCATGTCTCCAAGTTGACGCTCCTGCAATCATCAACAAATTTATCAATAATCATACATAAAATACTACGAGCTTGTAGCTCAAGTAGTATTGCTCACCCTTAGCAAGGGCAAAAGTGTTGATCAGGGTTCGAACAAGGTGTTTCAGAGATTTTTGAAAATTACAAAAATCCCCTTTGAGGTTTGTTTTTCTATTATACTTTACCCTCTTAATAAGCAAAAATATTTTAAATACGGCACTTTAATTTGTAAAAATATTATAGTTACCACCTTACGTTTAATGCAGAATTAAACCTTAAGGATGTTTTTGTAATTATTTTAAAACTTCTCTGGGCTTTTGGTAATTATCCCTTAAAATTTTAATAGATTCACTATCAGCTATTCAGTTCTAAATAGCTTTTGGTAGCTAAGAAATCTACCTTTCTGCGGAGCTCTTCCATTTGTTCCATCATAATCTGTGTCTGCAACATAGGCAAAATTTCAGTCTAGGCAGAAGATCGAAATGGATTTTTAATTTCTTGCGTAACTTAGATTTTTAATGCCATCTTATACTATGTTTGGATCTTGAAGATAGTGATGAAACGCAAATGAAACTTGACACCATATAAATTAAAAGACCAATATATGGATGGGAAAATTAGAAAATTGGTCTTATAAGTTGGCCTGTTTAGACTTTTGGTCCTCTAAATTGGCCTATTTGAAAATCAGTCCTCTAAGTTATGAAATTTCAGACTTATGGTTCTCTAAGTTGGCCTGTTTGAAAATTAGTCCTCTAAGTTATGAAATTTCAGAAATTTCGTCCGATTTTCACCCGAAATTTTTCAATCCACCGGAAATTGCTGACTAGGATCTAAAACGACGTCGTACGAGCATAATTCTCTTTCAAGAGTATGCAAAACATCACCTTCCACGCCTGGCAACCATAAAATCTTCTTCCCGGATTTTCAATCGTCCAAGAAGTTCGTACTTGCGTGTGGAAAATGAGCACAAGTACGGACTTCTTGGACGATTGATAATCCGGCGAGAAGATTTTATGGTTGTCAGGAGTGGAAGGTGATGTTTTGCATACTCTTCAAAGAGAATTGTGCTCGTCCGACGTCGTTTTAGATCCTAGTCAGCAATTTCCGGTGGATTGAAAAATTTCGGGTGAAAATCGGATGAAATTTCTGAAATTGCATAACTTAGAGGACTAATTTCAAACAGGCCAACTTAGAGGACCAAAAGTCTGTAATTGCATAATTTAGAGGACTAATTTTCAAACAGACCAACTTAGAGGACCAAAAGTCTGAACAGGCCAACTTATAGGACCAATTTTCTAATTTTACCTATATGGATTGGGATTTGCTAACATATGTATAAGATGAATTATAATTATACTTGTGTCTTTCATCTAATATAGTAGAATAAGGAGTGAAACACGAAATCTGATCTCTGAGTATATATGTGCATGCCAACAAAATATATATGAAAACATTTCAACTCCAAAATTATTTGTGGATCAACATTGACTCAGAGAAAAAAAAAAACCTTATGTACACGTGTTATTCATCTAATTCAGTGGAATAAGAGTGAAATAGATAAAGTGGAACAGGAGATCTCATCTCATGTAGTTATATGCTTACTAATATCTTAGATCATTTCCGAAAATATACAATTCATGTCCGAACTAATATATATGAACCTTGAATCAAGAACCACATCACTACTTCCTCCAAATTAATTTTATGTAAGATAATAATTAGCAAAGAGTAACATTGTTAAGTACCTTCCTTTGCCTGGCTTGAACAAGAGCTCCTTCAAGTTGTTTTTCAAGATTCTGTAACTCCTTAAGACTCAACGGTCCGAGATCTTCTCCGAGCAAGTGCCTTTAATCCATCATTATTTAGATTTCAACATGCAAAAGATCACTCACATATATAAAATACCCGATATACCCTTAGTTAATGTTTGTTGGAAAATGATACATAATAAATACATTTACTAGATGAAGTAATAGGTATAACGGTAATTCACGAAAAACCTTTATTTCTTAGTCTTGAAAATGTCAGAACGTCCTCTTTTTGAAAAATTATTGATCATCCAAAACGACATTTATTGTGAATTGGACGGAGTATTTGCATATGAAAGGAGTTTAGTGAATAAGTGGCAATATTGACCTTTGAGTCCGTTGAAGAGATTCATACTTGGCCTTTAATCTTGAGACTTCTTGGCACCAGCTCTGTGTTGACACCAATTTAAAAGAAAAATATTGAAAATCTATAATTATGGATATAGTACATCAAATGTATACCACAGCTATATTTATACTGCAATTATAAGATGGCCAAGATCAAATTAAAACTAAAACCTGTGTTTCTCTTTCAGCAATATTGCTGTCTAGAGGATTATTGAAACAGCAACGTTGGTAGCGTTCAAGGGTCTGGGTCGTGCTGCAAGAATTACGATACATTTTTGTAAATCAACAATTCAAACAGTTGTTCAAGTTGTTGATAGTATATGATTAATAATTATAGACCTCATACAAAGTAAAATAATATTGATACTAAAGTCATGTTCCAGCTGTTAGATTATTTTTTTATTAACATAAGTAATAATAATAGGTTGAAGATCAATAAAATTTCAATAAATTTAGAAATAACAAAGAAACTAGTAAATAAAATAGCAAAACTAATGCAATATGAATTATGTTACAAAATTAATAAGCTAGTTCAACAACGAGAATAGCAAATAAACATTAAAGAATAAATTAACTTATTTATGAAAAGAAAAAAAGACAAAACTTGAAGCTTTATTCTCTTGAGGGTCTGAGCAGTGCATCATTATTGTTTTTGTACCTCACTGAAAATTGTGAAGCAGATAATTTCATATACATATATATAGATAGAGAGAGACCAATGAGAGTAAAAAGAGGAAGAGAGAGAAACCCTAGATCTTGCACAGAGGTCCAACAGGGGGTTTATTGGAGAAATTTCTCCAGCAAACACAACAAACCTAGTCAGTTTTGTGGTCTTTTCCATGGGAGTCTCAGAAAACCATAGAAACGTGTCGATCCCTCATTGGATATTTTATCAAAACATAGCAGAAAAAAAAATAAAGAATCAATCTTGAAGGAATAAAAGAAATGATAAGAAAAGATAGAAAATAATTTTAACTCTATAAGAAATCAGTTTTAAACAGATTAAAGAATAAAATAAAAACTAAAAGGGTTTGTCAGGAGCAGAGAGTACTCTGGTTAACAGAAAGCCCCAGTTTGCTATGATTTTGAAACACTCAGAAAAGGAAAAACACAAAGAAAGAGAGATCAACTTTAACCAATAATATTTCTGCCTCTTTTGTCTAAACTTAGTGAAAAGATAATAAATTGTATAAATTTTAAGAGTTTAGGTAATCTGAAGAAGGCCCATATAACTAACAACCAAAAAAACCCAAATTTAATCATTATTAAAACAAGAGCAAAAAAAAAAATGAATAATGGATATTAGTATTTTTGTGTGTATATATATAAATATATTGTCATTTAAGCATACCTAGTGCTACCAAATTCATAAAGCTTTCCCCTGCTAGAGAAGATGATAAGTGCCACCTCAGCATCACAAAGCACAGAAAGTTCATAAGCTTTCTTGAGAAGCCCATTTCTTCTCTTGGAAAATGTCACCTGTCTGTTGATCTTGTTCTCTATTCTCTTTAACTCCACTCTCCCTCTCCCCATTCTCTCTCTCTCTTTTCTTTCTTTTTTGTTTTCTTTTTACACAGAACAAAAGTGTAAATGTGTGTATTGTGTGTTTGGTTCTATTTATATAGAGTGGGAAGATGGACGTGGGGTGAATGTGTAATAAAAGTACTGAAATTTTTCCCTTTTTAAATATTTGAACACTTAAGTTTCCTGGATTTTCCACTTGCAAAAAAATGGTAAATCTCACAATTCTTCTTTTTGTTCATATATTTCCATTTTTTGCCTTGTAATATAGCAATTTATACATGCTTGTTATGCAAGCTGAAAACTTCACTCACTGCTCATCTTTTCTTTCCATTTCTTCGGTGAAAAACTAGGGGTGATAATTTGGGTTATCGGATCGTGTTTGTGTTTGTCTCTGAGTCGATTTCGAGTTACTCTCACATTATATCAAACAATTAAGTAAAATATAAGATAACTATGTTTTAAGATAAACGGCAACATTGTGTCAGATATATTGTTGTTAGTCGTGTTCGTGTTTTTCTAAGTAACTTTAGTTAGAAAGTCATCGTGTTTTGTCAAGGATTATCAATCCCGAAAATATTATACCAAAGACTTTATGTTAGTAGGAGTTGGATTCAGTTCAATAAATTTGTCTGGAATTGAATATTTAGTCATATATGTTTCAAATCTTTAGCTTTCTGGTCGTATAAATTATACCTTTAGGTCACTTTTAGGTTTATATGTTAAGATATTGCGCGTATTGGTCCTTTAAGTTTAAAAGAGACTATATATGCATTCAATTTTCCAAATATGTTTATTCTGGTGCTTGAAAAATGGTATTACAGCTAATAACTTTAAGATTAATTTATCAGATTTATATAATTAATCTTTGGTGAGGAGAAGTATCTACAAGAAATGGATTTGGATGATTATCCAAGATGTATACAAATATATCAGGAAAGGATAACATATTGAGATAATTGATATGTTGAACAAACAATCGCGGAAGTAAGAAAACAAACCTTGCAACATTTAGAAATTAAGAATTTGGCACAGAGTCCAGTAAGGACGAAAATGTCAAAATAAGGACAAGTGGTCAGGGACCACAAAAAATACGTTTTCCTCGAGGACCACAAAAGCCAAAAGATCTAGGGAGAAGTTGGGAGGTAAAGAGCCATCAGGAAAGGATCTAGGGAAAGTAATCTTCTGGCTCGTAGCGTTGCGAACTATCACACCCGATATGGTTTTGGTCAAAAGATGTAGAAAATTCATTAAAGGATTATTTATTTTCTATACGAAAGCATGATGGGTTTGATATGGACATAATGAACATTTTAATATAAGAATCCATGATAAAATTTGAATTTTTTTTATATATGACTAAATTATTGAAATCTGTTAAGTTATTGGACCAACTAAAAACTTGCTAATTAAGTTAAAAGAAGGAATATTTAGAAATTTAAAAGTTAAAGGACTAACCGCAGACGGACAACTATAAGGACTAATTCGAATACGAGTCCAAATTACTGGACTTAAAATCTGATTTTCCCTAATAATTTTTCTTTCTTGTGTGACAGTGCTTTCTTGGGTAAAGACCGGTTCTCACGCGCTTTCCTGAATAATAATAATAATAATAGAAAATATTGATCGTTTGAGAAAATGATTAAGCAAAGCAGTACTTTTGCTACTGATGTGTAAAAGTAGAAAAAGAAAGGGGTAGTTTAAGAATTTAAGTGGGGTTGGAGGTGCCCATGTGAATGGAGCTTATTTCATGGATGTTTACATTGATTTGGACAAGAAACAAGAATGTCTGATAATATTAAACTTGACAAGCACTTTTGCTATTTCACTATGTTTTTGGTTAATTGCAGTTTTAGTATGTTTTCATTAACCAAAACAATATATGTCATTGGTTTCACAAATTAATGGGTATTATTATATATTTTGAGCCGAATGTTATACATTTAAGAACATCTCCAATAGTTTACTGTAATTTTGCATGAATTTGCACTATTTTAGAGAAAATTTAGACGAATTCAAGATTCAACATCAACATATAACTCTATATTTCCCTCTAAATTAGAATATCTCATTTTTATTCTTTATTATGTTGAATTAATATATTTATGAATTAATAATTTAGCATATATATATTTCATATACTTTTATGTTGATGTTTAATATTTAATATTAGTTAATATAAATAAATATAAATACAATAAATTTTAAATTAATAAATTTAAAAAATTATATATAAATCCTTACGAAGTAATCATATTTAATTTATTGCATTTCAGGTTATTTGATTTATTTTAAGTTATTGTAATTTTATGATTTCTTTCTAATTTTAAGTGATTTTTTTATAAATAAATAAATTAATTTTTAATTTGTTATATATGTGAAAATGGGCATAATATAAAAAATAATAATAAAATATTAATTTATAAAAATATAACATGATAATTAGGAATATAATATATTATTTTATTATTAAATAAAAAATAAGATTTTTAAGAAAATAAGAGTTAACAAATAAGAGAGAGAGAGAAATAAAAAAACAATTCAAAAAGAAATGAAAATGTCAAAAAAAAATAAAAAAAAATAAAAAAGTTCACAGTGATGAATAGTATCCCACTACATGTAGTGGGATACTGTTCATCAATTGTAAAATACATCTGTTGGAGGAGATTTTTCCTATATTTTAGTGGTGTCCTCTATTGAAATATGAAACCAATATATTGGGGGGGAGGGGGGGGAAATTGCAATTTTGGTCCCATAACTTTGGGGGGTGTCAAAACTAGTCCTACTCTGATTTTATTTTTCAAAAACACCAGTAATTTACAAATTGTATCAAAACTAGCCCCACTTCGATTTTACTTTTTCAAAAACACCTGTAATTTACTGATTGTATCAATTTGAGGACAAATCCCACCGCCGATTGGAATTTTCGCGGGAATTCGTCACGTGATAAGCACGCGACCTGAAATTTTGGGCATTTCTCACCCTCTTTGACACGGTGGAAATAAAATGCTAACATGGAAAGAGATTTGGAGGGGAAAAAACTCGTCACCACCATTTCCCCCCAAAAAATATGCCCAATTACAGGGTGTTGACGAGTTTTTTTCCCCTCCAAATCTCGGTGAAGAGTTTTTTCCCCCCTCAAATCTCTTTCCACGCTGGCATTTTATTTCCACCGTGTCAAGGAGGGTGAGAAATCCCCAAAATTTCAGGTCACGTGCTTATCACGTGACGAATTCCGGCGAAAATTCCAATCGGCGGTGGGATTTGTCCTCAAATTGATGCAATCTGTAAATTACAGGGTGTTTTTGAAAAAGTAAAATCGAGTGGAACTAGTTTTGATATAATTTGTAAATTACAGGGTGTTTTTGAAAAAAATAAAATCGAGTGGGACTAGTTTTGACACCCCCAAAGTTATGGGATCAAAATTGCAATTTTCTCTATATTGGGTCCAACATTGATATCATCTGTATTTGACTTCCTATGTGAGAATTATAGTACATCACAAAAAGTGGTAATCATGTAAACATGCATGCATGTTTTTTAATAAATATACGATCTCACAAAACTTTAGGAGTGTTTGCAAACACTCCTCCTTTTGGATGAATTGATTTATTGCTGCGGAAATAGCAAATAGTTCAAAATTAGAAGTTGATAATGTTTTCAATAGAAGCCAATTGATTAAGTTAACAGACTGTGTATGATGCATAAATTATAAAAGTGTTTTATTTGCATGTTAAAGTCAAACCAGAGGCATAATCAGAAATCAAATTAAATTAAGCACCATCCCCTTGTTTTTCAATTCTCATTAAGTGATGCATAATTAGAATAGAAGTTGGCATTTGAAAACATTAAAATATGATTTTTCCAGCTAAAAGTTGGCAATCATGTATTTTTTTTTTGTGTTTGCAAATATTCCCTTAGACTCATATATCTTGATATTGTCGTTGAATTTCTATCTGAAAAAACATAAACTTCATGTTTATTTTTCAAGTTTTTTTTTAATTGAAACCGCTTTATATTTGAGAGACTACAAAAAAGTTCGAACTCTCATGTAGACCGGTCAAAATTCATCAATGTTAAGGAATAATTAATGAAAATAAAATCATATTGTCCAATATATTGAGCAATGTAATGTTAAATAGTGTTGGAATTGTTGTTTGGCAAAATGGGTATTGACCAAATAATTAAGTGGTTTCCATTAGTGAAAAATGGAATTAAATTATTTGTGAAAATTCTACTATGAGAGTAGATGAGAATAACATTTCGAATATCACAAAACCAATTAAATTGAATGAGAAATTAATGCTATAAGTTAGCCACTTAATACAAGTAAATAGTATGGAAAATAGAAAATATGGGGAATGAGAAATGCTCCATTCCACATAGGAAAAAGAGACAAAGTTTGTACACTTAATATATCCCAAGTTGGACTTATGAGATAGGGCCCTTGAGGGCACCCAAGTTTTTAAAGGGGTGAGGACCTACATGCTTTTGGGTTTGGTCAAAAGCACACACACGCGCCGCCGCCGGCCGGCTCAGCTCGGCTTGGGCTTCAAGGCCCTTATTCTTTTTGGACCAAAAACCTTTAAATTAAATAAATAATTAATTTTTAATTAATTAATTAACGAATTCCAACTGGGTAGTGTTCGCACCCGAGTACGGGCGGAAGCATGGGTCGTGCGTCAAGACGAACTCGTTCGCATCCGAGCACGGGTGAAGCGCCTGGTCGTGCGTCGATGCTAAAGGCTGACAGATGCACATGTTCAGTGTAAACATGTCTTTTCAAGGCAAAAGACATGATCTCACCAAAGGGGCACGTGATGCTTATAAAATCCGAACCCCTGCAGATGAATTGGCATACGAAAACATAAGATATCAGATTAATAATCTAGTCATTTTGCATTACAGCATATTGATATTCCCTCCTTCAAAAGCTTGAAAGTTCAAACACCAGTTGTTCGCTGTAGTTCCAGTTTTTTCACGTGCTGCTAAATCGGAACAGTAAAAGTCGTTGTATCTTAGAGACGAACGCCGGAACCGTAAGCACTTTGTATACGGGGTGTTTTTTGTCTTGTGGAGACTGAATTGAATTCAGGCTTCGACTAAGTCAAACACTCAAACACTAGCCATTCCTTAAACAGAAACCTTCCCTGATTTTACCCAACAATCGCAAGACGAAAACTTATGTTTCTGTTCAAAACGATGGCTTCAGTTTCGTTCACTCCGATGGCTGCTGCACCTACTCATGGCGAGAAAGCGGCGAAATTCTCCGGTGTTGACTCCAAAATATTGCAACAAAAAGATGATGTTCTACGTGACAACTTTGGGTCTATCCCGATTTCTGAAGGAGGATTCCCCTACCGTTGGCGATGAAGAATCTGACAACCAATGGAGAATCGCTATAGATACTTGGCATAACAACGATTTCCTGTGTCGGAATTACGTTTTGAATCGGCTAGATGATACCCTCTACAACGTCGGTAGTTTGTTCAAAACATCCAAATAGTTTGGGACTCTTTGGAGAAGAAATATAAAACAGAAGATGCCGGCACAAAGAAATTTATAGTCGGTAAATTTCTAGATTATAAGATGGTTGACACCAAGACGATGATCAACCAAGTGCAAGAAATTCAGATCATACTTCACGACTTATTGTCTGAAGGGATGATTCTAAGTGAGTCGTTCTAAGTGGCTGCGATTATCAAAAAATTGCCGCCATCGTGGAAAGATTTTAAGAACTACTTCAAGCACAAGCGGAAGGAAATGGAGCTTGAGGATTTAATAGTTCGACTTCGGATTGAGGAAGACAATCGTGATTCGGATTGGAAATCGACAATTGTGGAGGTGTGACTACACTTTATGGAACTCCAGTGAAGTTTCTGTTGCATTTTTAAATGTAACAGGAGGTGTTGCCAAAAAGTGTTGTGGGACCAAAACCACAATTGCATGAAGTATTGCCCAAAGTGTTGTAACACTAGAGGTAGACAAACTATCAAGTTAAATCCGAAGTGCTACTGAAAATGTGATAGCACCAAAGGTTATACACCTTGTAAAAGGTGTAATGGAGTTGTTGGAACTAAGGTATGAAATTTGTTAGAACGAGATTCCAACTAGATTATTGGGACAATATTCTAACATGATAAAAGGAAAAGTGGCCGAGAGCCATAAAAGTTCTGGATATCTTGCGTTAAAACAAGGAAACCAGAAGTTGGAAGGGGAGCTTTACTTTTAGCAAACCACATAAAGGAGGATACCTTGAAGTGTGGGGGTGCTTTGGCTAGAGTAGAAGCACCTTAGGAAATAAATTCGCCATTCATGATATAAATGATGGTACGATCATTAAATCAAGAAATATTGTATTTATTAAATGTATCTTTTCTTGCAAAGGAAATAGGTAAGTGTAGACATTTTTGTCAAAGACATAATACCATTAGACAGTTGATTTCGAATGGGGTTATTTCGGTTGACTACGTGAAGTAAAAGGAAAACGTTATGGATCCGCTTACAAAAGGCATAAATCGAGATCAATTATATAAATTATTAAGGGGAATGAGTTTAAAATCCACAAACTAAAGAATGTTCATAGCGGTAACCCAACCTTGTGAATTGGAGATCCCAAGACCTTGGTTCAATGGGACAACTAAGTTATGAATGTTCAGCTGAACACTTGGAAATGTGTTAGCTCATTCTCGAAACATCCAAGTGAATGAAAACCTGCTGAATGTGGTGATGTTAAGTTTAAGACTTTTAATGATTCCTATACCGAAAGGTGGAGTATGGCAGATACTCTTCAATAGGAGATCACCTATATAAGTGAGAAGTAATGGTAGATTCAAAGATTCACTTATGAATCTAATATATGGTCCAGGGCCGAAATGGACACAACGTGAAAACAAGTGTTAGCATTGTTATTGTGTAAGTACTGTTGTCTCGGTTTATACAAACGGCTGAGTAGTTCAAGACATCGCGTCACTAAGCAGCTAGTAAATCCGATAGTATTTTACTAAGGAAGGTTCAAAGTCACAATCTACCTATCCTAATGCAATAATAGTTCGCCGAGACTTTCAAGCGAATCTGCATACACACATGTATTAATTTCATTCATGTGGGGGATTGTTGGAATTATTGTTTGGTAAATGGGTGTTGAACCGATTTTGACCAAATAATTAAGTGGTTTCCGTTAGTGAAAAATAGAATTAAATTATTTGTAAAATTCTACTAAGATATTAGATGAGAATAGCATTTGGAATTTCTCAAAACCAATTTCGGGTGAATGAGAAATTAATGATATAAGTTAGCCACTTAATACAAGTAAAATGGCATGGAAAATGAAAAATATGGGGAAGGAGAAATGCTCCATTCCACATAGGAAAATGAGGCAAAGTTTGCACACTTAATATATCCCAAGTTGGACTTATGTGTTTGGGCCCTTGAGGGCACCCAAGTTTTTAAAGAGGTGAGGACCTACATGCTTGTGGGTTTGGTTTAAAAAGCACATCTTGTGTGCCTTTCACATCACCGGGCTCATGCCGCTCGGCCGGCAGGTCCTAGGTCTGGGCACAGGCTTGGGCTTGGGCTTCAATGCCCTTATTCTTTTTGGACCAAAAACCTTTAAAATAAATAATTAATTAATTTTTAATTAATTAATTAACAAATTCAAACCCCAGGTAATCTTGTTAGCATCCGAAACACGGGACGGACGCATGGCCCCGTCGTCCAAGACAAACTTCGTTCGCATCCGGACGGACGACGCACGCCCATGCGTCGGGTCATGCGTCAAGTCGAAACTTTGTCATTTTGTTCGCATCCACGCATGAGCACACGCCGGGCGTGCGCTACGGTTGTCGTCGATCGGAAGAAGGTGATGCAGATCGCGTCTGTTCCGTGTAAACATGTCTTTTTCGAGCCAAAAGACATGATCTTTCCATCTGGGAACTGATGCCTATAAAATTTGAACCCTGCAGATGAATTGACATACGAAAACATAAGATATCGTTAATAATCGAGTCATATTGCATAACAAAGATATTGACATTTTCTCCTTGAAGCTTGAAAGTTCAAACACCGTTGAATTATTTTAGTTTTTTTCAAGTGTTGCTAAACCGAATAATTAAAGTCGTTGTATCTTAGAGACGAACGCCAGAACTGTAAGCACTTTGTATATGAGACGTTTTTTGTCTTACGGAGACTGAATTGAATTCAGGCCTCAACTAAGCCAAACATTCAAACACTAGCCATTCGTTAAACAGAAACCTTCCCAGATTTTACCCAACAAATATATATTGATCAATAACGGACGTGACCAAGGTACAAGTAGGCGTATATATGATTAAAATTATTGGAAATGCAATTATCAACGGATGAATCAAATAATATCATTCAAATATCATAACTGAACATGAGCATTTGATTATGGAAACCAGTGATCTTAAAATTATTTATATATAAGTGTATGTTATGTTACATCTCCATTAATCAAAATTACCAGGTCATCATCAACAAAGCCAAATATATATTAAAATCTGTACTAAGGTACTCTACTCTAGCCTCACTTAAGTCAAGTAGTTTTGATACAATTTTTATAAATTTTTATATTTAGTTCGTCCGTTTCGTATATTTAATAGAAAATGGCAACAAGCAAATAATGCACAATAATTTTCAAAACTATGGAAAACAAATGAACATGTATATATCCATGCCCGTACTTGAGGGTAGGCACAACAAGCTTGTGCCTAGGGCCCCAAAATTTTAGGGGCCCATTTTTATGTTTAAGGGGTAATTACAAAAAGGCCCTAAGGTTTGGGCTAATTACAAAAAAAAAAAGAAATTTTCGGAAATTATAAAATAAATCCTTTAAGTTTGATGCGTCTTATATTTTTCTCGTTCATATGCAAAAAATATTTCAAAATCTCCCCCTACGTTTATGAAAACATTACAATCACCCCCTTAAATTTAATACACAATCAAATCTTTAAGGTTTTGGGAGCCCCCAATTTTTTTAAATTGTTAAGTATATAAATCATACTCTTCACTCACACAACACCAAAAAAAAGATGGAATTCAACATGAAGCCTAAAATTGTGAAAAAAGAGAAATAATTCACTCGAATGTGAGGTACATATAAACTCTAACTCATACTGACAATTTTAGATGATAATGAACATTACATCCTTCTCAATAGCTTCCTAAAATCCTTATAAATAATGACAATTTTTAGAAAAAATCATTTTACAAATTTTGAGTCAATAGTTTTATTTTTTCCATTGTGTTAATACTTTTCATTTTGATTAGTTTTTTAGCTTTTGCTTAATTTTGCCCTTTTATTGAATTGATTTAATTAGCAACATGATTTATGATCTGAGCAAAATTTTATTTATTTATTTATGATTTACGAGTATCAGATAAACTTGGGGGTGACATAGTAATTTGTGTGACTGAAATTTTATTTTTCTTGTTGTCAAAGTTTTTTAGGGGATTAATATTACAACTGATTTTCTGCCTTTGATTTATAGTAATATTTTGAGACAAAAAAGGTTGGTCGATATAAGGGCCCATTTTTTTATCCTGCTTAGGGCCCTATATTTCACAGGTCCGGCCCTGTATATATCTCTTGATATAATTCACAATATTGCTAGTTCCTATTAATATTTATTCATATGGCAATAGAAATCTTTCATCTTTATGTGTTATACATCAGTACCTAGAAGGATGCTTTATGTGGACAGCATAACTAGAAAAACTTGCTTCAGTCTCATCAAATTGGTGCAAACTGGGACCTGATGTAAAGGTGACAAATTCTCCTTGTGTCAATCCATGTACAGGCCACATCAAAATTTAAATTCATGTACCGAAAGATCCTTTAATTTATTTTTACTGCTTTTTTCTCACTGAAAGTGACAACACATATTGTATAATACAATCATACCCTGATATTTCTTGAATTTATGTATTTTATTTGGGCACCTTTTATGCGCTCAATATGTCATTGCATGGTCAACTCTTCAAAAAGAATATAATGTTTTTTCCATACCAGCCAATACATAGGCTAATTTAACAGAAAATGGCAAATACACCCAGAAGTGTGGGATGTTTGCCAAATACTTTATCACATAAAGTGTTTGTTGGATACAATGGCGGAGACAGGGCTGGGCCAACCTGGGCCTTGACCCTGCCCTTTTTTTTAACAAAAAAAATTTAGTGAGAATTTAAAAAAAATAGTTATAATTTGTATTATTTTTTTTGGATTTTCTATCCGGTCCACCTCATTTTCGTGTATTGGCTCACCTTACTAAAGTGTCATGGCTCCGCCATTGGTTGGATCTAAAAGTCCATTCCGTTAAAAATTAATCTTTGGTGGTCAATTAATTTAGAATAGTCTTTTGGATAAATTACTCTCTAAACGTCAATTTTAGAGAAGTCATAATTGGAGGCTTTTTGAAAAATCACTTATCAAGAAGTCAATTTTCTGAATGGACTTCTGAATGAGTGTTCGCAACATGTAGTAAGTGTAGGCATCATTGGTAGCTAGAATAGCCATTAGAGTAGGCATTTGTTGTAGGAACGCCTCCAACAATTTCTCTTAGGGACGTCTACTTTAAAGACAATTCGACCTGTGGCGCCTGTACACTTTATATATATGATAAAGTGTTTGGCAAATATCCAAAAGTGTAACTTGTGATGGTATTTATTATTTTTTTTTTGAGGAAAATAGGATAATATTAATCAGGAGAGCATCTCCAAAGCAACTCGGTCCGCCACATGAATAGGGTAAGACCCCATCACCGGCTCCGTACAAGAAAGGGAAAAAACATGACGTGCTAAAAGGTGGGCGATTTGATTTCCTGACCTTTTAACTAGACTCGGACAAACAAAATCAAATGCATTAAACAACTCAAAAATTTCAGAGACTACATTCCCAAAATACGACAGGTCTTCAGTCTTCTTTCTCAGCCTATAGAAAAGATTGCTGATGTCCATTTGGAAAACCACCGCCTTCAAGCCCAAGTTCCGCGCAAAAAGGAGCCCTTCCCTACAAGCAATGGCTTCCGCTACATCAACCTCGTACGCATTCGGTAAAAGTTGGGTTAATGACTAATATGCTTGGCCTTGATTATCTTTGATTATAATCCCTATGCCCGTTCCATTTGCTTCCCATATTGATGCATCCGTATTCAGCTTGTACACTCCTGGTTCCGGAGGGCTCCACGTCTCATTCACATGTATGGTTGTGTTCATAGGATGATGAGAACCTGCGAGTTTGTGCTCCTCCAACCGCATACTTACTTGGTTAAAAATCAGTAGGTGTTTTTTTTTTGTTTTTACCGTGGAACACCAATTGGTTTCTGGACCACCAAAATCCCCACAACAACATCGAGAATAGGGTATCTCCTTCCGGCCTGTTCTGTTTCATGAACTCACCAAATCAGTCCGCCAACTGACCTCTGTTCTCCATCGCATGTAGTGTAATCCGCAGTGGCGATCTAGCCCAAAAACTTTGTCCTCAAGGCCATTTTTGTGGGAAGGATGTTTTGGAAACACTTCCACATAAAAACTTTGATTTTCATAGGAACCTTCATAGCCCAAATCCACCTCCAGATACCTTGATTTCGAGTAGATGAGGAAGAAATATTATCAGCACACTCTTTGATATTTTTTGCAATTTTGTAGCCCGATTTCACTTGGTATTTTCCATCCTTCGAGTAATGCCATATTATTCGATTCTCCTTTTTATTCATACACAACATAATTGATTCGATTGAGCGCCTCTCATCCGGATTGAATAACGCCTAGAGAAGGTCAGTGTTCCATCTTTGCCCAATAATTAATTCCTTAGCACACATACTGTCCATCTCCCTTGGTGGAACTGAAGTGGCCCGAAAACGAGATTGGTCTAGGAGCCACGGGTCAGACCACACTCTCACCGCCTCACCCGTCCCAACATTCAACGTATACCCCCTTGGAGCACTTTCTACCCGCCACAATGCTTCTCCATGTAAATGATGGATTATGGTCAGTTATAGCTTCAAGAAAAGATCCCCGAGGGTAGTATTTCGCCTTTAGAAATTTGGATAGAAGGGAGTTCTCATTCTGGATAAGCCGCCATTCTTGTTTTGCCAACATAACTTGGTTGAAACAGAGAAGATCCCTAAAACCTAATCCTTTTTTCCCGTTTTGATCTACAAAGCATATCCCACGATCGCCAATGAATTCTTTTCTCTTCCTTCTTTTGAACCCACCAAAAATTACTAATAATTGAATTAATCCGATTACATATGTTTGCTGGGAATAAAAAACAACTCATTAGGTACATCGGGATAGCTTGGGCACTGACTGGATTAAGATTATTTTTCCGACCGCCGACAAAAATCTTTCTTTCCAATCCTTTAATTTTTTATGCACGCGGTCCACCACCAAGGAAAATATTTCCTGTTTCGAGCGGCCCAGGATAGCTAGGACTCCAAGATACATCGCATGTTTTTCAACCAAGCTAACACCAAGCAACCCTGCCAAATCGGATTTTTTGTCTTGATGAATCCTCTTACTGAAAGAAATCTCCGACTTCTCGAGATTAATTTTCTGACCAGAAGCCTTTTCATATAAAATAATAGTCTCCTTAGTACAAGCAATTTCCTGATCATTCGCCCGCCCAAAGATGATGCTATCATCATCGAAAAATAAGTGTGATATGTCTTGAGATCTTCGACACAATCTGATAACATGCAACCATCCCCTTGTTTCTGCTTTCCTGATTAAAGAAGAAAAAGCTTCTGCACTGAACAAAACCAGATAAGGAGAAAGCGGGTCTCCTTGTCAGAGCCCCCGCGTAGGATAGAAAATATCACCTGGCTGACCATTAAGAAGAATCGAAAAAGAGACCGAACTAACACACTTCATAATCAAGTTTACGAAATGATTAGGGATACCCAGTTTAACCATAACACTTTGTAAGAAAATCTACTCAACACTATCATAGGCTTTCGACATGTCAAGTTTAAACGCAAAAGAGCCTTTTTTTAGGAGGGGGGTTTGTTTTTCATATAGTGGAATATCTCAAAGGCTAGGAGTACATTATCTGTAATCAATCCGCAGGCACAAATGTGGAATGAGTGTGGTGGATCAAGCTAGGGAGCCCTAATTTTAGTCTATTAGCAATTTTTTTCGTAATCAGTTTGAAGATCACATTACAAAGGCTAATAGGTCTATAATCAGTGACAAGTTCAGGGCGTTTCTTTTTAGGGATGAGGACAATTAGCGTATGGTTTAGCTGACAAGGACTCGACTCGCTATTAAGAATATTAAGAACAATGGCGAGGATATCATGCTTAATTAAAGGCCATAATTTTTGATAAAAAAAGAGGGACATACCGTCCGGTCTCGGAGCTATCGTATGGTGCATCGGCGCAAGAGCCGCCACTATATTCTCCGCTGTGAAAGGCTGCATAAGGGTCTCAGTTAATTCTGTTGTCATTTTACCATCCACATCGTTGATCACCCGATCCATTTCCAAGTTACCTCCAGCCCAAAACAAATTTTGATAGTAATCCAAAAAAATCTTCCCTATCTCATTCTCCTGATCCACCCAGTCGCCTATTTCATTTTTAATGCGATCCACCGAATTTCTAGCCTTTCTTCCGTTTGCAATTTTGTGGAAGAAAGTCATATTCCTATCTCCGTCCCTTATCCAATTCGCCCTAGCACGTTGGTGCCACATTTTCCCTTGCTTGATGTGGAGATCGCGTAATTTTAGCTCAATCCTCCTCCTTTCAGCTGCAATATCCGATGTATAGTAAAGTGAGTTTGTTCTCTGGATCTCCTTCTCACATTCTTGGATTTGCTTTCCTACTTTTCCAAAATGTGATAACTCCCACAGCTTTAGATTCTCACCACATTTCTAAATTCTATCCTTCAGACAATCAACCTCATTTCTACATCTTCCCGAGTCCCATGCATTTCGGATTACTATCTTACACGATTCGTCGAGAGCCACATCGCTTCAAACTGGAAAATTTTTCTTCTTTTCTTTCCTCTACCCCTCCCTTGCGATGATGGCTTGCACCATTCAAGAAGAAACAAGCAATGGTTCGAAGCACATCTCGGGAGATGGAAGACCTTATAGTCCGGAAATTTTAAGATCCACTCTTGAGTACCTAAACATCGATCGAGGCGCTCCTGAATATTTTCCTCCCCTTGTTGACCTTTCGCCATGTAAATGAGAAACCATCAAAACCCAAATCCTCTAGCTTCATATTCTCAAGGGCGTTGTGAAATTCTCGAGTTTTGTATTGTCTTTATGTTGCCCTCCCATTTTTTCAAAGTTGTATAAGATTTCATTAAAATCTCCTACACATAGCCAATGTTGCTCTCTGCTCGATGCTAATTCCCGCATTAGATCCCAAGTAAGATGTTTTAAGCTCTCTTCCGGCCCATCCATACATACTTTGGTAATCCTCCATGTTGTGTCTCCATCCCAAATTAACCCGTCAATATGGTGCATAGAGTGCGACGTAACCTAAAAATCATAAAAATCATTCCATAACATATAGAGTCCACCCTTTCATCCACCTGATGAACGATCGCAGTCTACTACAAAAAAAACTATCAAAACCAATCTTTTCTGCAATTTTCTCAATTTCTGAACTAATTAACTTTGTTTGCATTAAGAAAACAAATTTGGGGTCTTTTTCCCGGATATATCGTTGAAGCACTTGAACTGTCAGTGGGTTCACAAGCCCCAAGCGTTCAATTGAGGCAACTCATTGGTCTCGGCGGATCGCTCAAGCCGGCGATCTCATGCCGTTATTACAAAATTACACGGGACATCGTATAGGCCAAACTCTCTCGCTTTTTTATTCTTCTCCTCCTTCAAATTTTTGGCCGAATTTAAACCTCATTTTCTTGATGTAGTGGCGTTGGTGGTTTTTTTTTTTTTGTTGTGTATGTTGTTTGAATCTAGTCCAAAAGTTTTTAGTTTTTGTCTTGGTTGGGGCTGTAGGGCTGATAGGGCAAGTTTTGGAGTGGATGAGGGCTGCATGTCATGTGCCATGTGTGTTTTTTCGTCCTGTGTAGAGGGAGTCAGGGTAATGGCTGGGATAGCAATGGATATTGATGGTGGGACAGAGGTCTGGGTTGGATTTATGATAACTGGATTCGACTTGGCTGGGTGGGGTAATTTGTCTGGCTAGGGGGGGTTGGGTGATGGTAAGGGTTTGTGTATTTTGTGTGACGTTACGGGTGAGCTAAGTGAAGAGGCGAGGGATAAGGATTCGAGGGAGTTTCGGATTATCGAAAGGACTCTAGCACCCAATATGTTTTCACCGTGCTGTTCGTCAGGTTGGGAAGGATAGGTAATTTGATAATGGGGTTGGATGGGGTTTTTGGTAGGGGTAAAAGCATGTTGACTTGGGATTTTTGAAAATGATGATGATTCTGCCCGTGAGATTGAGCCAAAGAGATTCCTTACGGTTGGGTTATGCAGTTCATTATTTGTGGTGTCACGAAAATTCAAACTCCGTGTCAACGGTGAAGCTTTCAACCATGGCCCGTACTTCATATTCGTCGTTTCCTGGCATTCATTCCTATCATATTGCTCACAATTTTGAAAGAAGTGCTCGATAAGTCCGCAGCTGAAACAATACGTCGAGAGGGATTCGTATTTAAGGGGGAGTTGCAATGTTGATCCTTGTACTCGGACCGACAAAACCCTTGCAAGCGGTTTAGTAACATCGATGAGGACTTTAAATCTGAGGAATTTTCCAAACAATTCGTCTCAAGATACATCAATGATTTCTGGTTCACCAAGTTGTCTAGCCAACATTTGTGCCGATTTAGAGTTCATGTAGGCTATCAGTACATCATACGCTCTGATCCAGAACGCCGCCTTCGTTACCTGTGGCATAGAGTGTTGTTCGTTTGCTTTAAGCTTTCGAATAGCTAGCAACCCACCATCAAAATGCCATGGTTGATTGGATAGCACCCATTCTCTATCCTCATTAGTCTCAAATCGGAAAAGAACCAAATTAGCGCCCCACTTACGCGCGCGCAATGAGAGATTTTCTAGATTTCCAGGCCTTTTTCATCACTTCAAAGAGATAGAAAGGTTTCCATTACTTATCCATAAATAGCTTTCCCACCAAGCAATATTGATCGTCCCCCTTATCATTATCTTCTGAGATATGGAGACCGTTCAAATCGACTATAGCTTCTTCTGTTTCGGTGAGATCATTCATCCTTAGAAATAAAGAATGGGTTCTCGATAATGTAGACCTGCAAAAAGGACAGCAAAAAAGAAAACCAAAAAACCCTAATACGGACCTAGAGCATAAACGAAAGAGAAAAGAGACAGCCCTAAGCAAAAAGACACCCAGTCGGAAACTCTAGGCAAGACAGAGAGGGGGAAAAAACACCAAGAAACCTAAAGAAAGTAGGGGTGAGGGATCAAAAGAAGACACAGACGACAGAGACTAAAAAAAGAAGAACATGAAAAAAGAAAAGGAGGAAAAAACTAGAGAAACTAGAGAAAGAAACACGAAACAAACACAAAGATGGGGACAATGCGTGGGCTTATGGAAGAAAGGAATTCTGACAAAGAACGGCGGGACTCCATCGGAGTAGGACGGCAACAAGGGTGAACCCTAACCAAAACTCTAGGGGGTGACAAAGACTCCTAACGGGAGGAGGACTTATTTATGGATTTTATTATTTTCTGTTAAATTAGCCTAATATATATATATATATATATATATATATATATATATAGGGGAGGATCAAGTGAGACCATGTCTCTAGGTGAGACACAATGGACTAATCTCAACCATCCCCCGCTATTAATGAATGAGTATGATTTAATGGATAAAAAATATATTAAAATATTAATTTAATCAATATAAGGGTAGTAGGGTAAAATAACATAATAAGTTAGTTACAAAATGGAACCAAATCTCTTTCTCTCTCATACATCTCCCAATTTCCCAATCTCACGTATCTCTCTCTCTCTCTCCCTCTCTCTCTCTCATTCCTCCATTAAGCGCAAATAAAAAAAAACGTGAAGAACTCGAAAATTACAGTTCATGAAAATTATAGAGAAAAAACAAAAAAAATCGGTGCAATATTACAGAGAAATAACGAACAGTGAGTTCGAAAACTAAATATGCAACAAAACTCAACTAAATATGCATTATCTGAAAACTATCTATGCAGCGTAAAAAACTAATATGTAGTACAATATATCCAACTATGCAAGACGTCATAAACTATGCAACAAAATCAACTAACTATGTATTATCTAGAAACTATCTATGCATTGTGGAATAACTAAATATGCAGTACATTATGTAACATCCCATTTTTATAATTTCCAAAAGCAGCATCCCATTTGCATAACTAAATATACATTATATTGAACCTATTTATGCGGTGTAGTATAACTACATATGCGAAGACGTTATATTCAATTATGTCTTGTTTTTAAAAAATAGTACCAACAAAATAACTAAATATGCATTATTTGATGTCTAATTATGCAAAAAAGAACCCTAACTATCTTTGTAAATAAAAATATTTAGAAAAAAAAAAGTTCCTTAAAATCCGCCACAAAATCCGCAGTGTCAATTTCAGCACCATAAAATCCGCTGGGACCACTAATTTGAATTACAAAATTACAATCTTACCCTTAAAATCAGCAAAAATTAGGAAATAATTAGAAAAACTGAATTAATCACATCCCTTCATTTTTTATGATCAATGGGTAAGATGAGTCCACATTGTCTCACCTAAGGAGGGTGGTCTCATTTGAACCAAATCCTATATATATATATATATATATATATATATATACTCTCTCTATATATACTTTCCTAGTTTGGTGGCACCTTGCTGCAAGTTATTATTTAGTTTTATTTTTTATATTAAGTAAAGCATTATTATTATTATTATTATTATTATTATTATTATTATTATTATTAACAATCCATCAAGTAATCAATTCTTTGAAATTAAAGGTGAAATGACAAGAAATTTTGTTGAATTGAACGAGTAGTTTTGGTTTAATGGGCATCTCTTTTTCACTTTTGATTTTAATTTCCCCCCTTTAGGAGAGGTGCGATATGAGTTTAATTAGAGTCTCCATTCCGTGGTAGGAAATCTTTATAATAGAATATAGTCCAATTGGAATCAAAAAAATAAAAATAAAAATGGGATTATAAACTGAGAATAACATCTGTATAGATTAATACTACGGTTAAGCACACATTTGCCTAACATTCTTAAAAAAAGAAAAAAAAACTACACCTTTTATGCTCCCGAGATTTTCCTAACTTTTTTAGACTCCCGCCTTTTTTTTACATTTTTATGATCCCGCTAATTTTTCCGAATTTGACTGTTGTTTCAAGATTATTTCGAACATATTTCAAACATATTTCATCTAATTAATAAAATTAAGTGAAAAACCTTTCATGCCTAGGGGTGTAAAAGAAGCGAATCTTTTTTATTCGATTCGGTAGTCGAATTCGTATATTGACATTTGAATTCGAAAATTAGAATACAAATCCAAACAAGAATATTTATTCAGATTCACATATTATGTGAATACGAATATGAATATCATTGTATTCGATTCGAGTATTCGAATAATATTCAAATAATATTACATGTATATTTATATTTATACATCAAATAATATTACATGTATATTTATATTTATATTAAAATGTATACAAACGACTTATATATAATCTTTTGTAAGTATATAATTATTTATGTAGATTATTAATATATGATAAACCATGTATTCACTTATAAAGTCCAAACTAATAATCTCATATATAATTATATTGTTTTAGTATATTATTGATGTACTCAACATATGGCAATATATTTTTTTTGTTCATGTACTTAGTGATTAATATGTTCTTGATGTGTTTGACAATTTTATTACCAATATTTATTTTTTAGATTCTAATTATTACTACAATCTAATCAGATATTATAAGAAAAAAAAGATAAAGATATATTAAGATTTCGAATAGAATATTCGAATTTATTCATATATATTAGAATAAATTTTCAAATAAGAATAAGAGTCAAATTTTTTTTTGAACATTAAAAAGAATACGAATAAGAATATTCTCAAATGAGCTGAATATGAAAAAAAGATCTTGATATTCGGCTCGGTTCGATTCTTTTACACTCCTAATCCTGCCCCAATCAATTTTATACTCAAAATCTTATAAACAATCAAGAAATATACACATAAAACAACACATATTAAAATAAAAAAGATTGAAAATAATATAGAAACAACACATGAATAGAAAAAAACATATCAATTTTTGGTCCAATACATTGAAAATATAGAAAACAACATGAAAACAACTAAAAAAAATAGAACAACATTGAAAACTATATAGTAACAATATAGAAAATAATACATGAACAAAAGGAGCTTAAAAATATGTAAAAGCTACATTGAAACATTAAAAACTACTTGACAAAGAAATGTTAGAATTGAAATACCGAAAACTACATGGAAATAACAAATAAACATGAGAACAAAAAACAGTATAGAAACAACCTAGAAACAACAGAAATAATATATAAACAACACATGAACAAAAAGGAGCATAAAGAATTGGTAAAAACTACATTGAAACATGAAACAACATAGAAACAACCAAGAAACAATATAAACAACATCGAAACAACTATGAAAGAACAAAAATAGCATATAAAGCAATACCCGAACAAAATAAATTGAAAAAAATGCATAAAATATGCAAGAGCGTAAAAAAGTCGAAAAAGTCTCCTGGAAGCATATGGAAGTCAAACAAAGCGTACAAAAAGTCAACTGAGGGTAAACAATGTCTTTTTACACGGAAAGTTAATATTTTCGAGAGTTTCTCTTAATACTATTTAGATAGGTTGTCCAGACTTTTCTACGTGGCCTTTGTTTATTAATTTTTTTAGTATAAATCCCGAGAGGGGAGAAAATTAGGTGACAGTCGGCCTAAATTTTATAAACGTCTTACCATTTGGCTATCAATCGATTCCATCTTTTCTACGTGACTTAAAATGAAAACGTCATATACATATAATAAGTTTGAACCAACATACTTTCTAATTCTCACAATCTCATCTCATTTGAAAACATAAATTTTTTTTTTCATTTTGGTATATCTTATGGTCTTAAGAGGGGAATATTTTAAAAGATTGTATTATGCTCAACGGCATAGTCAACCCAAAAAAATTGAGTGAGTCGGCACACAAAAATGAGGTGAACCGGAAGAAGAACTCAAGTAAAATCATATAGATTATAACTTAAGTTTTATTTTTATTTTAATTACTTAATGAAGTTAGTATGGCCTCTCTATCTCCGCCACTTATTATGGTTTAAAAAAAAACACGTTGAGAAAGTATTTCAATATTTGAAACTTTGAGTAATACAAAGAGGTCAATAATTGTGTAATCAGGGGCGTATCCACTCATGGGCTCCACTGGGCTGGAGCCCAGTGCATATTTGTGGAACCCCATTATTACTATGTACTCTTAGACTTATTTTATTGGGTTTATTATGATTAGCCCAACGCATAATTTTACCCCATCTTTTTTAATCTAATTAATGATTAACAAATCCCACTTTTTCTGGCCCCAAAGAAGCCCACTTCTTTTAATAAACAAAAAAAAAAAAATGAAGCCAAACTAGCCACAATTAAAAGACAAATCCGATTCTTTTAGTTTTTCTTGTATTACTTAGCTTATTGGAATATTGTCATATTGAGGGATGAATATAATATATTCTTTTAAGTTTTATTGTATTACTATACTGTTGGCATGAAGAAATTAGTAGAAAATTGCTAAAATTTACTAGAAAATTGATTTAGTTTATTGTTATGAATAAATTAATGAAAAGTGCTTTAGATTGCGGATTGTTTGATGTTGTACATTAAACGAAATTTTGTTAATAGTATAAATGTAGATTCAATTACTGATGAATTTTATGCTTTGAAATCCCGTTGAGCACAACTTCAACAAACACTAAAAAAAATTTATTATGCATATTTTATTGTACTAAATTTTCCTTGCTTTCTAGCCCAGTCCGTCGTCGATTCCTGGATCCGCCACTGTGTGTAATGCGTAACACACAAAGTAAACAACAACAATGAAAATTGCTATTCAATCATTGACATCCTTTTCTTCAAGTATTACTCTTGACCTATCAAATTCATACGATCCATCCATGTAGTCGAGTTCGGATAGGGATTTTCTATTCCATTTTTCCTGTTCCACTCTTATTCCATCAAATCTGACAATTGCAACCTTGAACTCAAACAAGAAAATATGCAATTATATTACCTACCTTTCCAACTTAGCAATTGATATCACATTTAAGATATATAGAAACGTTATAGGTTATAGTTTTTTTTTTTTTATATTCAGTAGATTCAGACGCAATTTCAGTTTTGATTAACGAGTGTATATATGTAGGTCCCAAGGGGTGTAAGTATAAGGTTTAGAAGAGGGGGGTTGAATAAACCTTACCAAATTTTCGATTTAGTCCTTTTAAATATTCAGAGTAGATACTACACAAATTGTCCTTGGTGGACAAATGATTTAGATAATCAGTAGAGTTAGTCTCTCAACGGACTCAATCGAGTTGATGGAATAACTCATCCGTTAAGTCTAAATTAACTCAATTGTGGTTTGTTTTTCATTGGAAGACTTAACACCCTTAAGTTTGATTAAGCAAGGATTTAGTGCTTGGTTTAGTACTTAGAAATTATCAAGTGGATAGCAAATTTATCAAGATTTAAACAATTAAGATGCGGGAATTGAAATCTTTGAAATGTAAATGACATAATAAATTTTTTATAGAGGTTCAAGATGGGGTAATTCTTCTACTCCTCTCTTCTCCAACTCCGGAGGAATCCACTAGGTATTGATCGAGATACAAAGTGGTAACAGTCCGGATACAAATCTTGATCACACAAATGACTTGATCCTTTGGGACTCGATCCGAGACGCCTTGATCACTCACCGTGGCTTCTCGTGACGACTCGCCTTCTTCTTCACAGGCGGTGCATTGCTACTACACTCACTTGCTCAAGCTCTTTGGATTTGATCACGAAGCCCTCCAAAAGCTCAATACTTGGTTCGACCCTGAACCTTCCTACAATCCTTCGTGGAGTGTAGACCCCTTAATTTTTCAGTATTTTCCTCTTCAACTGATTGAAGTTATCTTTCCTTCACATGTGAGTGTTGGATTGATGTTCTTCGTAGTGTAGGCTTGAGGATTGAGAATATTTCAGATTTTCTAATAATTGCTTGAACGTTTTTGGTTCCGGTCCGTTCTTAGTTCCTTGATTTTTTTTTTCAAATAAACTCCTCAGCCTTTTATATTGATCTTTCAAAAATTTGCCCGTTGAAGAGATAGGCTTATTTTTGAAAGTCACTTGCAGTCCTTGGAATTGCCATTTCCTCGTATGAATTGTTCTCCAGCTTTTCAGAGTTCTGACACGGTGTAGTGCTTCCCATTGGTTAATTCCTTTTGCACGCTTCTGGGACTGAGCACTTCGAGAAAGGTAGTATGGAGATATTACTTGTTTAAGTAATTCTCTTGATTTAATGCAACGGATCTTTTTCGATTATCTCGACTTGACCGCATTTCTTTGCTTTCCCCCAGGTGACTTAGAGTCGACTTCCAATCATTGGATGACTCTTCCGTCACTTCAACTTGAGACTTGCTCTTCTTGAGTTGACTTGATCGATACTTCTACTCACCGCATCTCATTCTTCAAAGATAGAGTTCCGTCTACTTCTCTTTGCCATAATCACTTGTCTTGCAAATGAGTCTTCCTTCTAATCTCCGGTTGTCTTCTTGCATGTTGGGCGTAGGCGACTTAACTCGGCAAATGATCGATCATTTATTTATTACAATGCATTTTACAACAAGAATGGGGTGCCAACTTCCTATTCTAAGTTTTACATGGCATTCATCAAAATCTAAACAATAAATTTCCTAACAATTTCCCCTTTTTGATGATGCCAAAACTTAAATCATTCTAAAATGCAAATAGCAAAGATACATACATATAGTGTATTTACATAGAATGTATGCGTAGAATCAATCCTTTTATTGATCATGACATTCTTGTTCTTTTACACAACCTGTTTACAAAGTGTATCGAGCAAACATTTGTCTACACAAAAAAATGAAGAATTTATAGCTTTATTACGTAAGACTTACATAGTATGTATTTACATGATAAAATACATGAAGGGGTGGACAACTACACTTCATCTTCTTCATTGTCTCCTTCATCATCTTGTTCAAAGATCTTCTCGCTCTTCTTCTCTTTTTCTCATCGTCAGTTTGCCTTTTTCTTCTTTTCATATGCCTTCTGGCGACTTCATCTCTTCTTAATCTCTCTTGTCTTTCCTCCCATAGCTGAGTTTGTCTCTTGTTTTCTTATTCTATTCTTCTCGCATACTCGGCATTACTTTTAGCCACTTGCAAATTTGCTATTTGGTCAAGGCCGGCCCGATGAGATCCCTCCTTTCTTGCCGGATCTATGTACTCAATATTTTTGGGCGAGGCCTGGTATGAAACCTCTTCCTCCACCACTACTTTTCCTCTACCTGCAGGCGTGTATTGTCTTGGGGTCTTCTTCTTTCCACCGAGTGACCGGCGGAGTGACCAGCAGAGTGATTTGCCGTAGTCTGTCAGCTGTCGGCTTCTTCACATAACGTGAGACCCTTTTCCCAAGATACAAGTCCCAAGCTTGAGGCCATAGACATATTTGCAAAGTATCCTTCGGATGCGGCGTTTTAAATTCATCAACTCGATCGTGGCTCTGTCCGACATCCGAGATGGCATAAGTGTCTCTGTCTCTTTGGAATGCCTCCATGTTCTTTCAAGATGTTCATAACTCGGGCATCCATTCTTCCTTCCACTTCCTTCATCCCTGCTTCAATTGTTTTTCTCTTTTCGGCCATAGATATAGCAGTGTTGGGTGGCGAGTCACGAGGAGTTTTTGATAATGTCACCGTGACAAGACCTTGTTGGGGGTTTTGTGCAATCATCAAGGTCACATCCGCGATCCTTCCCCCTCAACAAGCTTTCCTTTCTTTTGTTTCAACACTTCCTCGGTGACTTTCCCTTCGCAGTTTCCTCCTCCTTCTCAACTTGGATCCTCTCACATTTAGGTATTCCTCTTCCCCCTTTTTGGCATCATCAAAGGAGAGAGGAACGCCCGAAACAGACTTGCAAGTAGGAAGTCGAGCCTCACGATAGTTGAGTTTTGTCTCGAGTCTGCTGCGAAGTATGCGATCTGAAATCGGATCGAGTAGCGTTGGACTCTGCTGAGATTAGCTTCATTTCGGCCATGAGAAGGCTGAATTTTCTGTCCATATTTGCTTCCCAGACGTTTGAAGATCACTCTTATTTTGCTCACGCAGCGACCTTATCTCGGCAGTGTGAGCTTCATGCATGTGCTCAATGTGTTCTCTCAACTTCGTTTTTGCATCGAAAGCATTCTCGGCTCTCCATACCAATGACTTGTTGAACAATGTCTGAAGTATCTAACTTGTTCCACACACATTGTTTCTTCTTTGTTGCCACCATTCCCGATCCTCACCGTGATGCCTCTCAAGTCGTGATAAGATTTGCATCTCTGTTGTCGATCCGCATGTCCATAGAGTCCTGGTGCCTCTCCATTCGTTCAATCTCGGCAAATAATGCCTTGAACACTTCGCGAACTTCACCGATTCTTCCGTTGCATCTAATGGCCACGCGTCAAAGTCATAGTCATAGTTGGAACGATGGTACTGACGAAAATGACAGAGAGCTGGTCTATGGTAGCGTCTTGCGTTCGTTCTCGACTCTTCATGGAGGTCGTACCTCGAGGGAAAAAGGAAAAGATTCTATAAAGGATTCATCACCGCCAACCGGGATTTGTTCTCGATGATGAGCGGTGCGCATGAAGTTCTTTTTGAATCGACCCCTGCTGCGACTTGAGGAACTGCGGTGGACTGCGGTTCGATTGGGGTCTTTGTGAAGTGGACCCGACTTTGGCGAGCCTCACTGTCTCAACGACTTTGTTGGTCTCGGTGGTTTCTCCAATTGAGTGGTCGGTCCTCGGCATTATCGTAAGCGTCATCGGACGATGATGAGATTTCCATTGGTGGCGCATCATCAAAGTTAAAGGTTTGACGAGTAGTCTTGAGATCGAGACTTTTGCTCGTCTTTGGGAACATCCGCATGGTGAGTCTTTTGGATCTGTCACGGGGATGACTCGACTTCTTCGCCGCGCCCGATCCCGAAAAGTTACATCGGAATATCTTGGGAATCATGAAGCGCGCTTATCTCCTTCTCTCGGATGGATCAATGATAGCGGGAGGGATGTTCTCTTCATCACCGCTTTTTTACCCCGGAATTCTCAACCTCCGTGGGCCTTCATTACCTCCCGAGTCTCGATTGCGGTGAGGCCTTGGGCTTCCCTTTCGGCGTGTGTAGCCGTCTTGGGGTCTTCTATGGTGGCATCCATTGGAGTCTCAACTCCATGGATTGCACTTTCATCGCCAGTGTTAACTCCCGGGTTGTTCCTTCATGTGCCTCGACCGCATCGGCGGCGTCATTAGCCTTCGAGAGCGGTTGACACCTCGGTGAGACGATCTCAACTGCCGAGCTTCGTTGATGGCAACTTGTTGTTCGTTTGGTGGTTGTACTTTCTCCACTTCGCCTCCTTGATTCATTGTGGAGTCATCTGCAAAGCATTCTCGACCTTCTGCGGTGGAGGGAGTTTCCCCTCGGTGGCGCACCAATTTGAGTGACTGACTGGAATGGGGTCACTCGTCTCCAAACTCCCTTTGCTTTTCTATTGAGTGTTCAGTTGGGGCGGTGGTAAGACACCTTCAATAGGGGTTGGCTCGATTTGGGGTCCCCACTATCCCGGTTTCATCGCCATCTCCCTTCTTCTCGAGTGAGTTGAGGAAGTGGTGGCGGCAACAACGATGGCGATTTGAACCACTCCCATTGGATCAATTTCATTTGTGTTATTCACGGAGGACTCTCCTAGTCCCTCCATCAATCTTTGCTCGTGAAGGATTACGGATTCGTGCAATGCTTCTGCTGCATTTGCAACTCTTCTATGGCAGCATCGAGTCCGATCCTCATCACATCGAGATAAGACATCAAGGAGAGGATGTGTGTGTTACGTGGTGCCGAGAGATAGGGCATATCTTTGGCCTTCTCACGTGCCTCGGCTTCCTCTCGCTGTTTTTTCCTTCTCTTTGTCCTTGAAGATCTGCGGGATATACATGCGATTGTCTTCATCGATCTTTGGATCACGGTGGTTAGTCGAGGAAGTTTAACAGTTCCTCTTCTTCTTCTATAAACTCGGGCCGTTGGAACGGTTCCCTTGATTTACTTAATTTCCATTTCCTCCACTCACGCAGACGATTTTGGATGTCCGGTAAGGTGGGATAGGATCATCACATCACTATCAGCTCTATCGCTTCGTCTTGTGTCTCACTGCAGCGGACTACAACTATTTCTTGATTGGCCTCTGATGATCGCCTTGGAGACTTGGCTGTTTCATCAATTTCATCCGGAGACTCTACTTCTCCCGGCCGATCCCAGTATCTGCTCCCGGTGAGTGGGCGACTCGGCCGATTTCTCAAGCTCGGAGTGCTTGATGATTCTTCTTCGTCTCTAGTTTGTACCGAGAGGGATTTACGGTTCGAGACGATTTCTTCTGAGTCTAGGGCGGCGGGGGCGTCTTGCTAGTGTTTTCTTACGAGGAGCCGGCCGTCTTGGCTTATCGATTCTCCTCCTTTTGACGATCGGAGAAGGTATTTGAGAGTCCTTCTCGACCACACTGGGGCGGGAGACACGGCTGCGGGGCGGTGACTCGAGCTGCAGGGCGGAGCGAGTTTGACTTTCTTTGCTGCGGGGCGGCGTCTTCTTAGCAAACTGCAGGGCGGCTTTCTTCTTTGGTGGAGAGGAAACAATCTGTATCTTGGGTCACCGATTCCCCCTCACTTGTGTCGCTCTCTTGCGTAGGCTCTCTTCATGCGCCCGAGAGAGGTTTGATCTGAACATCCTCTTGTTAACATGGAACGCCTTTCCATGTCTAAGAGGACTCTTTCACCTCCATTATCCGGCCAATCACCGAGGCCATATCCTAGGATCCTCCAAATGTGCCATCTTCCTTGAAGGATTTGTTCCCTACATTTTGGCATAGTCCGCTGTAGACAAACTCAACCCAGTTTATTTTCCTTTCTTCAATGATCGCGGCCATTACGATCAACTTTGATTTTGACAATTGGTCAAAGCCGCCAAATTTGATGTCAATACATTTGGCAACTATGTCCAATGACTTGTGATAGTCCTCCTTCAAAGACCTCTTATTTCTTTGTGTAAACTATTTTATCAAAGATAGTCGGGCTTGGCTATTTCCTTCCAAGCGGCAATCAAGTTTACATCACCGTTAATTTCGATGCTCCTTCCGTTGGTAATGAGCGGTGTTCACCAAATCCTTGGCAGAGATGGTGAACTCCTTTCCGTGAACAGATGACTTTATTCCTTCATCGTGAATCTCAACATTCACATAGAATTGTGCGACCTCCTCCACATAGGTCATCGAAAATTCCATCGTCAGAAACGATTTCAGCCCTGTCGTTTGGAGTTTTTCAGCTATTTTCTTTATGAGGGCGTCATTGGACCCCTGTTTGACCATGCCCTCGAAATCCACGGTAGACCCGGTGTGGATTTGCTTTCCTAACTTAATAAAATCATAAGTTGGTGCCATTTTTCAGGATTTTATCGAAGAAAACTTTGGGATTGATTTGAAGATAGATAGGGTTTTTGAGAGAGTTTTTGCTTCTGAGAGAGAGAGAGACGTGGTTTATGAAAGGACGTGCGGGTGGTTTTTGAAATGTGATCGAAATCAACGGCTTAGATTTTGCACGCCTATTTAGCATTTAATGTCTCGTATTTAATGCGGCAACATTTATATCCAATCATAAGCTTGGTGTGCGGCTTTATGTCCTGTACACATCATCATTATCTTTGACGTCATTCTTAAAAACATTCCCGCTTAGTAAAAGCATTGCGTTTTTGTCACTTTGCTCATAAGTGACTCGAAACTTATCCTTTAGGCGATTTAACTCCTCTTCTCACGTTCTCTTAGTGACTCGGCTAACAATCGACTTAGTATAGCCAGTCTTTCCAATACAAATGTACTTAGCTTGATTTGTGAGTTCGACTCTTTTCCTTTTTCTTCCATTTCTTTTCTTTGAGTCTTCTCAATGTTAACTCACTCAATTAACCCCAACTCATGCTTGAGTTCTTCAAATCTTGACTCACATAACGGTTTTGTGAAGATGTCGGTAATTGTTTATCGGTTGAGATATATTCCACGATGATGTCCTTCTTTTCAACATGATCTCTTATGAAGTGATATCGACATCGATATGCTTTGTTCTTGAGTGCAACACGCGATTTTGAGTGATTGAAATTGCACTTGTGTTATCACACATGATTGGGATCTCTTTTCTTCAACTTCATAGTCTCTCAATTCTTTGTCTCATCCATAGGACTTGGGCACAACAAATGCCCACGCTATGTATTCTCGCTTCACCGTGAGGTGGCAATTGAATTTTGCTTCTTGCTAAACCAGGAAATCACTGTTTCCTAGCATTTGACATGTGCCTGAGGTGCTCTTCCTGTCAACTCTGCATCCAAAGATAGTCGAGTCCGAATAGCCAATTAGCTTGAATCCACCTTCCTTTGGATACCATAAGCCAACTTCTTGGCTTCCTTTCAAGTATCTCGGTATTCTCTTAGCTTTTTGTCATATGGCTCTCTTTTGGAGCAGATTGAAATCTTGCACATACACCTACGAGAAAAGGTGATGTCCGGCTGCTTCTTTGTAAGATAGATCAATTATCCAATAAGTGCTCGTATCTTGTTTGATCTACAGGCTTGCCATCCGCATCCATGTCCATTTTGATGATGTATTCATTGGTATTTTCACGAAGACTTCTCCTCCATACCAAATTTCTTCATTAAGTCTCGGTGTATTTTGTTTGACTTATAAACGTTCCATCCTTCATTGTTTCACTTGGAGTCCAAGGAAGAATGTCGCTCTCCCATCATGCTCATTTCAAATTTACTTTGCATGAGGTTTGAAAATTTTTCACACATGACTCTTTGTTTGTGGATCCAAAAATGATGTCATCCACATATATTTGAACAAGCGGTATACTCTTTTTGTCTTGAATTAAAAAAGTGTTCTATCTACTTTTCCTTTTGTGAATCCATTTTCGATTAGGAATTGTGACAAGGTATCATACCATGCTCTGGGGTGCTGTTTCAATCCATACAGGGCTTTCTTGAGTTTGTATACCTTATCTCCAAGAGTCTTCTCAAATCCTGGAGGTTGTTCAACATACACTTCTTCTTCCAATAAACCATTTAGGAATGCACTTTTTACATCCATTTGATATACAATGAAATTCTTTTGAGCTGCATAGGCAAGAAACGTCTTTATAGCTTCCAATCTTGCTACATGAGCAAATGTTTCATCAAAATCTATTCCTTCTTCTTGGCAATATCCTTTGGCTACAAGTCTTGCTTTCTTTCTTACCACAGAACCTTCCTCGTTCATCTTGTTTCTGAACACCCATTTAGTACCAATAACATTTTGATGTGTGGGTCTTTGAACTAATTCCCATACTTTATTTCTTTCAAACTGATTCAGCTCTTCTTGCATAGCTTGAATCCAATGTGTGTCGTCCAATGCTTGTAACACATCTTTGGGCTCTATTTGCGAGATAAAGCATGTGAACATAGCTTCTTGTTGAGTTCTGGATCTTGTTTTGACATCTTCTCTTATATCTCTAATGACAAGTTACGTGGATGGTCTCTCGGCCATCTTACATCAGGTTGAAGTAAGTTAGTGGGTTCGATTGTCTAGCTGTACCGTTTCTTTGTGATCGCTCTCTCGTAATCACTTAGCGCAAAATTTTCCAAATGTTTTTGAGATTCACTATCTCATCTTCATCCGAGTTAATAGTTCCTTGACCTCGGCGTAGGGACTCTTACGTATGGTTGGATGATTCACTTATCGGTGACTCTTCAATGTCTTCTCTATTTACATTTGGCTCATCGAATACCACATGAATGGATTCTTCTCGCAACCATAGTCCTTTTGTTGAGTACTGTAGGCTTTGCTTTCACCTGCGTATCCCAAGAAGATACCTTCATCGACTTTAGCATCGAAAGCCTTTAGATTGTCCTTGCCATTGTTGTGGATGAAGCATTTGCATCCGGATATTCTAAAATATGCAACATTTGGTTTTCTTCCAGTCCAAATCTCATAGGAGTCTTTGTCACCGTAATCTGTTTATCATACATCCTGTTTTGAGTGTAGCAAGTCAAAGTTGTTGATTGCTTGATAACATGGTCCTTACGCTCGCTTCTTTGAGAGTTCTCGTTCCTTCTTTCTCGCAACTCCATTCTCACGTGGAGTCCTTGTCTGATAGTTCATGACCAATACCATTTTCAATACAATCGAGTTATTATTCCATTGACAAACTCGGTTCCTCTGTCGATCTTATTTTGATAATGGTTTGGCTCTTCTCATTTTGAATCCTCTTCATCACCGTGGTAGTTTACGTAGAGTTTCTTTCTTCTTGCACATGAATATTGTCCATGTATATCTTGAGTAGTCATCTACTACCACCAAGGTGTATTTCTTTCCACTTATGCTAGCTGGTTCCACTGGGCCAAATAGATCCATATGTAGCAGATGTAATACTCTTGTTGAAGATGGACATGTCTTTTCTTTGAATGAAGATTTGATTTGTTTTCCTTTCTGACATGCATCACATATACTTTCCTTCTTGTATACTTTAGTCTGAAGTCCTTCCACAAGATTACTTCGTGCAAGCTTGTTAATCGTTTTGAAATTTAGGTGACTCAGCTTTTTGTGCCACACCAACTTGATTCAACAAGCGCTCTTTGCTAATAGACAAGTGCTGTGTGTAGCGGTTGACCAATCTACTACATACATGTTCTTTTGTCTGCATCCTTGCAACACAACTTCATTCGTTTCAGTATCCTTGATTTGGCATATACCCATGTTAAATCCAACATTATAACCCTTGTCACAGAGTTGGCTGATGCTTAACAAGTTGAAGTTGAGTCCTTCAACATATGCAACATCTGAGATTTCTAATCCGTTCCTTTTGATAGATCCAATGCCTCTTATTTCACCTGGAGCTTCATTTCCACCAAATATGACTTTTGCTCCTTTAACTTCCTTGAATTTTGACAGATTTTTCTTGTTTCCTGTCATATGTCTGGAACAACCGCTATCCATGTACCAGGTTCCTTGGCACTCAGCTGTTCCTTGAACCTGCAATCAAGGAAATTAAGTTTTAGGTACCCATATTTGTTTGGGTCCTGAGGGGTTAGAGTTGTAAGATGATCCAACCAACTTATAGCCAAATGATTTGACTCTAAGGGGTTGCCATCTATCGTGCCATAATCATAATTAATCTTGGCAAATTGCTTGGGGATTTTAGGTTCATACAAATTGTCTCTTTTGTCTCAGTATGCTGTGTATATGTTTTAGCAATCACCTTCTTTGGGTAATTGTGGTGTCTCCGAGTGTAGTGTCTAGGTGCATATGTGTGCTTTGATGAAAGCTCTTATACTTTTGGAATGGCCTTTCTTTGAGTTCTAAGCCTTTGCCATTTGGGCTTATATTCCATAAGTCTATCTTTGATAGTTTACATTATTCCAATAAGCTTGCTAGGATATTTTCTACCATTCCCATCATATGTATTTCTTTTATAGATTTTCTGGGTTTTGGTAGCTCTGCTTTTTCTTTACATAGTATTTTCTGTTTGGAGTTTGCTTTGAGGAACTCGATCAATCTCTTCTCACTGCCCTTTCCTTTGCAGCACTCAACTTTTTTTCCTTTTCCTTTATAACCAAGGCCGCTTTGCTTGGAATTGTGCTTTGGAGTGAATGTGTGTGTAACATTTAGAGTTTTGGATTTTTGACTCTTCATTGCTTGAAGATCCTTTTTCCAAAATCACTTTTGGAGTTTGACATAGCACGAGAGGAATTAAATCCTAAGCCTGTCTTGTCTCCACATTCTCTTTGACTCATAATAAGATCATCCAATGATTTAGATGCCTTGGTGAATGAGGCAATAACATTTTTGAGGTCATTCTCCCTCTTCTCTATGGCAAAGCAATTTACGCTATTAACTTAGCATTTTCACCTTTTTTAAACTATCATTCTCATCACTATTTGACTTAGAGTACTCGGCTCCTTAGTCGGTTTTGAGTTTTGCTCTTGAGTAGTCGCTTTTTTTCCTCATTCAATAGTGTGTGTGAGGATTTAATGTGTTCAAAATCTTTCATCATTTTGCCTAATGAATCATAAAGATCGGTGGGTGATGAAGTGTGTGTGTCACAAATCACTATCACTAGAGTCCGAGTTTGATGAGTTAGAGTGTACCTCATCTTCTTGGTCGAGGTTGATTCGTTCCTTGGCCATTAAACGATCGGGGCTTCTTCCTCGAGTCACTTGAGTAGTCGGCTTCACTTTGCTCTCGAATCACCGTCTCTCTTGACTTAGCTGTCTCGGCCATCTCTCTGCACCATCATTGCCTTTTTCTTTTCTTGTCTTCTTTCTCTCAAGACCTTTCTTTCTTCTTCATTCATTCCCGTATTTGTTGACTACGGGATATGGGCATCAATGGCATAGTGACCTGGTTGTCTGATTCAAAGATAGATATTCAACCTTTTGATCGCTCTTTCCATTCTTGGATTGTCGACCCTTTGATATTCACCTTTTGATAACTGTTCTCTTGGTTGGCCTATCTTCGTTTGACTTGGAGGGAGCCGAGTGTCTTCTCGGAAGATTCACCCTTTCCTCTCTTGTAGTTCTTATTGAAGAACTTGTTGAACCTTTTGACCATCGGGGCTATTTCTTCGGATCAATGACTTTTCACTTTGACCTCGGCTCTCTTCCCATCTTTAACAATTAGAGCAAAAATTGTTTTGGGTACAATTGTCTCTTCCTGGTCTTTTCTTCTCACCAAACTCGTAGGCTTTGAGATCCGAGAATAATTCATGATTGGATGTCTTTGATAGGTCCATGGAATGTCTCGATTGTGCATGACCTTCATTTCCCATTCACCGAAGACTTTTTAGGATCTTCATACACATTTCCTTCTCGTGTATATTCCTTTCCAAGTCACGAGATAGCTCATTGGTGATTTTACGTGAACCGAGCATCCAGTTGATCCAGGTTTTCTCCGAGATCATTTTGAAGTTCTCAAATTTAGATCCACCGATAATTTGTTTTCTTTGATTTGCTCGAGCCTTCACAAATTAATGTTAGCTTGTCCCAGATTTCTTTAGCCGTTTTGCATGATTTGACTTTATTGAACATGGCTTTGTCCAAGGTTTTGTAAAGGATGTCCTTGCTACATTGTCCAGGTTTGTATCTTTTTATGTCATCATTTGTCCATTCGGTTCTTGGTTTTTCAACCATGGTCGGCTTGGGAGCAACATCCTCTTCTCCTTCAAATTGCACTCTTCTCACAAAATTGTGTTCACCTTTAAGATTTGCGGTGGCCCATCTTCTATCACTATCCACATCTCATCATGTAATCTTTGATAGATGAGCCTGCATACGAATTTTCCAATCATCAAATTCTTCAATAGTGAACATAGGGATGCGTGTCAAATTTGCTTCCATGATAATAACTTTTAATGATAAAAGGAGTTTTGAAAGTTTAAGTACTAAAGCGACTTTGAAAGGTTTTGGAGATCTAGTTCAAGAACTGGTGCGGAAGGCTCAATGAACCAACCGCTCGATACCACTTGTAGGTCCCAAGAGGTGTAAGTGTAAGGTTTTGAAGGGGGTTGAATAAACCTTACCAAATTTTCGATTTAGTCCTTTTAAATATTCGAGTAGATACTACACGATTGTGTCCTTGGTGGACAAATGATTTAGATAATCGGTAGAGTTAGTCTCTCAACGACTCAACCGAGTTTGTTGATGGAATAACTCGTTGTTAAGTCTAAATTAACTCAACTGTGGTTTTTTTCAGCTGAAAGACTTAACACCCTTAAGTTTGATTAAGCAAGGATTTAGTGCTTGGTTTAGTACTTAGAAATTATCAAGTGGATAGCAAATTTATCGATTTAAACAATTAAGATGCGGGAATTGAAATGCTTTGAAATGTAAATGACACAATAAAATTTTTATAGAGGTTCGAAGATGGGGTAATTCTTCTACTCCTCTCTTCTCCAACTCCTGGAGGAATCCACTAGGTATTGATCGAAGATACAAAGTGGTAGCAATCCCGGATACAAGTCTTGATCACACAAACACTTGATCCTTTGGGACTCGATCTGAGAGACGCCTTGATCACTCACCGCTTCTCGTGCGACTCAACTTCTTCACAGGCACCGCCTTGCTACTACTGTACCACTCACTTGCTCAAGCTCTTTGGATTTGATCACGAAGCCCTCCAAAAGCTCAATACTTGGTTCGACCACTGAACCTTCCTACAATCCTTCATGGAGTGTAGACCCCTTTAATTTTTCAGTATTTTCCTCTTCAACCGATTGAAGTTATATTTCCTTCACGGTGAGTGTTGGATTGATGTTCTTCGTAGTGTAGGCTTGAGGATTGAGAATATTTCAGATTTTCTAATAATTGCTTGAACGTTTTTGGTTCCGGTCCGTTCTTAGTTCCTTGATTTTTTTTTCAAATAAACTCCTCGGCCTTTTATATTGATCTTTCAAAAATTTGCCCGTTGAAGAGATAGGCTTATTTTTGAAAGTCACTTGCGATCGTTGGCTTGTCTTGTTGCAGTCCTTGGAATTTCCATTTCCTCGTATGAATTGTTCTCCATCTTTTCGAGTTCGACACGGTGTAGTGCTTCCCATTGGTTAATTCCTTTTGCACGCTTCGGGTGAGCACTTCGAGAAAGGTAGTATGGAGATATTACTTGTTTAAGTAATTCTCTTGATTTACGGCAACGGATCTTTTTCGATTATCTCGACTTGACCGCATTTCTTTGCTTTCCCCAGGTGACTTAGAGTCGACTTCCAATCATGGATGACTCTTCCATCACTTCAACTTGAGACTTGGCTCTTCTTGAGTTGAGTTGACGATACTCTACTCAACTCGCATCTCACCGCTTCTTCGATAGAGTTCCCGTCTACTTCTCTTTGCCATACTCAAATTGTCTTTGCGGAGTCTTCCTTCTAATCTCCGATTGTCTTCTTGCATGTTGGGCGTGGCGACTTAACTCGGCTTGATCACCCTATTTATTACAATGCATTTTACAACAAGAATGGGGTGCCAACTTCCTATTCTAAGTTTTACATGGTATTCATCAAAATCTAAACAATAAATTTCCTAACAATATACAATCTTAATGTTGCCACAACATGATATAGTGGTAATTTTAATTTGCCCCCAAACTATGCGCGTTTTTCTAGTTTGTCCACTTAACATTGAATTGTTCTACTTTACCCCATGAACTTTGTAAATTGTTGCACTTAGCCTATAATTTCCAAATTATCCCTTAACATTTACGATTATTTTAATTTGTGAGCCCTAAAATGGTATTATAGCCTAGATTTATTGATGATATTTATTTTTATTTAATATTATTTGTATATTGACCAAAGATGAGGAGATTTTGAGAGAAAAATAATTTAAATAATTAATCAAGATGTATTAATTATAGACAGTCCATTAACAGTTAGGATAAATTTGAAAATTATAGGCTAAATGCAACAATTTGCAAAAGTTCAAGGGGGTTAAGTAGAACAATTCATAGGTAAGTGGGCAAAGTAGAAAAACACGCATAGTTTGGGATGTAAATTAAATTTACTTCCATGATATATATATATATATATATATATATATATTAGTTATACAGATAAGTCTTATCAACTCTATATACTAAAAGAAAAAATAAATATGGCACATCTCATCATCTTGCTAGCTACTCTGAGACATGTGGCAACTCCTCATTCTCCTAAATCCACGTGGCAACTTTACATTTATCCATGTACAATCCTAAATATATATTTTTCCTTATATAATCTTAAAGATAACGACTAATCCAAAAATCAAGAATTTTATCTATACAATTTTTTTTTGGTAAATCATAGATTCTATCTGTACATATTATTATAATCTAAAAGGTAATAAATAATAAAATAAATCAAAGATTCTATTTATACTATTTTTTCTCCATAAATCAGAAATTCTACATACATGATATATATTGACAAGTCAAAACACAAATAAGTAATAAATAAAATTTTCAAATATATATAATAAATTTGTTTGTTGTTTACCAAATATCATGCAAATTTAATTAAAGTGATTTTACCTAGCTTCTTTAAATGTCAAAACAAAATGACGGCACACTTTACATTTTTATTGAATATAATTTACAAAACTATTTTTCAGAATTTGAAGTGAATCTTTCGTATGATACACTTTTAAATTTTGAATTCGTTTTAGTATTTATAATTAGTATTTTGGGTATCCTATAACTATTACAAATAAACTTGCGACATCAAAACTTTGTCTTTTGACAATCCCGTATAACACACACGTATAGTTCTAGTATTAATATATACTATATGAGACCCCGTGCAATGTATAGACTGTATAGTTATAATGTCTCTGTTTTGTAATGTGACATGTACATTTTTTTGATAATTCTATTTCCAAACTTTGTAATAATTTTAAAATAGCATCAAACAATATACGAGAAAGAATATTTAATATTTTTATTGATGGAGTCAAAAAAATAAAAATAAACTTCATACTTTAAAATCATGAAAACACACTTTCAAGACCGTTAATAAGTGTCAAGATTCGTACCATGATTTTTTCCCAAGATTGTAGAAGTAAATTCAGATGCAATTTTATTTTTCAAATTCATTCATATGTATAAATGAGATGTAACTAAAATAAGTATTTATTAATTTTATTAATCAATTTAAAAATACAATTCTATATAATTATGAAGAAATGGATTAAATCCAAAAAATAGCAATACATATATTACAAATAGGCAAAAAAATACATGTATGTACCCGAATGCATAATTTTTAAAGTCCATTACAAAATAAAATTTAGAGTAAATATATCTTATATTTTTTTAAAAAAAAATTAAGTTTATCTTTTATTTTATATATACAATATGGGTGTCAAAATGAAGATTGTAAAAAGACAATTATTTTTATATTATTCGTCAAAAATGGATCAAAAATAAAAAAAATTATTAAATTTTAAAAAAGACAAAAAAAGCAAATATAATAATTAATACAAGACACACACAAATTTGGTAAGCAAATTTAATATAATGCTTTGTTATTTTTTATATATGTATAAAGAGATTTTCCAGAATTAACTCACGAATTTCCAAAATTAATGTTACATATTGTAATTATAATTTACTATTTCGGGAGAGTGATTTAGGCGGAAACTTTTTTTAGCATACTATTTATAAGTGACTCGTTTATTTTATATATATATATATATATATATACCATTAAAATGGAGTGTAAATACATAACTAACTTTTACAAAATCTGTACTAGCAAATACATTATAATGAAATTTATTCTTGGAAATTATTAAAAAAAAAACAATTTTACAATTTACACACAAAAAATTAATAATAATTATAGTACATATCAACATCCCATGTTGATAAAACTAAGAAATTCATAAAAGATATTGATTATATTCCGGTCCCTGGCAGTTTTTCTAGGCCTCCAATATTTATATATAGATTATTGTACTATGGTGGATAGCCTCCAAAATTTATACATTGTTGTACTATAATAATTAACTTGGAATCAAATTTTTTTGAGTACAATATATATTCACATGCATGACTCTGTATCCCATTTTTTTCACTTCATGAAAAACCCATAAACAAGCCCTACCTGCCAACTGAAATTTACCACAAAGAGGTCTAAACAGGAAATATATAAGTTAACAAAAAGAATAGTTGTAGTGGCATTTAATATCAACACATTGTACACAATATTTTTGTATACACACATTGGTGTGTATGTGTGTGTGTATAAACACAGAAATATATAATAATCTATAGTTGTGTGTACTAAGCCATCTATAGTGGGCTAGTGCTAGGCTGTGGTGGTGGTTAGGGTATTCCTTTTATGGAAACATTTTAATGGTCCAAGTGGGAATTTTAATTGCCCTTTTTCTATTTATAGCTAAGCCTTCTTTATCAGCTGAGCTTTCACGTTTTGCTACAATGGAGATATGATGCCCTAATTGTACTCTCGTGAAGTTCTTTTAAGGGGGGACCAACATATATGGAGGTGGTGTAGTCAAGATGGAGTTAATTGGGAGTGTGTTGTTATACTCACTCGCTGTCTTCATTTCCGTAAAATACACGAGAGGTTTAATTGACTTTATTTAATTATCTTTTAATTAATGTTGTCAATTGTAAGGGTAGATTAGTAAGTATCCATGCATTGTTGTTTTCACCAATAGAAATTGATTTCTATGGTATTCAAACGATGACATAATAATTTTATTTATTTTGATTGAAATGTTCAAAAAATAAATATTTACTGGCATTTCAATAACGAGAGCATCACTTTTGGTACGTTTTGGTTTTTGGATTGTGGATTTATCTATGAAGGTCTTTAGTATAAGGCTGAGCTTGAGTGCCTTGGCAATCGAACCTTCCGACTCATTTAGATTATAAAAATATAGAATATGTATATATTTTTAAATATAATATTAAAAAAATTAAAATTATTTCATAAGTACTATAACAAACTATATATATAAAAAAACTATAAAAATAATAAATCGTGTTTAGGTAGAGATGACAATTAGGGGCACGGCAAGAGCTTGTCCGGGAGGGGGTGGGGCAATAGTAAAAAACCCGATCACTTACATATATACATTTACACAACAGCGGAACCAGGACACCCTAACGGGATGGGCCGATACACAAAAAAAGGATAGGCCAGATAGAAAACCCAAAAAAAACATATAAATTAGCACTAAATTTTTTTTAAAACAATTGTAACAAATTTTTTTTTTGAAAAACGATGGGTGGTGCAGGGCCCAGGTTGGCCCACTTCTGGATCCGCAATTTATATATACATACAAGATAATAAAGTTTAAATATATTATATTCGCATAAAAAATACATTAATACTCCTTAGTAAATATATAAAATACATCATTAAATCCTTAAATCAATTAAACTTAGAATGTATCTTGTATATTACGAAAAGCATTTACAATATAATAAGAAAATTGCAATTTGATTTTCAATGTACACTAGCAAACAATAATTGAGAAATTCATTTATTTCTTCCATTTGATGAATAGAAAAAGAGAAAAATTTGTTTTTAATTTAATAATAAGAATACATAAGGCCCACAAAGTTTTTAATTTAACTTACTAAAATTCACGAGCCATGTAACTCATAATAAATTTTACAAACAAATTGTGGGGTGTAAAATATAATACATATATACATATAGGTACGAAAGGATAAAAACAAAAAGTTTGGGGGGGGGGGGAGGGGGCAAGGCCCCCCAGGGCTCAAAGGTGGCTCCGCCCCTGATGGCAATAGAGCAAAGGGGGTACTTGAAGACCCAAACCCGCCACCCATCCACACTGTTGGATCGTGTGTTTTACACGTCCACAAGTTTCCTTGTGTGAAAAATTGATTTTATTATTTGTTTCGCCTTTCTAGATTATTTACATGGGATATGGTTCATTAAAAAATGAAAGTTTGATTGTGGAAGGATTGTGTTGTGACTTGACAATCAAACATTAATTTAGCAATATATGGAAATATATTATTCTTTATTATTTTAGATCATACTGATAAGTAAGGATTCTAGAGTCCTACCTTATATGTATGAACCCTTGTTTTTGTAGACATCTCTTTCTATGTTTTGTAGGGACTTGGAGACTTGGAAGGTCCTGTATAAAGAGAGGTCGGCCCTACATAATTCACAATAGAGAATACACGAGTCTAGAGAGAAAATAAACCAGAGATTCAGAGAATTCGAGTTTGAGAGTGAAGAGACAAAGATCAAAGTTCTGCAAAGTTCAAAGTATTGTCTGAAGTGTTGATGCATCTTCAATATAACAACTTATAAAAATTATGAATCTTTGTTCTAGTTTTCGTCCATCTTTATTTTGATATAGATATAAAAAGTTTTTATTTATATTGGTTTTGGACGAGTTGTTTTACACTTTATAGATTTACTCATAGATTGGAGTTTTAGTAGTTATTTCGTACTAGTTTAGTCATACATGTTGTGATCTGCAAACGATTCTATCAACTAGTGAAGTTTTCGTCATGTTGGCACGTTTGCAAGTATTATTACTTGCAATAATTTTTATCTTTGGTGTTATTCTTTGATCCGCTCCGAGTTGATATAAATGTTACTGACACTTATAGCAATACTTTACTCTGTCCGTTTATTTAAACTCACACCCCATGGGGCAAGGCGGTCCACCCATCCCGAGTCTCAAGACGGGTCGAGCGGGTCGGCCCGTGTAGGATAAATTGTTATACTGAGTGTTTTTATCTTATATTTTGTACTATTACGACATGATTGGTATGAATGAATGGAATTAGATTTGGACTGGAATGAATTTAGGAATGGAATAATATTAGGAATGGAATGATGTAGTATTACTATTCTTATGATTGGTATGTACAAGGAATGGAGAAATGAATGGATGACGATTTTTTTACTTGATTTATATATCTTGATTGGTAATTATAAATTAATTATAGTAATTGAGAAAAATAGTTTTAAAGTATCAAATTCTCTTAAATAAGATTTTTTAAATAAATTCTATTAATATGTTATTCGTAAATTGATATAAGATTATTTTAATGTGTGCTAAATAATATATATATATAGATTTATATCTATGATATCAAAAATATTTTATATAATATTTTTTAGGGATAATTACAAAAACACTGAGATTTGGGCTAATTACAAAAAAAATCCAGAGATGTTTTAAAATTACAAAAAACCCCATCAGGTTTGATTATGTGTTAAATTTAAGGGGTAACTATAGTATTTTTATAAATATCTGGGGGGTTTTGATATTTTGTTTTGCTTATGAAGGGGGAAAATATAAGACAGAATCAAACCTCAAGGGGTTTTTGGTAATTTTAAAAAATCTCTGGGTTTTTATGTAATTATCCCAAACCTCAGGGGTACTTTTGTAATTATCTCTTTTTTTTATAAGAAAATATAGAAAATCAACAAAAGAATTATATATCAAAATTTAACTATTGAATATTGATAGAAATTGACTATGATTTATTAAATATTAAATATAACTTATATTTAAATTATAAATAATTTTTTTATTCATAGCACTACTTTTCGAAAATATAGATTATATCCAACATTTTTAGTCATTTATAGAAAGATAATTTTATTAAAAATAAAATTGAGTCGTTCTTGATGATTGAGAATAGCTAAACCCATGGGGGAGATGAGGAATGGTCATTCCCTTACTTTTGGGAATAGGGATTCCCATGGGAATGAGTATTCTCATTACTAAAGCATACCAAGTATGTGAATGAGAATGAAACAAGGAATGCCCATCCCATCCCTACCCCATTCCCACACACCAATCATGACATTAATACATATTATTTAAAAATTGACATTACCAATGTCACGCCCCAAACGGGACGCGACGACGATCCACAACTTAAATACAAATAACCTAAACATTCTAGACGAATATCATCAAAACCCAATGGAACAGAGTCAATAGCAGCGGAATAAAGAACAAGTACAATTACAACTTATAGTCCACAATATGCATAATCCAAATTACATCCCCGATATGATCTAAAGATAACAACTTAAAAGTCAAAGGGTCCTACGCCCTTCAGTTACAAACCGGAATGAAATGAAATACAAGAGTCCAACAACAAACACAAGAAAGAGTCCAACAACAAACACAAGAAAGAGTCCAACGACAATTAATAGTAACAAGTCCAGCGACATCAACAACATAAGATAGTAAATCCAACAAGCGGAGTACAAGGGCTCAATCCGTGGTCGGTTCAGCATCTTCAACGAAGTCCTCATCTAAGGTTAGAAAACAGGTGGGGATGAGACAAAAATCTTAGTGGATGGGTGATCGTGTGCAAGTGTGGCGATATATATAGTTAATGCGAGAAAACAGTTATATGAAAACGCGTGAGTATGATGCATGAATTCACACACTGTCCACAAGCGTCGTGATAAATATATTTAAGTAATATACTTATACAGTTCAAGGAAACATTCATGGTCACACATGCACTATATGATTGATCGAAGACAGTAGGATTGCGTGCGGAAATGTAACGCCAATCCCATGCAAGCGCATTAATGGTTGCGTCACGGTTTGTAGCGCCAACCAATGCAAAACAAGTAGCGATTGCGTCGCACGGATTTGTAGCGCCAACCAAACGGGTCCGATAACTCTGGAATCGTGTGGATCAGACAGTGATTCCTTCGTTCTTCCTTGTAACTCCCCAGGTAAGATGGTCCAAGACCTGTCACCTTATCGCTCCGTAGGCAAAGACAAAATCCATAGTGGAGCTTGCAAGGCTCGGATCTGTCATAATCATGATTATACCTCAAGTACTACGACCCGCTTCCCTTGGACAAACTCCGTCCCTCAGTTGCGGGATTAGGACGATGGGGCCAGAAGAGTGGAATAGCAGCCGAGCTGCCCGGTTCTATCCCCGATGTATCCATTCCGACTGTGAACTCGACACACCAAGTTGACTCAGGCAGGAAAGTAAAAACAAGTTCAGGTAGTCAACCAGGTAGTTGAGTATTATTGATTCAGGGAAGCAGTTCAGGAAAATTTTCGAAAATCGCAAGTGGCAATTATGGCATTGGCGGAGTTATTTGGATGAAGATGATTATCGGAAGGATAAGCAGTCTTCGATATCTTGAAAGATTAGGTGGAACATAAGTCCCGTTATATATTCAAAATCGCAAGACGAGAAAGTCGCCCCGCGATCGGGTATTAATCGGTCAAGACGATCCGATAAGTCAAGGGGTTTTTGAAAAAATAAAATATTTTAATTAATAATTAAAGTCAGAGGGTCCAGGGCTGTTTAGTAAAAGGAAAATAATTTGAGTTAGGTCATTGATAAAAAGAAAATTTACAATTAGCCCCGTTTTGTAAAAACCAATACTTTTGGGGTTAAAAATTGAATAAATAAATATCCCGACCTTGAAAAATTATGAGGTCAGTTCCTAAATTCTATTGTTTAGAGATTCCGGATTTTAAAGTTTTGAGGTCGAGTTTTTATAAAATTCTCACATTGGCCCCAAATTTGTTAAAATTGTCATTTCGGGCCCTAAGTTTAAAATAATTGGAACTCACAAACCGGAAGGGATTTTAATGTGATTCCAGTTAACAAATATCACTAAGGTTAGTGGGATATTGGGACAAAAGCATTTTTAAAAAGAAATAAGTGTAGGTCCTTTAACTTTTGAAAATCTCATTTTTTGTCCCATTTTGAAATAATTCCCTTTAAGGCTTTTAGGGGTCCAATTGTTATGAAATTTGAACCTTGGGTCCAAAATATAATTAAGTTATAGTTAAATTAGTAATTTCAGGTACATGAGCTGTATAAGTCTTGGAAATTTCATATGGGTCCTCAAGTTTAATCTTTTACAATTTGGTCCCTCAATTTTAGTAAAAGTACTTTCCAAGCTCTAAACACTTGCATTTTTGGAATACACTTAAAATATATCATTTCCAGTCCCTTAAGAGTGAAAATTCAAATTTTGAAATTAAGGTCTGGTACAGTTTCAGAAATTGCAAAGTAGCCATTAAACTTCTAAAATTTTACAATCTAGTCCTTGGGCTTTTAAAGGTTGATTTTATTTATCTTAAAACTCTTAAAACTTTATTAAAATGTCCAAAAGTCATTTTTGAAGCTGAGTACAGTCCCAAAATTCGAAATTTGCAGAGGGGTCATTTAACTTTCATTTTCTTGCAATTTAGTCCACCAATTTTTCCATTTTTACATTTTAAGTCCAAAATTGAAATTTAATCAATAATGCTCGACTTTTTCAGGTTATAAGTCATCCAAAACATGGATTTCAAAGATCATACACATGCATGTCCAATACATACAAGAATTCATCAAATAGAACATTAAAGTGTACACGCATGCACCTAAAATTCAATAAATAGCAATTTTGAGCAACTCTTGAGAATTTTCATGATTTGATACATAAAATTGACATGCAATACATACATTATATATCTCAAGGTTCATGATCAAAATTCTACATGCAATTTAATAAAAACACCTAGAAGTTGGAAAGTAATTTTCCACCCACCTTAAATTGGAAAGTTGTGAAATAAAAAGGGAAAATTTCACAACTTTGGATGAGGTCACTTAGGTCAGCCCCTAAGTCAAGAAATATCAAAAATTTGGAGTTAGAAAAATGAGAGAAAAATTAAGGAGAAAAAGAAGGAGATGAGAAATTTGGATAGACTATACTTTACCTTGTGTAGTAGGTGATTTGAATCTAGTTGAAGCTTCAAATTTGGAAATTTTGGTTTAACTCCAAAATCACCTAAGGTCAGCCCCTATTTCTTAAAAATGAAAAAGGGGTGTTAAAATTTGAAAAACAAATAGGAAGAAGAAGAAAGAAGGGCTCTAGTGTCCAATTCTTACCTTGTAGTCCAAATTTCTCTACTAGTTATCCTTCAAGTCTTCAAATTTCACCACCATGCATGCATGTCTCCAAGTGGTCTTCTAAGTACCTCCTAATAAAAAATTCAAGCTTATATTAAAAGGAGAAGGTGATGAGTAGTAAGAATTTAAGTTGAATTGAGGAGTGAAATTTCTTACCTTGAAATGGGGTGTTCGAATTTTTGGTGTTTAAGTGGTAAGATTGTATGTTTTTGGTTTAGATGTTTGAAGAAAGAATGTATGTTTGATGTTAGGAAGAAGATGTTCTTGAAGATATGAAGATGGGTTTGAAGATGTGAAGGACTTGTGTTTGAATATTTGAAGATGTGAAGAAGTGGTACTTGAAGATATGAAGAACTTATGTTTGAAGATTTGAAGATGTGAAGAGTTGGTGTTTGAAGGTTTGAAGATGTGAATGATTTTGTGTTTGAAGATTTGAAGATGTGAATGAATTTTAGAGAGAGGTTAGAGAGAAGTTGGAGAAAAGGCTTGAGAGTTAGAATGTGTTTGATGAAATGAACAAAATTTGTTCATTTCTTGCTCAATGTGGCCGTCCACATTAGGGGGAGAGAGGGATTTTTTTGATTAATTTTGTGTCTTGCAAATTGTCTCTTGCATGGAGACAATTAGACTAGTCAAAGTATGGGCAAGGTATGGAAAGAGAAGGAATGTTGGGAAGACTCCAACATGTTGGGAAAAATAGTAATAAAGAATTGATGTATGAGATGATGTGTATAATGTTTGAATTAATGGTATAATTATACACAAGATGACTAATATAAGGTGTAAGTGTACAAGAGTTGGATGATATTTCTACTCCAAAAATCATCACCATGGCCGTCCACTATAGGGGTATTATGGTAATTCCATTTATTTTTTTTGTCCCAAATTTGATGATAATAGATGAAATATATCAATCTCCAAAATAATTAGTGATTCCCTTGATCACTTATAAGTCTCATGATCACTTAATCTAAATCAAAATCTTAATTCTATAAGGTAAAAGTCTCTAAAATAAACAGTCTCTTAAAATTCTAAGGTGACTAATAAATACAAAAATAATAATAATGATCAATCAAGTGATCATAAATGTGAAATAGAATTAATGATGATCATGATCACAAGTAATAAATAAAATGAAATAAAATACAAAATATATATATTAATGATAATTACCCGTCAAAGTGACACGGTAAAATAGTCGATCAAATACATAGACGACAATAAGAATCAATTATATGTTCGGAAAAATCGGGGCTTCACATCCTCCCCTCCTTAAAAGAATTTGGTCCCCAAATTCTCTTCAGAATAGTTCTGGATATTGATTCTTCATGTCTTCTTCCATCTCCCACGTTGGGTCTTCGTCTCGGTTGTGGTTCTGCCACACAACTTTAACCATCGGAATTTCTCTCTTATGCAACTGTCGTATCTGCTGATCAATGATCCGGATCGGCCTCTCGGTGTAGGATAGATTTTCCATTAGAGGAGGAGTATCACGAGTGATGATGTGTTCGGGATCTGGTTGATACTTCTTCAGTCTCGACACATGGAATACATCATGTATTCCCGCATATGGTGTTGGTAACACGAGTCGGTAGGCTAACTTCCCGATCCTCTATAAAATCTTGTAAGGTCCAACATATCTCGGACTCAACTTGCCTCTTTTCTTCGGATTGATTAATCCTTTCCGTGGTGAGAGTCTGAAAAATACTTCATCTCCGACTTCAAATTCCAAATCCTTTCTTCTCTTGTCCGCATAACTCTTTTGGCGGCTCTGAGATGTGCGAATCCGCTCCTTGATCAGCTTGACCTTCTCCATGGCCTCCTGAACTAAGTCGACCTTTGGAATCGATGGCGACTTTCGTTTCTCTTTCGGAGTCCATTGGTCATCAATCTCCTAGTGTAGTGGGGATCTACATTTTCGCCCATATAATGCCTCGTAGGGTGCCATCCCAATCGTGGTTTGATAACTGTTATTGTAGGCGAACTCGGCTAATGGTAAGTACGAATCCCAACTTCCTTGGAAATCCAATGTGCAGGCTCGCAACATATCTTCAAGGGTTTGAATTGTTCGCTCAGACTGTCCATCGGTTTGTGGATGTGCTGCTGTGCTGAAACTTAGCGAGGTACCCAATTCCTCGTGCAAGCACTTCCAAAATCTGGAGACAAACCTCGGGTCTCTGTCGACTGGTACTCCATGCAGTTGAATGATTTCTCGGATATAAATCTGTGCAAGTTTTTGCAAGCTATCAGTTTTCTTGATGGGTAAAAAGTGTGCAGATATCGTGAGTCGGTCTACAACTACCCAAATAGCATCATGGCCTCCTCTGGTCCTTGGTAGATCCGTCACGAAGTCCATCGCTATGTGTTCCCATTTCCACTCTGGAATTCTCAATGGTTGTAGTAAACCAGATGGTCGTTGGTGTTCTGCTTTTACTCTTTGACAAGTTAAACATCTCGCAACGAACTCCGCTACCAGGTTCTTCATGTTTACCCACCAATAACTCCATTTCAAATTCTTATACATCTTGTTTCCTCCAGGATGTATAGCGTATTTCGAGCGGTGTGCCTCTGCTAGGATTCTATTCCTAATCCATTCGTTATTCGGTACACACACTCGATTCCGAAATCTGATAACCCTATCTCCGTGTACCGAGAACTCTGATCTCTCTCCTTTAAGTATCTTCTCCTTCAGTTTTTGAAGATGTGCATCTCTCCCTTGTGCTTCTTTGATCTCATTCAAAGATCGGGTTTAACTGAAATGTTAGCACATGAAATCGAGTATTGGTTCTCGTCGATTTCAATTGCTCACTCTTTTAATAATTCCCACTCTCGAATCATAAGTCCGGCTAAGCTCGCCTTTACGCTTAGAGCGTGCGCTTTCTGACGTTAGCTTTCCCTGATGGTATTGAATATCAAAATGATAGTCCTCAATCAACTCCATCCATCTCCGCCGCTTGCCTTAGATTGAGGTCTTTCTGGGAGAATAGATATTTCAAGCTCTTATGATCCGTGAAAACCGTGAATGTTGCTCCGTTTAGATAGTGTCTCCATTTCTTTAATGCGAACACTATCGCTGCCAATTCCAAGTCATGCGTTGGATAATTGGCTTCATACGGCTTGAGCTTTCGTGATGCATAAGCGATAACTTTTCTTTCCTGCATGAGCACTGCTCCTAGTCCTTCATTTGATGCATCATCAGAGACGACAAAGTTTTCGGTTCCCTGTGGAAGGGCTAAGACTGGAGCTGTAGTAAGTCTTTTCCTCAGCTCTTGGAAACTCGCCTCGCATTTGTCATTCCACTCAAACTTGACTTGTTTCTGGGTTAGTCGAGTGAGTGGTCCGGCTATCTTGGAGAAATCCTGGATAAATCTTCGATAATATCCAGCTAGTTCTAGGAAACTCCTGATTTCCGTTACAGACTCGGGTTGTTTCCATTCAACCACTGTCTATACCTTTGAAGGATCTACGGCGATCCCGGTGCCTGATATTATGTGTCCCAAGAACGCGACTTCACTAAGCCAAAATTCGCACTTGCTGAATTTGGCATACAACTTATGCTCTCGTAGTGTCTCCAAAACGATTTTCAGATGACGTTCATGCTCTTCTCTAGACTTAGGGTATACGAGTATGTTATCAATGAATATCACTACGAATTGATCCAAATAAGGTTGAAAGACTCGATGCATCAGGTCCATAAATGCTGCCAGTGCATATGTCAGACTGAAAGGCATCACTACAAACTCGTAGTGTCCATATCGGGTTTGAAATGCGCTTTGGAAATGTCTCCTTCGGATCTTGATTGGTAATATCCTTGTTGTAAATCAAACTTGAGTACACCGTCGCTCCTTGAAGTTGATCAAATAGTTCGTCTATCCTCGGGAGGATATTTGTTCTTGATGGTCACGCTATTAAGACCACGATAATCTATACACAGTCTTAATGTGCCATCTTTCTTCTTGACGAACAGCACAAGTGCTCCCCATGGAGACGTACTCGGTCGGATAAATCCCACATCCATCAGTTTCTGTAATTGCATCTTCAACTCTTGTAACTCAAGAGGAGCCATTCTATACGGTGTTCGCAATCGTGCGGTCCCTGGTAACACCTCGATGGTGAACTCGACTTCCCTATCCGGAGGACAGGCAGGTGGTGAGTTCTTGTGGAAATACATCCGTGTATTCGATACTATAGGTACTTGGTTAATTTGTGTCTCAACCGTGGGTTTGTTAATTACAAACGCTAAATACCCTCGAGCCCCTCTATCGATCGCCTTCCTCGCTTTCATTGCTTAAATGATTGGGGCAATCTTAACTCGTGCCCTTCCCAAAATTTCCACTTCGGGTTTTCCGGTTCACATAGCTTAATGGACTTGTTATGGCGGTCCATTTGTGCATGGTGTGTCTGATAACTTGATTCATTCCCAATATCACGTCGTATTCGGATATAGGTAATAAGATCAAATCGGCGGGAAAATTTATCTCAAGCAATCTTAACTTCGCATGCATTATAGATAATATCTCATTTATCGACTTGCGCCCATAGGAGTTGACACTTCTAGACATATAGGCATATGTTCCATGCATGCATGCGGTTTGTGTATAAAATGCGGTGCAACAAATGAATGCGTTGATCCAGGGTCGAACAATATTTTAGCGTAGTGGTTAGATACTAGAAAGCGTACCTTCCACCACGTCCTTGCCCTCCGGAGCCTCTATCCGGCTAGTGCAAATGCTCGGCGGGCATCCTTGCCCGATTACCCCTGCCATTTCCCGCCTGCGCAGCTGCGCGTCTTTGGTTCGGCCATCGTACTTGGCAATCTTGCGGTGTGTCTTGACATTACTACCACAACAAACACCTTCATTGTTTACGCCAACGATCATTGGCGATGTCCCGGTTTACGCAATGTGCACACACTTGACCCGCTTTCCTTGTCTTTGGTATTTTTCCCTTATCTCTGTCTTATTAACTGTCCTTTTGAAACTTAGCATGCGGTTTAGATGATTGTCCCATTTGTCCTCTTAAGATCGTTTGATGGCCTACTCTCTGAATCGTCCAATACGGTTTAGTCCCGACTCAATGCGGAGAGTCGCTTTTTACCGCGCCGAGTAGGTTGTCAATTCCGATCAGCGATTGTTTCGAAGTTCCGTTTCAATCCTCGAGTGAACTTGTAAAGCTTATCCTCTTGGTCGATTGTCCCAGAGCATACTTGGACAATCGGTGAAATTCAACTTCGTCTTGAGCTACGAGTCATGTTCCTCTTGCCTCAACTCGGAAATTCATCCCGCGCGCCTCTTTCACAACCTTGTGGAATGTACTCGCTCATTAAACTCGACCAAGAAATTTCCCCATGTTCGCTACCCTGGTCCTATTCCCATCTTCTTCCAACTGCCCTCCACCGTCTCTAGCAAATAGATTCCGACAAAATACGGCGAGGTGACTTTCTCGCTCATCCGAGTATTGGAGAGCGTTGAAGATATTCTCCAATTTCTCTATCCATTCTTCTCGCCTTCAAATCATCCGGCTCTCCTAAGAAGGCTGGTGGGTCGAATCAGTAGAAATCGCTCCAACGTGCGATCGTTCGCCCTCTCGGCGGGTTCGGGGCACGGTGTTGAGGCTCGCTTGTTGCCTCATGAAAACCAATGATTTGTTGTAGGGCCCGCAGCGGTCAAGTTGTCTCCTGCAAAGAGGTGGATGAGGCGGTGGTAATTCGGGGAGGGTACCCGGTCCCTGGGTATGTTGTCATCCCCTCGGGGAACACGGCAAGGTCTCCCACGTCCTCGATGTTCGGCCATTCTGTATCTTGAAGTGTTAGTTGCGATCCACGAGTAAATGAATACAATAATTATTCGTGTAAAGCAAGATATATCGCAGGGAAAGTAACAACAAACACAAGACACTGAATAAATAGCAAAAGGCATATCCATTAATGTAAAACTTGAATACACCCATAGTACAACAATAGTAACGCTGAGTCAAAGATACATCAGAACCAAAATACAAATGAATCTAATACAATAGAAAGTAAGGCACAACACTGGAATAAGAGTCTACAATCAACGAAAGTAGAACTGACAATCAAGCTAACTAATCAGTGAGATCGCCATCATCGTCACTCGCAGCTATGTCCATCATCGGGGCCTGGTCGGGCTGAGGTGGCGCCTCGACCTCTGGCCAATCAACGAAATCCAACCACTACTCGAATCCCTGAGCATCATCAAGTGGAGCAGCCTCAAGTGCCTCAGGCTCTCCGACCTCGACTGGATCCTCCAAATATGCGTTCTAACTTAGTTTAAACATCAATAAGACGGTTCTATGCCAGTTTGAAATAGATTTCACACTTAATGAGTCAAGTCGCGGTACTACCCAAAACACAGACCGAGGGTCCTATCCTGGGTCAGCTCGGTGTAAGTTTCCATCTTACTAGCCGAGCTCTGATACCACTTCTAACTGTCACGCCCCAAACGGGACGCGTCGACGATCCACAACTTAAATATAAATAACCCAAACATTCTAGACGAATATCATCAAAACCCAATGGAACAGAGTCAATAGCAGCGGAATAAAGAACAAGTACAATTACAACTTACAGTCCACAATATGCATAATCCAAATTACATCCCCAATATGATCTAAAGATAACAACTTAAAAGTCAAAGGGTCCTACGCCCTTCAGTTACAAACCGGAATGAAATGAAATACAAGAGTCCAACAACAAACACAAGAAAGAGTCCAACGACAATTAATAACCAAGTCCAAATGACATCAACAACATAAGATAGTAAATCCAACAAGCGGAGTACAAGGGCTCAATCCGTGGTCGGTTCGAAACTTTCAACGAAGTCCTCATCTAAGGTTAGAAAACAGGTGGGGATGAGACAAAAATCTCGTGGATGGGTGATCGTGTGCAAGTGTGGCGATATATATAGTTAATGCGAAAAACAAAGATTATTATAAAAACGCGCGTGAGTATGATGCATGAATTCACACACCGTCCACAAGCGTCGTGATAAATATATTTAAGTAATATACTTATACGATTCAAGGAAACAGATTCATGGTCACACATGCACTATATGATTGATCGAGACAGGTAGGATTGCGTGCGGAAATGTAACGCCAATCCCATGCAAGGCAATTAATGGTTGCGTCGGATTTGTAGCGCCAACCAAACGGGTCCGATAACTCCGGAATCGTGTGGATCGGATCGATGATTCCTTCGTTCTTCCTTGTAACTCCCCAGGTAAGATGGTCCAAGACTGTCACCTTATCGCTCGTAGGCAAAGACAAAATCCACAGCCGAGCTTGCAAGGCTCGGATCCTCATAATCATGATTATACCTCAAGTACTACGACCTGCTTCCCTTGGACAAACTCCGTCCCTCAGTTGCGGGATTAGGACGATGGGGCCAGAAGAGTGGAATAGCAGCCGAGCTGCCCGGTTCCATCCTCGACGTATCCATTCCGACTGTGAACTCGACACACCAAGTTGACACAGGCAGGAAAGTAAAAACAAGTTCAGGTAGTGAACCAGGTAGTCGAGTATTATTGATTCAGGGAAGCAGTTCAGGAAAATTTTCGAAAATCGCAAGTGGCAATTATGGCGTTGGCGGAGTTATTTGGATGAAGATGATTATCGGAAGGATAAGCAGTCTTCGATATCTTGAAAGATTAGGTGGAACATAAGTCTCGTTATATATTCAAAATCGCAAGACGAGGAAGTCGCCCCGCGATCGGGTATTAATCGGTCAAGACGATCCGATAAGTCAAGGGGTTTTTGAAAAAATAAAATATTTTAATTAATAATTAAAGTCAGAGGGTCCAGGGCTGTTTTAGTAAAAGGAAAATAATTTGAGTTAGGTCCTTGATAAAAAGAAAATTTACAATTAGCCCCATTTTGTAAAAACCAATACTTTTGGGGTTAAAAATTGAATAAATAAATATCCTGACCTTGAAAAATTATGGTGTCAGTTCCTAAATTCTCTAAATTGTTCAGAGATTCAGATTTTAAAGTCTTGAGGTCGAGTTTTTATAAAATTCTCACATTGGCCCCAAATTTGTTAAAATTGTCATTTTAGGCCCTAAGTTTAAAATAATTGGAACTCACAAACCGGAAGAGATTTTAATGTATTTGTAAAATGTCACTAAGGTTAGTGGGATATTGGGACAAAAGCATTTGTAAAAAGAAATAAGTGTAGGTCCTTTAACTTTTGAAAATCTTATTTTTTGTCCCATTTTGAAATAATTGCCTTTAAGGCTTTTAGGGGTCCAATTGTTATGACATTTGAACCTTGGGTCCAAAATATAGTTAATTTATAATTAAATTAGTAATTCCAGGTACATGGGCTGTATAAGTCCTGGAAATTTCACATGGGTCCTCAAGTTTAATCTTTTACAATTTGGTCCCTTAATTTTAGTAAAAGTACTTTCCAAGCTCTAAACACTTGCATTTTTGGAATACACTTAAAATATGTCATTTCCAGTCCCTTAAGAGTGAAAATTTCAAATTTTGAAATTAAGGTCTGGTACAGTTTCAGAAATTGCAAAGTAGCCATTAAACTTCTAAAATTTTACAATATAGTCCTTGGGCTTTTAAAGGTTGATTTTATTTATCATAAAACTCTTAAAACTTTATTAAAATGTCCAAAAGTCATTTTTGAACCTGAGTATAGTCCCAAAATTCGAAATTTGCAGAGGGGTCCTTTAGCTTTCATTTTCTTGCAATTTAGTCCACCAACTTTTCCATTTTTACATTTTAAGTCCAAAATTGAAATTTAATCAATTATGCTCGAATTTTCCAGGTTATAAGTCATCCAAAACATGGATTTCAAAGATCATACACATGCATGTCCAATACATACAAGAATTCATCAAAAAGAACATTAAAGTGTACATGCATGCACCTAAAATTCAATAAATAGCAATTTTGAGCAACTCTTGAGAATTTTCATGATTTGATACATAAACTTGACATGCAATACATAGATTATATATCTCAAGGCTCATGATCAAAATTCTACATGCAATTTAATAAAAACACCTAGAAGTTGGAAAGTATTTTTCCACCCACCTTAAATTGGAAAGTTGTGAAATAAAAAGGGAAAATTTCACAACTTTGGATGAGGTCACTTAGGTCAGCCCCTAAGTCAAGAAATATAAAAAATTTGGAGTTAGAAAAATGAGAGAAAAATTAAGGAGAAAAAGAAGGAGATGAGAAATTTGGATAGACTACACTTTACCTTGTGTAGTAGGTGATTTGAATCTAGTTGAAGCTTCAAATTTGGAAATTTTGGTTCAATTCCAAAATCACCTAAGGTCAGCCCCTATTTCTCAAAAATGAAAAATGGGTGTTAAAAGTTGAAAAAAAAATAGGAAGAAGAAGAAAGAAGGGCTCTAGTGTCCAATTCTTACCTTGTAGTCCAAATTTCTCTACTAGTTATTCTTCAAGTCTTCAAATTTCACCACCATGCATGCATGTCTCCAAGTGGTCTTCTAAGTACCTCAAAATAAAAAATTCAAGCTTATATTAAAAGGAGAAGGTGATGAGTAGTAAGAATTTAAGTTGAATTGAGAAGTGAAATATCTTACCTTGAAATAGGGTGTTCGAATTTTTGGTGTTTAAGTGGTAAGATTGTTTATTTTGGTTTAGATGTTTGAAGAAAGAATGTATGTTTGATGTTAGGAAGAAGATGTTCTTGAAGATATGAAGATGGGTTTGAAGATGTGAAGGACTTGTGTTTGAATATTTGAAGATGTGAAGAAATGGTACTTGAAGATATGAAGAACTTATATTTGAAGATTTGAAGATGTGAAGAGTTGGTGTTTGAAGGTTTGACGATGTGAATGATTTTGTATTTGAAGATTTGAAGATGTGAATGAATTTCAGAGAGAGGTTAGAGAGAAGTTGGAGAAAAGGCTTGAGAGTTAGAATGTGTTTGATGAAATGAACAAAATTTGTTCATTTCTTGCTCAATGTGGCCGTCCACATTAGGGGGGGGGGGAGAGGGATTTTTTTGATTAATTTTGTGTCTTGAAAATTGTCTCTTGCATGGAGACAATTAGACTAGTCAAAGTATGGGCAAGGTATGGAAAGAGAAGGAATGTTGGGAAGACTCCAACATGTTGGGAAAAATAGTAATAAAGAATTGATGTATGAGATGATGTGTATAATGTTTGAATTAATGGTATAATTATACACAAGATGACTAATATAAGGTGTAAGTGTACAAGAGTTGGATGATATTTCTACTCCAAAAATCATCACCATGGCCGTCCACTATAGGGGTATTATGGTAATTCCATTTATTTTTTTTGTCCCAAATTTGATGATAATAGATGAAATATATCAATCTCCAAAATAATTAGTGATTCCCTTGATCACTTATAAGTCTCATGATCACTTAATCTAAATCAAAATCTTAATTCTATAAGGTAAAAGTCTCTAAAATAAATAGTCTCTTAAAATTCTAAGGTGACTAATAAATAAAAAAAATAATAATAATGATCAATCAAGTGATCATAAATGTGAAATAGAATTAATGATGATCATGATCACAAGTAATAAATAAAATGAAATAAAATACAAAATATATATATTAATGATAATTACCCGTCAAAGTGACACGGTAAAATAGTCGATCAAATACATAGACGACAATAAGAATCAATTATATGTTCGGAAAAATCGGGGCTTCACAACCAATGTATATATGTTATATAATATAATTAAGTATATAAGAATTACAATATCATATATAGTATATATGACTGCTAAAATTTATTAAGCTATACCGCAAGTGTACGGCGTAGTTAATAGATAGTGGCAAGCAAGGTCGTGTTCCACAGAGATTGATTAAAGAACATAGATTACTGCAATAGTTGTAGCCTCAATTTTATTGAAACAATCAAAACATGAGAATGAATTATCAAACAATTTAAATAAGACAAAATAAAACAAACAAACAACTAACGAGCTCAGATGTAGAGAATCAATCAAGTAATAAAAGCGATCCTAGGACTATGATTTCGACATGTATCTCTAAATTATATCCAATTTGTATTTCACAAAGCCAATTGTACCTTATCTATGGACTTGATTCCTATCCTAGTTCATTCCCTCTCTTGAAGCAAACAACCGTAGATCAATAATGAATTGCTAGCATCTCTATTCAACAACTAATATCGACTCTCGAACGCATATTGAATCAAGTATCAAAACCCCATAAACATAATAAGCCACTCGACTCTACAATTATTTATGTTGTAACTTCTTTAATCTGTTGTTGGAACTAGGGCTGTGCACGGGACTTGGAGATTACCAAAATCGAATCGATATCCGGACAAAAAAATCTCTGAGCCAAAAATATCCGTTGACTTTTGACTTTTCGCGAATCGTACCATCCCGAAAATATTTTTGGTACGGTTCTGGATATTTTTCAAATACCCATACCGAGAACCGTACCGAACCATATAGAACCACTCCGAACCGAGGACCGAAGCTAGAACCGATTGTAAAAATTTTATATAAATACATTTACATTATTTCTATTTTATTTATATTTTGATTTTTTGAAATTAAATTGAATATTAAATATATTTCTAAAAAAACCATAATAATTCAACTATTATGAATTTTTAAAAAAACTTAATATGAATAATAGAGTAAATCATTTGAAATTAAAATTAGTTAAATGATTAGTAAATTGCACTTAAAAGAGAAATATACTCTAAAAGTAATAATATCATATTAGTATAAAAAAATCATATTTTAATTTTTTTTAACCACATCACATAAATTATAAATATAATTTTATTGATTATGTTAAGTTGTTAAGTAGGAGATATTGGGATCATAAATTTATAAATTTTTTTTGTCTCATATTAATTTATCAAAATTATTAGTTAATTATAATTGTTCTAAGTCAATAATAGGATAATTGCCCAAATAATAAAATATTATTGTATTATAGAAGTTATTAAGTTTATTATTTAGGATTGTGTTACCTATTATGGTTTTAATTTTTATTTTGAGACCACACTAAAAGAGACAGAAAGTATATATGTTTGGTGATTTTTATATTGATTTTTTTTTTCAAATTTGTATGTTTTATTTATGTCTAATCTCTGAATCTCCCTCCCAAACCGAACCGTACGGTACCGTCCCATTAGAACTGAATCTCCTTCCCGAACTTTTGGTATAATTCGGGTCGGAGATTTTTTTCTATGGTTCGGTTCTGGAGATTTATTTTTAAATCTCCAAACTTCGGGACGGTTCTGGAGATTTCGAATCTCAACCGCCCCGTCCCCCCACACCCCTAGTTTGAAATTATCTGTCAAATTATGAACCAACATATTAAACATGTGAATTATTGATCAGGTAATCCACAAGAATTAAACACAAGAAACCACAAATAGTTAGACGAAACAAGTTAATACAAAATAAATAAATCGAATTTTAAATAGATCTGCAGTTTACATCACGTCATAGAATCAAGATGAAATTAGCATAACATAATCATTTGCAAATTCATAGACAAATTATTAAACGAAATATGCGACATAGAAAAGATAGAAAAGAAGTTCTAGACTATGATGATGAGTTCTCCTTGTGTGCATGAATCAACCTTCACGTTCTTAAACCTTTCGTGCTTCTTCGTTGTTAATTCCCTCGCGTAGTTTCTCTTGAAATCTCTCTTTTCTATCTCCAAATCCTTCTCTTCTCTCCCTAGATGTGTTCTCTCAGCTGCAAGGCTCTATTTTTCCTTTTATAGAGGCTTTTTTGGATCCCTTTTTAGTCATCGCGTAATAAGGAAACAAAATCCATACAACTTCGCATCTTGCACGGGTAGTGCACATAAACATGACCAGGTCGTGTGCAACTGTCTCTGAAATTGGCTGAACTATGTTGCACACACATCCATGTTCTTGTGCACAACCAGGCCGAGTGCTTGTGCACGGATGTGTTCTTGCGCACGGCTAGGCCGTGTGATTCAACTTTCTCCATTTCTTGCGTCGTCATTCATCCTTTGGCTCTTGAGATACCCTTTGCCCGCTCTATCACTTTTCATCCAATTTAGCTCAATTTCTTGCAAAAATACCGAGACAAACACAGTATCACACCGAACAAGGAAAATAAACCTAAACACGCTCGAGATACATGCAATCATGTCAATTATGTACCAACATACATACCAAAATACGTGCATATTCACCACTTATCAATATATGTAAAACATATATTAAATATATTTAAAAAATTAAAATGCTAGGAGGGGGCGTGGGGGAAAGGAACCCATGAGGAAGATTGGATACCCGGATCCACCCCATCCCACGGCGAGTCACGAAGTGGTCCTGCTCAAGAAGGCTGGCCGGGCAAATCGTGAAAGGGACGGGTCAAATTATTATCCTTAGGTCTAAGTCAAAATCGAGACCCCCAACTCAATTTCTTTACACTATTAAAATTCACTTAAATGAGATAGGTATGAGGATGACCCGTACCAATTATTATCCCATCTTATATCATATAGCTACAATTAGTTACTTGCGAAAAATAAATGTAGTTGTAGGTCCCTAAGGGGTGAGTAGTATGGTTTAGAAGGGGGGGGGGTTGAGGGACAACTAGGTTGGCTTACTCAGTAAAGTTACCCATTCAACAGACTCGACTGAGCTGTTGATAGTATAACTCAGCTGGTATCAGGTAACACTTAACTTAGCAGTTAATCTGGTTTTTGTTTAGCGGAAGACTTTTCACCCTTGTTGTTTTAAACTTGTTTTTCAACACTTATTTTTAGCAATGGTTATTATCAGTTGAGTTCAGCAGATATAACTTAGCAGCATATATAAATAATATGCAAGAAATTAAAGTGCTGTAAGTAAATAAGACACAAGCAATTTTATAGTGGTTCGAGGATGAGGTAATTCCTCTAATCTACTCTTCTCCAACTCCTGGAGGAATCCACTAAGTAACAGATCTTGGTTACCAAGTAGTTAACAGTCCGAGCCAGCCTTGATCACACAGCTGGTTGCTCCTGGGACTCAGCTTCTTCACAAAACAGTTGTCTTGCTACTTCAGCTCCTTCGAACTCTAGGAATTGATCACACAACCTTCCAACAAGCCCAAAGCTTCTGGTTTGAACTTGAACCTTACTACTTCTCTTCAATCTTGGAGAGTAGACCCCTTTTGTTCTTCAAACAATTTTCTCTTCAATTTGATCAAGTAATCTTTCCTTCACTGAGTGTGTTGGATTGAGTTCCTTCGATTTTAGGCTTGAGGATTATCTTTGAAAGCTTAAGAGTATTTTGTAGGGTTTGCTTGCTTGAATGCTTGATAGTATCTTTGAAAATTTGTAACCTTCTCTCACTTGCTTTCTCAGCCTTTTATCGTGCAGATTCGAAAATATGTCCGTTGAAGAGATATACACATGTTTCCAATGTCACTCGTAGGTTGTTGGCATGTCTTGTCCTTGCAGCATTAATGAGGATCGTACCATGAGTTTAATGCTTTGCAGCCTTTCCTTAGTCTCTGCAGGTTATCAGGTACATCTCATTGGTTTCTTGCCTTTTGCACTCTTTCAGCAAAACAACTTTATTTATGGCAGCCTGACACAGGCTTATTTCTAGCAAAACCTTGACTTTTGTTGACAACGGATCTCTATCAGCTTTCTTCAAGTCTTGTCTGCTGCATACCCCTTTGACATTCGATTCCAATCATCTTGGAATGACTTAGTTGGTTGTCAGCAGACTGAGACAACTTTTCTGTCACTTGGCTACACACAGCTGGGTCACCTCTTCAATATTCAATCAACTCTTGTAATCTTCAACTTAGTTGACTCCAACTCAGCTCAAATAGACCTATCTATTACAAGTTGAATTACAAAGAAAATGGGGTGCCAACTTCCTATTCTAAGTTTTACATGGTATCATCAAAATCTAAATATAAAATTTCCTAACATTTTCCCCCTTTTTGATGATGCCAAAATTTAAATAAATACATCAAAGTAAATAGTGTAGTAACAAACAATGTATGTGTGAAATATGTCAATTTTATTGAACATATCATTATTGTACTTTACAACGCACATTACAATGCTTTTACTGTCTATACAACTGTATTAGAGCTTTATTATAGCAACTATGTACATATGTCAAAGCTATAAGGAAAAACTTACAAGTATTCACAGCTAAGTAAAATACACATGAAGGGGTTTTAGCCGTCTTCAACGCCTCGGCTGCTTCTTTCTTCTCTCATCTTCTTCAGATCTCTCCCTTTTCTTCCTTTCATAAGCACTTTTAGCAACATGGTCTTCCCTTTGTTTCCCTGTTGCTAACCTTTCTTCCCACTCTCAATTAGCTCTCTCATTTTCAACTTCTTATCTTCCTCTAGCCTCCTCATTCTTGCGCTCCACTTCAATATTTGCAAGAGTGACGAACCCAACCCAGTAGTTGATTCCCTTCTTCTGTGGATTAACGTACTTTACATCTTTAGGTCTTGGCTGTGGTGAAGTACCTCTGCCTCTTCCACCACTTCCAAACCTTCCCTTTCCTCGATAAGACTCAGCTCCTCCTCTAGGAGTGTACTGTACAGGAGTCTTCCAAGTCGACTAACTGCTCGAACTTTGCTGCATCCCAATACAAGTGCCACGCGTGTGATAGAGTCATATTGTTGAAGTATCCTTCAGCAGCTAGAGTTTGAAACTCCTCTAGAGATCTAGGTTCAGATCATGCATCCAAAATCGTGATTTCTTGAGGAGAACGAACAACTGCGGAATCTTTCAACAAACCAGCTGGGAGGGCGTCATACCTTGCTTTTATGTCTTTTATCCTCTAGGAGTGCTTCTCCTCTACCTTTGCCGAACTTAGCTTCAATGGCTTTTCTTGATTGTTTAACTACCAATTCAACTTTCTCTTCTACTATAAGCTCTTTCGGAAGTTTGCTGAGAATTGAGGCTGTAACATCACTCTGCTGTGGGGTCTTAGCAAACATGATTTTGAAGGGTGTCTTCTTCATAGAACTACCTTCCCCCTTACTTGCTTCCCCTTTCACTCCTTCCTTATCACTCCGATGTTCTTCTTTACTTTCCTCTTCCCCCTTTTTGGCATCATTGTTGGAAATTTATTTTATAGATTTTGATGAATGCCATGTAAAACTTAAACTAGGAAGTTGGCTCCCCATTTTCCTTGTAATTTTCATTGTAATATATAGGGCTGGAAAAGCTGAGTCAAGTCAGCTTTGCCTGGAAGTACGAGAAGTCAACTGAAGACTGAAGTGAAGACTCCGCTGTGGAACAACTGAGTATGGTCAAGATAGAAGATCAAGAACTCGACTGAAGGTATATTAGCTGAGGAACAACTGCGTAAAGAATCAGTCAAAGTCAACTCAAGAAGCCAAGTCTCAAGTTGAAGTGACAGATGAGTCTTCCAATGATTGGAGCAGACTCAAGTCACCTAGGGAAAAAGGCAGCAGCCAAGAGGAGTTAACTGAAATGAATCCGTTGCGTTGAAGTCAAAGACATTACTTAAATAAGTAATATTTCCATACTGCCAGGTCTTAAGTGCTTGTCCCAGAAGCGTGCAAAAGGAATAAACCAATGGGAAGCACTGCACCTCATGTCAGAATCTGAAAAGTTGCACATTCATTTAATACGAGGAATGGTCTACATCTCAAGATTGAGGATCAAGAAAAGACAAGCCAACAAACACAAGTGATTTTTGAAAATCAGCCTATCTCTTCAACGGGCAGATTTTTGAAAGTTCACTATAAAAGGCTGAGGAAATTCATTGAGAAAAGGTTACCTGAACCACGAACAAGCAAGTATTATTCAAACTATTAACCTGAAGATATTCTCAAAGATATTCAAGCAAATCCTCAAGCCTGAAACTCGAAGGAAATCGATCCAACACAAGCTGTGAAGGAAATACAACTTCAAATTATTGAAGAGGAAACTTTGGAAGAATCAAAAGGGGTCTACTATCCAAGGAGGATTGTAGGAAGGTTCAAGGTCGAACCAGTATCAAGTTATTGGAGGGCTTCGTGATCAAATCCAAGAGCTTGAGAAAGTGAGCTGAAGTAGCAAGGCAGCTGCCCTGTGAAGAAGCTGAGTTGGAAGAGAAGCCAGCTGTGTGGTCAAGGCTGTCTCTAGACTATTGACCACTTTGTAAACAAATCTTTTACATAGTGGATTCCTCCAGGAGTTGGAAAAGAGAGGACTAGAAGAATTACCCCATCTTCGAACCTCTATAAAAATTAAATGTGTCATTTATTTTTCAGCACTTTTACATTTTTGCATATTTACTTTATATCTGCTGATAAACTTATTTGCTATTCAGCTTATTAATAACCAAGTGCTAAAATCAAGTGTTAAAACAAGTTTAAAACAAATCAAAGGTGTTAAGTCTTCCACCGATAAAACCAAAGACAACCAAGTTAAGTTTCGGGTTAAACAACTCGAGTTATTCTATCAACAACTCTATCGAAACGTTGAGTGGCTAGCTCACGAATAACCAACTTAGATGTCCCTCAAGGACTTAGCTGTTTGTGTTAACTCTGTTATATTTTAAAAGGACTAAAATCGGAAAAGTTGATAAGGTTTATTCAACCCCCCCTTTTAAACCTTACTCACACCCCTTGGGACCTACAAGTGGTATCATAGTGGTTGGTTCATTGAGCCTTCCGCACTGGTTACTGAACTAGATCTTTATCTTTTCTAAAAAGGTTTCAAACACTTGTATTTTAAAAAATCTTTCATTTTTAGCAAAGTTATTATCATGGAAGCAAAATTGACACGCATTTCTATGTTCACTGTTGAAGAATTTGATGACTGGAAAATTCGTATGCAGACTCATCTATCTGCTTTACACGATGAAATGTGCCTTGTGATAGAGGATGGGCCACTGTAAATATTAAAAGTGAACACAGCTGTAAGGAGAGCAGCTGCAGCTGAAGGAGAAGAAGCTGCTGCTGAAGAAAGACCAGCCCTGGTTGAAAAACCAAGGACTGAGTGGACAAACGATGATATAAAAAGATACAACTTGGACAATGTGGCCAAGGACACACTTTACAAGACTTTGGACAAAGCAATGTCAATAAAGTCAAATCCTGCAAAACAACAAAAGAAATCTGGGATAAACTAACTTTAATTTGTGAAGGATCAGAGAAAATTAAAGAAAATAAATTATCGGTTGCCGTTCAAAAATTTGAAAATTTCAAAATGTTTGCAGGAGAATCTATGGATCAGCTGGATGCAAGATTCACTGAGATCACAAATGAGCTTTCAGCTCTTGGGAAGGAATACACACAAAAGGAGATGTGTATGAAGATCTTGAGGAGACTCCCAGCTGAATGGGAAATGAAGACTATGGCTCTAAGACATTCAATGGACCTATTAAAGACAATCGTGAGCTATTCTCAGACCTCAAAGCCTATGAGTTTGAGGTGAGAAGAAAAAATCAAGAGGAGACAGCTGTACCCAAGACAGCTGCATTGATAGTCAAGGATGGAAATAGAGCTGAACCCAAGGAAGCCATAGACCAGGAGGAAATAACCCTAATGGTTAAAAGATTCAACAAGTTCTTCAATAAGAACTACAAAAGAAACAATGGTGAAACCTCCAGGAGACATTCAGCACCCTCTAAGTCAAGGGAAGATAGGCTACCCAAGAGAGCTGAGCATCAAAGGGTTGAATATCACAGAGCTGATAACCCAAGGACAGAAAGAGCTGATCAAAGGGCTGAGAACCTGTGTTGGAATTGCAGACAACCAAGACATTTTGCAATTGACTGTTCTTATCCACCAATCAATAAATACATGAATGAAGAAGAAAAGAAAGGTCTTGAGAGAAAGAAGACAGAAAAGAAAAAGGCCATGTTAGCTCATGAGACTGCACGAGACAAACAAGTCCAAAGAAGAAGCAGACTCCGAGAGTAGTGAAGCTGACTACTCAAGTGATTCTAAAGAACAAGCCCTGATTTGTCTTATGGCTAAAGAACAAGATCAATCAGACCAAGATGATGAGGTACACTCTAACTCATCTCATTCGATTCAGTGTGACAAATCGTGATCGTGACACACACTTCATCACCCACCGATCTTTATGATTCATTAGGCAAAAATGATGAAAGACTTTGAGCACATTAAATCCTCACACACACTTCTAAATGAGGAAAACAACCAGCTCAAAAGCCAAAACTCACAAATGACTAAGGAGCCGAGTACTCTAAGTCACATAGCCGATGAGAACACCGAGTCAAGGTCCGAGATCTGCTAAACTATTAGCAGAGATAGTCAGAGAAAATAGAGAAAATGATCTAAAATGTGATTGCCTCATTTACAAAGGCATCCAAATCATTGGATGATCTAATCATGAGTCAAAAAGAATGTGGAGATAAGACAGGCATAGGATTCAACTCCCTTGTGCACAGTCAAACTCCTAGAGTGATTTTGGAAAAAGGATCTTCAAGCAATGAAGCATCTCAGAAATCCAAAATACCAAATGTTGCACCCACATTCATCCCAAAGCACAATCACAGACAAACTGGCCTTGGATATAAAGGGAAAGGAAAACATCCAGTTGAGTATGCTGAGAGGACACCTGAGAAGAAATCCAACAAAGTTCCTCAGCAAAATCCAAATAGAAAGTACTCTATGAAGAATAAACAGAGCTACCAAAAACCCCAGAAGTTTCATCAGAGAAACACACATGTTGGCAATGGTAGAAACTACCCAAGCCAAGCTGATTGGAACAATGCGAAATATCAGCAAAGACCAATGGAATACAAGCCTAGATGGCAAAGACCTAAACCTCAGCAAAGGTCATTCCAAAGGCAAAAGAGCTATTATCAGCACACATATGCACCTAGGCACTACACTCAGAAATATCACAACTACCCAAAGAAGGCACTTTCTAAAACATACACACAAGCATACAGATAAAAGAGACAGCTGAATGAACCGAAAACACCCAAGCAATTCACTAATATGCACTATGATTATGGCACAAATAGATGACAACCTCTTAGAGTCAAGTCATTTGGCTATAGGTTGGTTAGATCATCTTACAGCACTAACCCCTCAGGACCCTGGCAAGTATGGGTACCTAAAAACTAATTTCCTTGTTTGCATGTTCAAGGAACAATTTGAAAGTGCCAAGGAACCTGGTACATGGATAGTGGTCGTTTCCGGACACGTGACAGGGAACAAGAAAAACCTGTCAAGATTCAAGGAGATTAGAGGTGCAAAAGTCATATTTGGAGGAAATGAAGTTTCAGGGGAAATCAAAGGCACATGATCTATCAAGAAAAATGGATTGGAAATCACAGATGTTGCTTATGTTGAAGGCCTCAACTTCAACCTGTTAAGCATCAGCCAACTCTGTGACAAGGGCTACAATGGTGGATTCAATATGGGAGTGTGCCAGATCAAAGATGCTGAATCAAATGAAATAGTGTTGCAAGGGTCAAGATAGAAGAACATGTATGTGGTAGATTGGTCTACTGCTACACCAAGCACTTGTCTGCTAGCAAAGAGCACAACCGAATCAAGTTGGTTGTGGCACAAAAAGCTGAGTCATCTAAACTTCAAGACAATCAACAAGCTTGCAAGGAGTCATCCTGTGGAAGGATTGCCAGACTCAGTGTACAAGAAGGAAAGTGTATGTGATGCATGCCTGATGGGAAAGCAAATCAAATCTTCATTCAAAGATAAGCCTAGTCCTTCTTCAACAAGGATATGGCACCTGTTTCATATTGATCTATTTGGTCCAGTTGAACTAGCCAGCATAAGTGGAAAGAAATACACCCTCGTAGTGGTGGATGATTACTCAAGATATACATGGACAATCTTCATGTGCAAAAAGAAGGAAACTTTGCAGAAGTTACCTCAGCTGATGAAAAGAGTTCAAAATGAAAAGAGTCAAACCATCATAAAGATAAGATCTGATAGAGGAACTGAGTTTGTCAATGGGATAATAACTCAGTATTTTGTTGAAAATGGTATTGCTCATGAGTTATCAGCAGCAAGGACTCCATAGCAGAATGGAGTAGCTGAAAGAAGGAATAGAACTCTCAAGGAAGTCGCAAGAACCATGTTAGTCAAGTTTGGATTGCCTAAGAGATTTTGAATAAGCCATTAACACAACATGCTATACTCAAAATAGATGCATGATTAACAGGCAATTGACCAAGACTCCCTATGAAATATTTACAGAGAGAAAGCCAAATGTTGGGTACTTCAGGATTTTTGGATGTAAATGCTTCATTCACAACAATGGCAAAGATAATTTGACGGCTTTCGATGCTAAAGTCGATGAAGGTATCTTTTTGGGATACTCACCGAGAGCAAAGCCTATAGAGTCTTGAACAAGAGGACTATGGTCACAGAAGAATCTATTCATGTGGTTTTTGATGAACCTAATGTGAGTGGAGAAGACATTAAAGAGTTAGCTGATAAGCTGAATCAGCCAACTATGCAGAAGAGTCCATATGTTGAAGCTGAAGTAAGAGCAATCAACCCAGATGAAGATGAGATAGCTGAATCCCAAAGACAAATGAAAGTCTACAAAATGAATGATGATGAAGAAGCCGTTCAAGACAACTTAGCTGCGAGACGACTGAATCCAGCTAACTTGCTCCAACCTGATGCGAGATGGCTGAGAGACCATTCACCAGAGTTAGTCATTGGAGATGTTAGAGATGGTGTTAGAACCAGATCCAGAGCTCAGCAAGAAGCAATGTTCAGTTGTTTTATTTCCCAAATAGAGCCAAAAGATGTGTCTCAAGCATTGGATGACACACATTGGATTCAAGCCATGCAAGAAGAACTGAATCAGTTTGAAAGGAACAAAGTATGGGAATTGGTGCAGAGACCAACCCATCAAAATATTATTGGCACAAAATGGGTTTTCAAAAACAAGATGAATGAGGAAGGATATGTGGTAAGAAACAAAGCAAGATTGGTAGCCAAAAGGTATTGCCAAGAAGAGGGAATAGATTTTGATGAAACATTTGTTCCTGTTGCAAGATTGGAAGCAATAAAGATGTTTCTTGCCTATGCTGCACACGAGAACTTCACCGTATATCAAATGGATATGAAGAGTGTATTTCTAAATGGACTACTAGAGGAAGAAGTCTATGTTGAACAACCTCCAGGTTTTGAGCAGAAGACTATTGGAGATAAGGTGTACAAGCTCAAGAAAGCACTATATGGTTTGAAGCAAGCACCAAAAACATGGTATGATACATTGTCTCTATTTCTAACTGACAATGGATTTACCAAAGGTAAAGTGGACATAACACTCTTCAGAATTCAAGATGGAGAGAGTATACTGCTTGTTAAATTATATGTGGATGACATCATTTTTGGATCCACAAATAAAGAGCTGTGTGATAATTCTCAAACCTCATGCAAGGCAAATTTGAAATGAGCATGATGGGAGAGCTGACTTTCTTCCAAGGACTTCAAGTCAAGCAATTGAAGGATGGAACCTTCATAAGTCAAACAAAGTACACCAGAGATTTAATGAAGAAAATTGGTATGGAAGAGAAGTCTTTTGTGAAAATACCAATGAACACATCAATTAAGATGGACATGGATGCAGATGGCAAGGATGTAGATCAAACTAGATATAGAGAACTTATTTGATCATTGCTCTACTTAATGTTAAGCGCACTGGACATCACATTTGCGAGAGTGTATGTGCAAGATTTCAATCTGCACCAAAGGAAAGCCACATGACTGCAGCTAAGAGAATCCTAAGATATTTGAAGGGATGCCAGGAAGTTGGCTTATGGTATTCAAAGGAAGGTGGATTCAAGCTTATTGGTTATTCAGACTCTGACTATGCTGGATATAGAGTTGACAGGAAGAGTACTTCAGGTACATGTCAAATGCTTGGAAATAGATTGGTTTCCTGGTTTAGCAAGAAGCAAAACTCAATAGCCACATCCACAAATCAAGCAAAGTACATAGTCATGGGCGACTATTGTGCCCAAGTTATATGGATGAGACAACAGCTGAGAGATTAAGAGATTGAAGAAAAAGAGATTCCAATTATGTGTGATAACACAAGTGCTATTGCAATCACTCAAAATCCTGTGTTGCATTCAAGAACAAAGCACATTGATGTCAGATATCATTTCATAAGAGATCATGTTGAAAAGAAAGACATCACTTTGGAATATATCTCAACTGATAAGCAGCTAGCTGATATATTCACTAAACCCCTATGTGAGTCAAGATTTGAAGAGCTTAAAAATTATCTAGGGTTAATTGAGTTGAGTTGACACTCAGAAGACTCAACTAGAAGATATGGAAGATGAGAAGATGAAAATTGAACAAGTTTCACGAATCAACCATGTGAAATAGCTATGTCGGAAAATCAGCTGTATCGAGTTAGCTGACAGCTGAGTCACTAAATAAAAGGAGAGAAGCAGAGTTAAGTCATTTTTGATATAAGCTGAGTCATTTATGAGCTAAGTGACAAAAACGAAGTCGTTTTTAATGAGCGGGAATGTTTTTAAGGATGACGTCAACATAATAATGATGGGTACAGTTAAAAGCTGCACAATAAGCATATGATTGGATATAAATGCTGCCGCATTAAATGCGGTTTGACGTGCTAAATCTGATCCGTTGATTTTGATCAAAAATTCAAAAACCAATGACATTTCCTATCATAACCCTTATATATCCATTTTTTTTCAGCTTTCTCTCTCTCATTCGAAAACTGTTCATCTTCAAGCAAAAAGAAAGCAAGCTTTTTCTCTCTCGCAAACCCTAAGTGTCCTCAAGCAAGTTTGTCAAGTTTTAATCGGTAAAAATCTCTGAAAATGGCACCTAAGTTTGATTTCGTCAAGCTATCGAAGCAAATCCACTCAGGATCGTCAATGGATTTCGAAGGCATGGTGAAACAGGGTTCCGATGAAACCCTTGTTAAGAAAATCACTGAAATGCTAGAAAAGTCAGGTCTCAAGGCTTTTCTGACTTTGGAATACTCACATACCTATCTCGAGGAGGTAGAGCAGTTCTATGTTAACGCCGAAGTGCAGGACGAAGGGATCAAGTCTTCTATCCACCGCAAGGACATTATGATAAATGTTAAGGACCTTGCGAAGCACTGCTTGTTGTCATCTGAAGGCATAAAGGAGATTGGTGAAGCTGATATTGATTTGGCTGCTGCATGGAGAGAGGTAGCCAAACCGGAGTGTGCTGCTAAGGTGGTCTACACAGCTGAGAAGAAATTGCTGAAGGACGACTATCATAAGTTGATGGATGTCGTCTCCAAGTGTGTGGACATGAAGTTTGGAAGCTTTAATCAGCTGTCAAAGACTAAGCTGATCGTCATGGCTGCGATTATGCAGGGCAAGAAAGTAACTCAAGCCGAGTTCGTACACAAAGCAGTTACTAATGATCGGCAAAATGTTGTGAATAAATCATTCAAGGAAGACGGATGCATTGGAGGATCTCTCGGATATGGCCTGGTGATTGGCCACTTGATGGAAGGGCATTCCCCTTCGACATGGAAAACCCTTCCATGTCAATAAGAAGATGTTCGGGGCGAACCTCTCTAGAGCCCAAAAGAGAGCCCACGCAAAGAAAGCGGATACAAGTGAGGGGGAATCAGCTGAACCCGAGGACACAGCTGCTACCCCTCCTCCAAAGAAGAAAGCGCGCCCGCAGCCTAAGAAAAAGATGCACCCGCTCCTCGCACTGAGTCGCCGCCCTGCAGCCGAGGGAGAGGAGGAACATCATACTCCTTCTCCTGTCATCAAAAAGAAGAAGCGCACTGCCAAGCCTAGGAAGGCAGCCACGCAAGAATTCTCCTTCTAGGAACCAGCAAACACAGAAGAAGAGGTTCCTCTGCTACCCAAGAGAAAAAGGAGATTGGTAAGAAACTCGAATTGGAGAAGACAAACAATGTGCCACTCACCGAGAACGATCCGAGATCAAAACTCGGAAGTGCAATCTCCTGTGAATGATGATCAAGCCAAGTCTCTAAGGGTGATCGTGAAACAGAGGCCCTCATCAAGACTCACCGGCATCGATAGCCGAGGAAGTGAAACAATGAGACAATCGAACATCCTTGAAAAAATTGTCTCTCCACCAAGCATCGGTGTCTTTGTTGAAGGAGAAGAGCAAAGATGACTTACCTTCTATTCCAAAAAAATTAGGAGAAACATATAAACATGATGATGATGATATCATTATGTACTCTCCTATGTATCCAGATATCCATAGACGTCTCAGGGAATGGAGAGCATGGAAGCTTGATCACTCAAGGGTGCAGTTCACTCACCCTGAGTACATTGAAGAAGAGGAAGAATTGCTCCGTCTTCTGGGCATTAGTACTTGGCCCAACAAAGCCTCGACGAAGACAATCGCTGATCTCCTCCGCATCATGAAGGCGGATGAGAAAGAGAAAGCTGAAGAGGAGGCCCGTGCATTAGAAAAAGCCATGATATGCCCGTTTACTGGAACTCTAGAACACAATCATCCTCATTTGGATGTGTTCTTAGAGAGTGATGAAGATATGGATCGATTCTTTGCAATGGAGAAGTCGGACATGCGGCAAGCTTTTATGATTCCGTGCTAATGCATGAGCAACAATTACTTGAAGGACCAGGAGAGTCCTCACAATCTCTCCCCGCAAATAGACCCTTTGGGAGTAGTGCAGCAGATTGCCACATACATCGCTGCAGCTACGTCCCTGGTACAGTCGGAGGATGGGTCCAAGGGATTGGAAATGAAACTGGGACCTTGGGCACCCAAGTTGAGCCAACCCCATCAAGGTGTTTTACCACCGCTTTCCGGGAGAGCACTCAATGGAAGAAGCCGCGAGTCCGGAGAGAGTGACCCCATCATTAGTCACTCAACCGGTGTGCCGATTGAGGGGAAATTTACTCCACCTGCAGCAAGGACGGAGGATGCTGCGGCAGATGACTCTATATCAAGAAAGGTGGTGAAGTGAAATCGGAAAGAACTACAAAGAACTAGAGTGACATTGACGGCTTCGGACGATTGAGTCTGTCCCAAATTAAAATGTCGCTTGCCATGAAGGCTAATGACACCGTTATTGCAAATCGAGGCACATGATGGAAATGACTTGGGAGTTAACACTGGCAATGAAAGTGCAATCCAAGGCGTTGAGACTCCTATGGATGCCAATGTTTGAGACCCTAAGATACAGTGCGGCGATCACAAAGGGAATATTGCGAGCCTCTCGCAGCTTGAGACTCAGCCAAGGTATTGATGGCCCAAGGGAAGTTGAGACCTCCCTGGGTAAAGCTCAAGAGATTCAGAACATTCCTCCTGTTCAAAGCGCTGAGTCTGAGAAGGAGAGAATCGCACTTCATGACTCCCAGGAGAATCCTGACATATCATTTCTGGGGTGTGAAGATGAAGCTGAGTCCACACCCATTGCACATCAAAAGGACCCAGCTGAGGATGTTCTCAAGAATACGAGTCAGTCGAGTTACAAAGCTGCTCGTCAAACATTCAATTTCAATGATGAACCAAGCCCCAAGTTTCACCATCATCCGATGATGCTGATGTTGCAGCAGAGGATCCGATAATTCATTTAGAGAAATCTACTGAGACCAAAGAAGCTGTTAAGACAGCTGAGGCTCAGTCAGCTGGGCAACACATTCCAAACATTCCAGCTGAAACCGAGTCATCTATGCAGGCTCCCACAACTGCAGCAGTAACGAGTCCACCAGAAACATCACAGGCACAAACCGCACAAATAATCCCATATGTGCGAGATGATGCTTTTGAACAAGTATTTCCCTTTTCTATCGAATTGCCTGAGTTAGAGGAAGAGATCGCTAAAGAGAAGCGATGATTCACTGTACGAGAAGATCCCATAATCCCTACCGACCCTATTGTGCCAGCAGACTTTGACTTCGATGCAGAATGTCCGGCAGCTGAATCAGGTGAGACATGTGATTCGTGAAGTCTTCAAGAAGATCTGTGAAGAGATTGAGAAGATTGAACGACACCAAGCCTCACTAGACTTACGACTGGACAATAGAGATGCCACCCTCACAGCAAATTTGAGAGGGATAGTGGTAAGGATCAAGGAGTGGTCTGAACAGCAGAGTGCCATGCGATACGAGCAAGTTCGCTATTTTAAGGCATTATACAATAAAATGCTTGTTTGGAGCACTGACAACACTTCGAACAGGCACAAAATGCAAGAATATATTGAGAGGTTGCATGCCTCTCACAAAACAGAAGTGGAGCTACTGCGTGAATTTCAGTGAAAAGAAATTCTGCAACTTGAGGAGACTATGGATGCAACATTCAGCCTTCTCATGGCAAAAATGAAATTGGTGGCAGCCGAGTCCAAAGCCTCTCGTTCAGAATTTCGGACAGCTTAAGCAGCAGCAGACTCCAAACAGATTTATGCGCTCAGCAGACTCGACTTTATGCTCGCATGCATGTTCCCTGGGGTCCCTCTTTCCTTTGATGAAGCCAAAAAGGGGGAAGAGGAGTCCCTAAGGAGTTTAAAAGAAGAAAAGTTGAAAGAGTCTGAAGCCAAGATGACGGTAGCTGAGAAGAAGGGAAAAGCAGCTGAGGGGGAACTTTCGAAGGACTTGACATTAATGATTGCAGAAACCCCTCAGAAGGGTCATGTTACGGCCTCAATTATCAGCAAACTTCCAGTGACTCTGCCGATCGAACATTCTGCTGTGCCAATGTCGGAGAAAAGGCGAATCGTAGAAGTAGGGATGGTAGAGTTCAACAAGAAGACGGATGCCCGCGTCGAAGAAGTGTTGAAACAATACAGCGGCATTCCAGTAGGGAAGGATCAAGATGCTATTCCTAACAACGGATCTGAGCTAAGATCAGTTGAAGAATTCAAGACGCTTGAATTCGAAGGCTATTTCCAAAAGATGTCACTAGCCCAAGCCTGGGATCTGTACTGGGAGAAGGGTCTTAAATTGTGCGAAGTAGGCGATAAGCAAGAGACTACCAGCCAGCCCATTCAAATTGTAAAGCGTAAGACTCTTATACAAAGATACACCCAGGAAGAGACTTTCGACCTCATCCAAGACCCAAGAACATCGAATATGTGGATCCCGGAAAGAATGGGAGACTCTACTGGCTCGAGAGGAAGAGGAAGGATGATGCAGCGAAAAGAGCCTATGAGAAGAAGAAAAAAGCTGAGAAGAAGAAAGAAAGAGAAAAAGAGCTGATGACTTCGACAGACCTGAAGAGGAAAGAAGGAGGCAACGAAGGCGATGAAGTGTTGCTGTGAACCCTTCATGTATTTTACTTATGTAAAGACATTTTTGTAAGTCATCTGTATACTTAGTGAAGTGTTCTGTAATTTTTCACTTTGTATTTATATCCTAGCATAGATGTCTGTATTTTTCTTTGATATAGAATGCTCTGATACTAAATGTAAACAGCTGTGTAAAGGACAAGAATGCTATGATCAATAAAATGATCGATTCTACGCATACATTCTTTGTTACTGCATTGTCTGTATGTATCTTTGTTGTTTATATTTTGTTTAATGTTTTAAGTTTTGGCATCATCAAAAAGGGGGAAATTGTTGGGAAATTTATTTTACAGATTTTGATGAATGCCGTGTAAAACTTAAACTAGGAAGTTGTCACCCCATTTTCCTTGTAATTTTCATTGTAATAGATAGGGCTGGAAAAGCTGACTCAAGTCAGCTTTGCCTGGAAGTACAAGAAGTCAACTGAAGACTAAAGTGAAGACTCCGCTGTGGAACAACTGAGTACGGTCAAGATAGAAGACCAAGAACTCGACTGAAGGTGTATCAGCTGAGGAACAACTGTGTAAAGAATTAGTCAAAGTCCACTCAAGAAGCCAAGTCTCAAGTTGAAGTGACAGATGAGTCTTCCAATGATTGGAGCAAACTCAAGTCACCTGGGGAAAAAGGCATCAGCCAAGAGGAGTTAACTGAAATGAATCCGTTGCACAGAAGTCAGTGACATTACTTAAATAAGTAATATTTCCATGCTACCAGGTCTTAAAGTGCTTGTCCCAGAAGCGTGCAAAAGGAATAAACCAATGGGAAGCACTGCACCTCATGTCAGAATCTGAAAAGCTGCACATTCATTTAATACGAGGAAAGGTCTATATCTCAAGATTGAGGACCAAGAAAAGACAAGCCAATGAACATAAGTGACCTTTAAAAATCAGCCTATCTCTTCAACGGGCAGATTTTTGAAAGTTCACTATAAAAGGCTGCGGAAATTCATTGAGAAAAGGTTACGTGAACCACGAACAAGCAAGTATTATTCGAACTATTAACCTGAAGGTATTCTCAAAGATATTCAAGCAAATCCTCAGCCTGAAACTCGAAGGAAATCGATCCAACACAAGCTGTGAAGGAAAGACAACTTCAAACTGTTGAAGAGGAAACTTTTGAAGAATCAAAAGGGGTCTACTATCCAAGGAGGATTATAGGAAGATTAAAGGTCTAACCAATATAAAGTTATTGGAGGGCTTCGTGATCAAATCCAAGACCTTGAGAAAGTGAGCTGAAGTAGCAAGGCAACTGCCCTGAGAAGAAGCTGAGTTGGAAGAGAAGCCAGCTGTGTGATGAAGGCTATCTCTAGACTGTTGACCATTTTGTAAACAGATCTTTTACATAGTGGATTCCTCCAGGAGTTGGAGAAGAGAGGACTAGAAGAATTACCCCATCTTTGAACCTCTATAAAAATTAACTATGTCATTTTATTTTTCAGCACTTTTACTTTTCTGCATATTTACTTTATATCTGCTGATAAACTTATTTGCTATCCAACTGATTAATAACCAAGTGCTAAAATCCAGTGTTAAAACAAGTTTAAAACAAATCAAGGGTGTTAAGTCTTCCGCTGATAAAACCAACACAACCAAGTTAAGGTTCATGTTAAACAGCTGAGTTATTCTATCAACAGCTCTATCGAGTCTATTGAGTGGCTAACTCTGCTGAATAACCAACTTAGCTGTTTGTGTTAACTCTGTTATATTTTAAAAGGACTAAAATCGAAAAGTTGGTAAGGTTTATTCAACCCCCCCTTCTAAACCTTACTCACACCCCTTGGGACCTACAATCATCACCAAGGGGTAGAGCCAAGTTAGGGTAAACTCCAATTAGGATTAGATCAATATTGTTATTTGTCACATCATGCTTATCATGAGTCTTGGAGTATGCTGTTCTGAACTCTGATCTCAAAGCCATGGTCTCAGCTGCCATCAACTTCATCTCTGTCTGGAGCACCTTTATCTGTTGTTCAACATTGACCTCCATTCTCTGAATTTCTGATTTATGTTGAGCCTTGAGCAACTCCATATCAGTCTTATGCGATTGATCCATCCTGAACATGTGGTCCCTTTGCCTTTGCTAGATGACCTGCTCACGATTTAATACCTTTACTTGTCCAATCCATTCTCTGATTCTCAATACTATTCCTTGGATATCTCAAGTGATGGTAGCATCTCAGTTGTCTAGCCGTTGGTATAATGCTGCAAAACCATGCTCCATATTTTCTATTTCAGCACAGATGGCTTTGAAGGCTTTACGGAAATCGGCTGCATCAGTGGACTGTTCCTCTGGCCATACGTCATTGAAATCAAATCCAATCGGCACCATAGTGGTCTCAGTTCGAGTTCCGATTGCTTATGGAGAGACTTGGACATTGTATCTGGCACGCTCCGCAGCTGACTCAGCTTCGAATAGAAAATATTCCGCAAATAAATCCTTAGGGAAAATGGGAATCTCCACGTCCTCGACTTGTGGAGATTTTCCTTAACTTTTCTCAGCTCTATGTGCCTCAGATGTTTCAGAGTCATCGGAAACTTGAGCAGCTGTGTTAGCCTGCAGAGATGACTGATCCTCAACTATCTTAACAGCTTCCTCGGTATCAATTGTTTCTTCCTGTTGAGTAGACTTATCCGGCTAACTTATCAGCATCATTGGAGGGTGATGGCACCATTGGGGTTGGGCCATCAACCATTGTGAATTTCATATGAGTAGCCTTATCTTTGGCTTGACTCCTTTGTGCATGTGCCTCCTCTTCAACTTTGTCCTCATTTGATTTATCAAGGGGCTCGACTCGTGTTCTTTTTTAGATTCTAAGAACTCGATCAACGTTCTCCGGGAATCGTGAAGGGCACTAATCTTCTCTTCACCGGATTTCTTTTTGAGGGGCAAGCACATCCTCAAATACTTTCTTACCTAGGAAAGTCTCAACCTCCTATAGCCCTTCAGTACCTTCAACAGTCTCAACCACTGATGGGCCTTGTACTGTGCCTTTTGCAGTCTCAACTAAAGCAAGATCTTCAATTGATATCCCTTCAACAGACGGAGCTTCTTTAGGGTCTTCAGTGGCATCCTTTGGAGTCTCAACCCCTTGGATTGCACTTTCACGGCCAAAAGTCTCAACTCCTGTAGCCTAACTTCCATCATTTGCCTAGCTGCATCAACAACGTCATCGGCCTGCATGGCAGTTGAAGTTTCAGCTGAGACAGTCTGAACCACCTGAGCGTCGGAAACTTTAGGCTACTGAACATTAAGATTCTCTCCATCGCCTCCTAACTCCTTTTGTGGTTGGTCTCCCATAACATCCTCCAACCTAGCTGTGGTGGTTTAAGTTTCCCCCTCAGCTGGCGCACTAGCTGAGTCCCGAGAAGTGGGGTCACTCAAAACCTGAGACCCAGTTGTTTGTCCAATTGAGTATTTAGCCATTGGGGCAGGTGTCTCAACACCTTCTGCAGGGAGTGGCTTGGTTAAGGTGCCCGGTTCATCACCTTCCTTAGCTTCATTGCCATTCTTCCTGGAATTGTCTTCCTTAGAGTGCACATGAGATGTTGTTGCTTGAATATTTTTCACCATCTCCATTATGTCAGGGCTAGGGGTAATCATGATAGATGAAGATTCCCCAGGGCCCCTATTCATTTGTTGCTCGTGCATCTCCTTGGATTCCCTTATTGCTTGCCGGAACTCAGCTTTCTCGGCTGCAATAGCAGGGTCAATCTCCTCAATATCAATATCAGTTCTGTCAGCTGATTCCTGGGCATATTCAAGTTCATCTGTGAAGACACATGAATGAGGCTTCTTCGATTCTTCGACAACCTTCGCCTTCTCGATAACCTTAAGCTTCTCTTCATCCCTTCTTTCATAAAGGATATATATGCACAGATCAGGACTAAGAGGAGAGCTAACAGTTATGTTTCCCAGGAAGCTTAGGAGCTCTTCTTCTTCTTCAATAAACTCAGGGCTCTGGAATTGATGTCTTGGATAACTCAGCCTCCAATACCTCTATATCCTTAGTCTTTCCTGGATATCAGGGTAGATAGGAGACAATATTATAACATCATCATCCTCCTCTTGGATGGTGCAAGTAGAGCATGTTCCTTCTCAAGTGTTCGAGCATCAGTTTGAGGGGATTGAACAACTAACTCCTCAGACTGGTCAGTTGTCTTATTCACTCTGCTGATCTACATCAGCAGTCTTCTCAACTTCCTCAGCTGTCTCCCGACCAACTATGTCTTATTCACTCTGCTGATCTACATCAGCAGTCTTCTCAACTTCCATGGTGATTACTTCACCACCTTTAACTTCTTTAGACTGCTCTTCTTAAGCTTCAGCAGTCTCCTTCATTGGTTTAGTGCCAGATTCAACTGGCTTCTTAAGTTCCAATTTCTTGAACAATCTTCTTCTTTTTGTTTCAACAAGAGAAATGCATCCTCTTCAGCTTCCTCGATGGCTTCTGGCTCCACCATCTTTATCTTTTTGGCTACAGCTGGCTTGCGAGGCACAATTGAGCGTCTTTTCTTCACGACCGGTGAAAATGTAGTCGTATCCTTATCCGTCTCAGCTGCTGGGGGGATGCAACTTATAGGATGGCTACAGGCAGGTGCTTATTTAGGTTTGTCAGCAGGGATAGGTGCTTGCTTAGCTGCAGCAGTTCTCTTCTTCTTCTGAACTGATTTCGAAGAAGGAACTGGGACGTTTGCAGCAGTGTCCTCGGGGACAAGATCAGCTGACTCACCTTCGCTGGTGTCAGCTATGCGTGCATGTGCTTGCCTCTGAGCACCTGATAAGTTGGCTTTTAACATTTTCTTATTCACATGGAATGGCTTCCAATGTCTAAGTGCAATCCATTTCACCTCCATGAGATGGCTAATGACCAGGTCATACCCCAGTGAGCTTACAAACATACCATCATCAGTTATGGTCTTGTTAAGAACATTATAGCAGATTCGGCTGAAGATGAACTCAACCAATTCACCTTCTTCTCTTTTAGGATAGCAGCCATCACCAACAGCTTGGCAATCTGCTTCCATGCCGCAGCCAGGTTTACGTCCTTCTTAGCTATTTCCTTGTTGTGGAATGATGACCTTATTTCTCCATCGTGAACCTCAGTGTTCACGTAAAACATAACCACTTCTTCTAGGCAAGTGTGCGAGAATTCCATGGTAAGAAATCCTTTCAGACCATATTTCTCTAGTTTCGCAGCAATTTTCTTAGCCAGGGCCTAATCAACTCCTTGTTTCACCATCCCTTCAAAATCAACTGTTGAGACATAGGGATCTTCTCAGCCATCTTGACGAAATTGTAGTTAGCATCCATTTTCTAAAAAATGATCAGTGAAAAACTTGTAATACTAATGCTTTGAGAACTAGGGTTTCACTTGGTTGCAGAGAAAAACTTGAACTTTCTTGCTGGAGAAGAGAGTGTTGTGAGGAGAGAGAAAAATTAAATTTAGTATATAAGGGACGTGAGAGGACAGTTTTTGGAATTTGAAAAGGTTGATCAAGATCAACGGTCAAGATTAAAAATTTGAGACCGCATTAATTTCCCCGCATTAAATGCAGCATCATTTATATCCAATCATAGGCTTAATGTGTACATGCTTTATTCTGACACAATAATTGCGCTGATGTAATGCCCAAAAACATTCTCGCTCGCAGAAAACGACAGCGTTTTGTCACTGATCTCATAAATAACTCAGCTAACTTCCAAAAGTGGCTTAACTCTGCTTCTCTCTTCACGTGATGATCACTTAGCTGTCAGCTAACTCAATATAGTTGATTTCCCGCCTTGGCTGGAATGTGAAACATTGCTTATTTTTTATTTCTCTCTTCTTTGACTCTACTGATTGAGTCTTCTGAGTCTCTTAACTCAGCTCAATCAAACCTAGCTCATTCTTAAGCTCTTCAAATTCGATTCAGATAGAGGCTTAGTGAATATGTCATATAACTGCTTGTGAGTTGAGATGTATTCCAAGGTGATGTCCTCCTTTACAACATGATCTCTCATAAAATGATATCTGACATCAATGTGCTTTGTTCTTGAATGCAATACTGGATTCTAAGTGATTGCAAAGGCACTTGTGTTATCACACATAATTGGAATATCTTTTTCTTCTATATCATAGTCTCTTAGTTGTTGCCTCATCCATAGAACTTGGGCACAACAGCTGCCTGCAGCTATGTACTCTGCTTCAGCTGTAGATGTAGCTATTGAGTTTTGTTTATTGCTGAACCTAAAAACCAATCTATTTCCAAGCATTTGACAAGTACCTGATGTACTCTTCCCCCGTCCACTCTACATCCAAAGATAGTCGAGTCTAAGTAGCCTACCAGCTTGAATCCTCCATCCTTTGGATACCATAAGCCAACTTCTTGGCATCCCTTCAAATACCTTAGGATTCTCCTGGTTGCAGTCATATGACTCTCTTTTGGTGCAGATTGAAATATAGCACATACACCTACAACAAAGGTGATCTTGGCCGACTTGCTGTTAAATAGAGCAGTGATCCAACGAGGGCTCTATATCTGGTTTGGTCAACAACCTTGCCATTTGTATCCATATCCATCTTGACTGATGTTCATGGGAATCGTTACTCATGACTTTTCCTCCATATCCATTTTTTTCATCAAATCTTTGGTATATTTGGTTTGACTTATGAAGGTTCCATCTTTCAATTGCTTGACTTGAAGACCTAGGAAGAAAGTCAGCTCTCCCATCATGTTCATTTCAAAATTCCCTTGCATGAGGTTTGAAAACTTGTCACACAACTCTTTTTTTGTGGATCCAAATATGATGTCATCCACATATGTTTGAACAAGAAATATACTCTCCCATCTTGAATTCTGAAGAGTGTTCTAACAACCTTGTCTTTGGTGAATCCATTGTCAATTAGAAATTGAGACAATGTGTCATACCAGGCTCTTGGTGCTTGTTTTAATCCATACAATGCTTTCTTGATCTTGTAGACTTAATCTCTAATAGTTTTCTGCTCAAAATCTGGAGGCTGTTCAACATAGGCTTCTTCTTCTAAATGTCCATTCCAAAATGCACTCTTTACATCCATTTGATATATAGTGAAATTCTTGTGTGCAACTTAAGCAAGAAACATCCTTATTGCTTCCAATCTAGCAACAGGAACAAAGGTTTCATCAAATTCTATTCCTCCCTCTTGGCAATACCCTTTGGCTACCAATCTTGCTTTGTTTCTTACATCAGATTCTTGCTAATTCATCTTATTTCTGAATACCCACTTAGTACCAATAACATTTTGGTGGATAGGCCTCTGAACCAATTCCCATACTTTGTTTCTTTAAAACTGATTCAGCTCTTCCTGCATAGCCTGAATCCAATGTGTGTCTTCCAATGCTTGAGACACATCTTTTAGGTCAGATCCGGGAAATCAAACAAGTAAACATGGCTTCCTGTTGAGCTCGGATCTGGTTCTTACTCCATCTCCAACATTTTCAATGACTACTCGGTGGATGGTCTCTCAGCCATCTCACATCAGGTTGGAGTAAGTCTGCTGGATTCAACCATCTCATATCAGGTTGGAGTAAGTCTGCTGGATTCAGCCATCTCGCTGCTAAGTTGTCTTGAACAACTTCTTCATCATCATTCACTTTGCAAACTTTACAGTTTGTCTCGAGATTCACTATCTCATCTTCATCAGGATTGAGTGCTCTTACATCAAGATCAACATAGGGACTCTTCTCGCATAGTTGGTGATTCTTCTTCTTCTTTCACTAACTCATCTATGTCTTCTTCATTCACATTAGGTTCATAAAAAACTACATGGATAAACTGATGTGAACCGTAGCAACAATTGTGCATACGACCCAAAAACAAGATGTTGTTAACCCAAGATCTTCACTAGTTCGGTTAAATTGGTGGAAACCTCGATGTAGGTCCCAAGGGGTGTAAGTGTAAGGTTTAGAAGGGGGGGTTGAATAAACCTTACCAAATTTTTGATTTAGTCCTTTTAAATATTCGAGTTGATATTACACACCGTGTCCTTGGTGGACACCAATTTAGTTAATCAAGAGAGTAAGTCTTCTCAACAGATTTCGAGTGAGTGATGGAAAGACTTCACTATTAAATCTAAATTAACTCAACTGTGGTTTGTTTTCAGCGGAAGACTTAACACCCTTAAGTTTGGTTAAGTAGAGATTTAGAGCTTGATTTAGTACTTAGAGATTATCTAATGGATAGCAAATATGTCAGCAGAACTAAGCAAATATGATGCAAGAATTAAAGTGCTGAAATGTAAATGACACAATAAGATTTTTATAGAGGTTCGAAGATGGGGTAATTCTTCTACTCCTCTCTTCTCCAACTCCTGGAGGCTTGAGGATTGAGCGTTTGGGACTCGGTCCGGATACAAGTCTTGATCACACAAATGACTTGATCCTTTGGGACTCGATGCCGAGACGCCTTGATCACTCACCGGCTTCTCGTGCGACTCGGCTTTCTTCACAGTAGGCGGTGCCTTGCTACTACAACCCACTTGCTCAAGCTCATTGGTTTTGATCACGAAGCCCTCCAAAAGCTTAAGACTTGGTTCGACCTTGAACCTTCCTACAATCCTTCGTGGAATGTAGACCCCTTGATTCTTCAGTAATTTCCTCCTTCACAGATGAGTGTTGGATTGATGTTCTTCGTAGTGTAGGCTTGAGGATTGAGCGTTTAATAACTTGAGAATATTTCAGGTTACAGTTCTAATAATTGCTTGAATGTTTGTGGTTCTGGTCTCTTATTCTCAGAGTCATTCCTCAGCCTTTTATAGTGATCTTTCAAAAATCTGCCCGTTGAAGAGATAGGCTTATTTTTGAGAGTTACTTGTGGTCGTTGGCTTGTCTTGTTGCGATCCTTGGAATTGCCATTTCCTCGTATGAATAGTTCTTCACCTTTCGAGTTCGACACGGTGTGTAGTGCTTCCCATTGGTTTATTCATTTTGCACGCCTGCCTGGGGGTCGAGCACTTCGAGAAAGGTAGCATGGAGATATTACTTGTTTAGGTAATTCTCTTGATTTCTTTGCAACGGATCCTTTTCGATTATCTCGACTTGATCAGTATTTCCTTGCTTTCCCCAGGTGACTCGTGAGTCGACTTCCAATCATTGGATGACTCTTCCGTCACTTCAACTTGAGACTTGGCTTTACTTGAGTTGTCTTGATCGATACTCCACTCACCGCATCTCACCGCTTCCTTGATAGAGTTCCCGTCTTCTCTTCTTTGCCATACTCAAATGCCTTGCAGTGAGTCTTCCTTCTAGTCTCCATTGTCTTCTTGCATGTTTGGGCATAGCCGACTTAACTCACTTGACCAACCCTATTTATTACAATGAATTTTACAACAAAAATTGGGGTGCCAACTTCCTATTCTAAGTTTTACATGGCATTCATCAAAATCTAAACAATAAATTTCCCAACAATTTCCCCTTTTTGATGATGCCAAAACTTAAACCATTCAAAAATGTAAATAGCAAAGATACATACAGATAGTGTATTCACATAGAATGTATGCGTAGAATCAATCCTTTTATTGATCATAACATTCTTGTTCTTTTATACAATCACAAGGTGTATCGAGCAAACATTTGTCTACACAAAAAAAGAATTTATAGCTTTATTACGTAAGACTTACATAGTATGTATTTACAAAGTAAAATACATGAAGGGGTGGACAACAACACTTCATCTCCTTCGTCTCTCCTTCTTTTCATCTTGTTCAAGATCTTCTGTTCTTCTTCTCTTTTTCTCATCGTCACCGCCGCCTTCTTCTTCTTTTCATATGCCTTCCTCGGCAGCTTCATCTCTTCTTAATCTCTCTTGTCTTTCCTCCCATAGCCGAGTTTGTCTCTTATTTTCTTCTTCTATTCTTTTCGCATACTCAAATTACTTTTAGCCACTTGCAAATTGGCTACTTGGTCAAGACCCCCAAAGAGATCCCTCCTTTCTTGCCTGGATCTACGTACTCAATGTTTTTGGGCGGAGGCCTGGTCTCAAACCTCTTCCTTCACCACACGCTTTTCCTCTACCTCCGGGCGTGTATTGTCTTGGTCTTCTTTCCAAATGAGTGACCAAAGGCAGAGTGATCAGTGAGTGATCGCCGTGAGTCTTTGCTGTCGGCTTCTTCACATAACGTGAGACCCTTTTCCCAAAGACTGGGTCCCAAGCTTGAGCCATAGACATTTTTGCAAAGTATCCTTCGAGATGCGGCGTTTTAAATTCATCAACTGATCGTGGCTCGGTCCCGACATCTCGAGATGGCATAAGTGTCTCTGTCTCTTTGGAATGCCTCCATGTTGTTTCAAGATGTTCATAACTCGGGCATCCATTCTTCTTTCCACTTCCTCCATCCCTGCTTCAATTGTCTTTCTCTTTTCACCATGGATATAGCAGAGTGTTGGAGTGGCGAGAGTCACTGGGAGTTTGTCACGATAATGTCACCGTGACAAGACCTTGTTGGGGGTTTGTGCAATCATCAAGGTCACATCTTTCGATCCTTCTCCTCAACGGACTTCCCTTTCTTTTGTTTTGACACTTCCTCGCTATCTTTGCCTTTTACCGCTTTCCTCCTTTTCACCTTTTAAACTTGATCTCTTTAGCGCTTTAAAGTATTCCTCTTCCCCCTTTTTTGGCATCATCAAAGGAGAGAGAACACCGAAACATACTTGGCAAGTAGGAAGTCGAGCTGGCGATAGCCGAGTTCTCGCCGAGTCTCACAAGCTGCGGTGTATCTTTGCCGCAAATTCACAAACAGAGTAGCGTTGGACTTGGACTCTCTTGAAATTAGCTTCATCTCAGCCATGAGAAGGCTGAATTTTCTATCCATGTTTTCTTCCATACGCGGAGATCACTCTTATTTTGCTCACGCAGCAGCTTTATTTCTGCAGCAAAGTGAGCTTCATGCATGTGCTCAATGTGTTCTCTCAATTTTGTTTTTGCATCAAGATTCTCGGCTCCATACCATACAGCTTGTTGAACAATGTCCTGAAGTATCTAACTTGTTCCACACGCATTGTTTCTTTGTTGCCACCATTCCCCGATTAACTTCGAAGTGTTATGCCTCTCAAGTCGGTAGTAAGGTTGGCATCTCTGTTGTCCATCCGCATGTCCATAGAGGCCTGGTGCCTCTCCATCCGCTTCAATTTCAGCAAATAATGCCTTGAACACCTCCCGAACTTCGATTGTTTCTTCCGTTGCGGTGAGGGCCATGCGGCGTCAAAGTCATAGTCACCGAACGATGGTACCGGAAAATGACAGAGCTGGTCCTGCGGGAAGGCGTGCGAGTTCGTTCTCGACTCTTTCGGGAGGTCGGGTACCTCAAGGAGAAAGGAAATGATTCTGACAGGAATCATCACGGCCAATCGGGGATTTGTTCAATGATGAGAGGTGCGCGTGAAGTTCCTTTTGAGTCGAACCTCGCGGCAGCTTGAGGAGCCTGTGCGGTGGGCGTTGTTTCACTGGGGTCTTTTGTGAAGTGGCCCACTTGCCGAGCCTCGGTCTCAACAGCCTTCGTTGGTCTCAAATGGTTTCTCCAATTGAGTGGACTGGTCCTCGGCCTTATCGAGCGTCATCGGACGATGATGAGATTTCCATTGGTGGCTCATCATCAAAATTGAAACTTTGACGAGTAGTCTTGAGATCGACTTGCTCGCGTCTTTGGGAACATCCGCAGCCGAGTCTTTTGGATCTGTCACGGGGGATGACTCAACTTCTTCGTCGCCTTCGATCCCAAAAAGGTTACATCGGGATTATCTTTGGAATCATGAAGCGCTTATCTCCTTTTTCGATGGATCAATGATAGCAGGAGGGATGTTCTCTACTTGACTTCTTTACCCCTTGAAGTCTCAACCTCCCGTGGGGCTTCATTACCTCCTACAGCTCTCAATCAAAGGAGGCCTTGGACCTCCCTTTCGACAGTGTCACTGTCTTAGGGTCTTCTGTGGTGGCATCCATTGGAGTCTCAACCCCATGGATTGCACTTTCATCGCCCGTAGTTTCAACTCCTGTGGCTGTTCCTTCATGTGCCTCGACCGCATCAACAGCGTCATTAGCCAGAGCGGTTGGCACCTCACCGAGAGACAGTCTCAATCGTCTGAGAGCTTCGTTGATGACAACTTGCTTGGTACTTTGTGGTTGTTTCTTCTCCACTTCGCCTCCTAGATTCGTCGTGGAGTCATCTCGCATCATTCTCCGACCTTGCCGTGGAGGGAGTTTCCCCCGGGCGCACCAGGTGAGTGACTTGGAATGGGGTCACTCGTCTCCAAACTCCCGGCTGTTTCACCGAGTGTTCAACTGTTGGGGGGTGATAAGACACCTTCATTAGGGGTTGGCTCAACTAGGGTCCCCACTAACCCGCTTCATCGCCAATTCCTTAATTCCATCTTCCGAGTGAGCTGGGTAAGTGGTGGCAGAACAACGGTGGCAATTTGTCAACCACTCCCATTGGATCAATTTCACTGTGTTCTAGAGGACTCTCCTGGTCCCTCCATCAATCTTTTTCGTGAAGGATATCGGATTCGTGCAATGCTTGCTTTGCATTTGCAACTTTTCTGTGGTGGCAGCAGTCCTCATCCTCATCACTCAGATAAGACATCGAGGAGATGATGTGTGTGTTGATGGTGCCGTGATAGGGCGATGCCGGCCTTCTCACGTGCCTCGCTCCTCGCTTTCCTTCTTTCCTTCTCTTGTCCTTGAAGATCCGCAAGATATCTCGTGCGCTTTTCTTCATCCAGTTGCTTGGACCACAGTGGTCACTCCAAGGAAGTTCAGCCCTCTTCCTCTTCTATAAATTCGGTCGTTGGAACTGTTCCTTGATCGACTCAATTTCCACTTCCTCCACTCTCGCAGATGATTTTGGATGTCCGGGTAGAGTGGGGATAAGATCATCACATCACTATCACTCTATCGAACAGCTTCTTCTTGTGTCTCAAAGAAATGTGAACTACAATCGTGTCTTGATTTGCCTCACGACGCCTTCAGATTTAGTCAAGTTTCATCAATTATATCCGGGACTCTACTTCTTCAAAGATCTCCTATCTACTCCAACAGTGGATGACTCAAACCCGCTTTCTCAAGCTCGGAGTGCTTGATGATTCTTCTTCGTCGCCTAGTTTGTACTGAGGGATTTCCCGGTTCGAAGAGTTTCTTCTGAGTCTTGGGTGGCGGGGCCGTCTTGGTGTTTCTTTCGAGGAGCCGGCCATCTTGGCTTATCGCTTCTCCTCTTTTTGACGATCGGAGAAGGTATTTGAGAGTCCTTCTCGACCGTCGCTTGGGCAGAGACACGGCCACTGCGGGGCAGTGACTCACCGAGCGGGAGCAGTTTGTTTTTCTTTCTTTGCACGCAGAGAGCGTGATCTTCTTAGCAATGCAGGAGCAGCTTTCTTCTTCTTTGGTGGAGAGGAAACAACAGATCTTCGTGGTCACCGATTCCCCCTCACTCGTGTCGCCTCTCTTGGCGTGGGCTCTCTTCTCAGGCGCCAGAGGTTTGATCTCGAACATCCTCTTGTTTACATGGAACGCCTTTCCATGTGTAAGAGGACTCTTTCACCTCCATCACCGCCAATCACCAGGCCATATCCTAGGGACCCTCCAAATGCACCATCTTCCTTGAAGGATTTCTTTCCGTGAATAGATGACTTTATCCCTTCATCATGAGTTTCAGCGTTCACGTAGAACTGTGCGACCTCCTCCACATAGGTCATCGGATATTCCAACGCCGAAATGATTTCAAATTTCGGCGTTTCCAATTTCTCAGCAATTTTCTTCACTAAGGTGTCGTCGGACCCCTGTTTCACCATTCCGTCGAAATCCACGGTAGACCCGGTGTGGATTTGCTTTCCTAACTTGACAAAATCATAGGTTGGTGCCATTTATCAGGATTTCACCGAAGAAAACTTAGAGGTTGATTTGAAGATAGATAGGGTTTTGAGAGAGTTTTGCCTTTGCTTCTGAAAGAAATGAGCGGTTTTGGTAATATGAGAGAGAGAAGAGGAAAGGCTTAAGTATGGTTTATGAAAGGACGTGCGGGTGGTTTTGAAATGTGATCGAAATCGACGGCTTGGATTTTGCACGCCGATGTAGCATTTAAAGTCTCGTATTTAATGCGACAAAGATTTATATCCAATCATGAGCTTGGTGTGCGGCTTTTGCTCAGTACACGTCATAATTATGCTTTGACGTAATTCTTAAAAACATTCCCGCTTAGTCAAAACGATCATGCGTTTTTGTCACTTTGTTCATAAATGACTCAGCTTTTACCCTTAGTCGGTTTAACTCTTCTTCTCACACGCTCTTTTGTGACTCAAATTGTCCGACTTGGTATGGTCAGTCTTTCCGATCATACCGATTTACTTAATTGCTTTGTGAGTTCAAATCTTTTTCCTGTTTGTGTTCCATTTCTTTTCTTTGATTCTTCCGAGTGTCACCACTCAATTAACCCTAACTCATGCTTGAGTTCTTCAAATCTTGACTCACATAATGGTTTTGTGAAGATGTCACCAATTGTTTATCGGTTGAGATATATTCCAAGATGATGTCCTTCTTTTCAACATGATCTCTTATGAAGTGATATCGACATCGATATGCTTTGTTCTTGAGTGCAACACATGATTTTGAGTGATTGCAATTGCACTTGTGTTATCACACATGATTGGAATTTCTTTTTCCTCAACTTCATAGTCTCTCACCGCTCTCTCATCCATAGGATTTGGGCACAACACCGCCTGCCTATGTATTCTCGCTTCACCAGAGGTGGCTATTGAATTTTGCTTCTTGCTAAACCAGAAATCACTGTTTCCTAGCACTTGACATGTGCCTCGAGGTGCTCTTCCTGTCAACTCGCATCCAAAGATAGTCGAGTCTCGAATAGCCAATTAGCTTGAATCCACCTTCATTTGGATACCATAAGCCAACTTCTCGCTTCCTTTCAAGTATCTCAATATTCTCTTAGTCATTTCGTCATATGGCTCTCTTTTGGAGCAGATTGAAATCTTGCACATACACCTACAAAGAAAAGGTGATGTCCGCCTACTTGCCGTGAGATAGAGCAATGATCCAATAAGTGCTCAGATCTAGTTTGATCTACTGTGCTTGCCATCCGCATCCATGTCCATTTTGATGATGTATTCATTGGTATTTTCACGTAAGACTTCTCCTCCATACCAAATTTCTTCATTAAGTCTCTGTGTATTTTGTTTGACTTATGAAGGTTCCATCCTTCAGTTGTTTCACTTGGAGTCCAAGGAAGAATGTCAGCTCTCCCATCATGCTCATTTCAAATTTACTTTGCATGAGGTTTGAAAATTTTTCACATAGCTCTTTGTTTGTGGATCCAAAAATGATGTCATCCACATATATTTGAACAAGCATACTCTTCTTGTCTTGAATTCAAAAGTGTTCTATCTACTTTTCCTTTTGTGAATCCATTCTCGTTAGAATTGTGACAAGGTGTCATACCATGCTCGGTGCCTGTTTCAATCCATACAGAGCTTTCTTGAGTTTGTATACCTTATCTCCAAGAGTCTTCTGCTCAAATCCTGGAGGTTGTTCAACATACACTTCTTCTTCCAATAGACCATTTAGGAATGCGCTTTTTACATCCATCTGATATACAAAAAAATTCTTGTGAGTCGCATAGGCAAGAAACATCCTTATAGCTTCCAATGTTGCTACAGAGCAAATGTTTCATCAAAATCTATTCCTTCTTCTTGGCAATATCCTTTGGCTACTAGTCTTGCTTTGTTTCTTACCACGTAACCTTCCTCATTCATCTTGTTTCGAATACCCATTTAGTACCAATAACGTTTTGATGGGTGGGTCTTTGAACTAATTCCCATACTCCATTTCTTTCAAACTGATTCACTCTTCTTGCATAGCTTGAATCCAATGTGTGTCATCCAATGCTTGTATCACATCTTTGGGCTCTATTTGCGAGATAAAGCATATGAACATAGCTTCTTGTTGAGTTCGATCTTGTTTTGACACCTTCTCTTATATCTCCAATGACAAGTTCGTGGATGGTCTCTCGGCCATCTTACATCGTTGGAGTAAGTTGGTTGATTCATCGTCTAGCAACTGTGTTGCTTTGATCACTCTCTCGTAGTCACTTAGCCGCAAATTTTCCACTGCTTTTGAGATTTAGCTATCTCATCTTCTTCTCGAGTTTATAATTCCACTTCACTTCAAAGAGGGACTCTTCTCAGATGGTCGGATGATTCAAATTATCACCGACTCTTTCAATGTCTTCTCCATTTACATTTGCTCATCAAATACCACATGAATGGATTCTTCTCGCAACCATAGTCCTTTTGTTGAGTACTGTAGGCTTTGCTTACAAATCGAGTATCCCAAGAAGATACCTTCATCGCTTTAAGATCGAAAGCCTTTAGATTGTCTTTGCCATTGTTGTGGATAAAGCATTTACATCCAAATATTCTAAAATATGCAACATTTGGTTTTCTTCCACCCAAATCTCATAGGAGTCTTTGTCGATGTCCATTTATCATACATCCTGTTTTGAGTGTAGCAGTCGTGTTGATTGCTTCACCAAAATCTTTTTGGTAACCCCGCTTGACTAACATGGTCCTTGCCGCTTCTTTGAGAGTTCTATTCTTCTTTCTTTCGCAACTCCATTCTCACAAGGAGTCCTTGCTACAGATAGTTCATGACCAATACCATTTTCAATACAATATCGAGTTATAATTCCATTGACAAACTCGCTTCCTCTGTCGATCTTATTTTGATAATGGTTTGCTCTTCTCATTTTGAATCCTCTTCATCACCGTGGTAGTTTCAGTAGAGTTTCTTTCTTCTTACACATGTATTTCTTTCCACTTATGCTAGCCGGTTCCACTGGGCCAAATAGATCCATATGCGCAAAGAGATGCAATATTTTTTGAATGATGATTTGATTTGTTTTCCTTCGACATGCGTCACATATACTCTCCTTTCTCAGATAATCGAGTCCGGAAGTCCTTCCACAAGACTACTTCGCAAGCTTGTTAATCGTTTTGAAATTCAGGTGACTCAACTTTTTGTGCCACAACCAACTTGATTCAAATTTTTGCTAGTAGACAGTCTTTGGGTGTAGCGGTTGACCAATCTACTACATACATGTTCTTTTGTCCGCATCCTTGCAACACAACTTCATTCGATTCACTCCTTGATTTGGCATATACCCATGTTAAATCCAACATTATAGCCCTTGTCACGAGTTGATCGATGCTTAGCAAGTTGAAGTTGAGTCCTTCAACATATGCAACATCCGTGATTTCTAATCCATTCCTCTTGATGGATCCAATGCCTCTTATTTCACCTGAGCTTCATTTCCTCCAAATATGACTTTCGCTCCTTTAACTTCCTTGAATTTTGACAGATTTTTCTTGTTTCCTCATATGTCCGGAACAACCAAAGATCCATATACCAGGTTCCTTGGCACTCACTTGCTCCTTGAACCCGCAATCAAGGAAATTAAGTTTTAGGTACCCATACTTGTCCGGGTCCCGAGGGGTTAGAATTGTAAGATGATCCAACCAACTTATAGCCAAATGATTTGACTCTAAGGGGTTGCCATCTATCAGTGCCATAATCATAATTAATCTTGGCAAATTGCTTGGGGATTCTAGGTTCATACAAATTGTCTCTCTTGTCAGTATGCCTCAGTATATGTGTTTTGGCAATCGCCTTTGGGTAATTGTGGTGTCTCCGAGTGTAGTACCTAGGTGCATATGTGTGCTTTGATGAAAGCTCTTATACTTTTGGAATGGCCTTTACTGAGTTCTAGGCCTTTGCCATTTGGGGCTTATATTCCATAAGTCTATGCGATAGTTCACATCATTCCAATCACTTGGCTTGGATATTTTCTACCATTCCCATCATATGTCTTTCTTTTATAGATTTTCTGAGGTTTTTGGTAGCTCTACTTCTTCTTTACAGTATTTTCTTGTTGGAGTTTGCCGAGGAACTCGACCGAATCTCTTCTCACTGCCCTTTCAAATAAGCACTCCACCGGGTCGCTTTCCTTTTCCTTTATAACCAAGGCCAGTTTACTTGTAATTGTGCTTTGGAGTGAATGTGTGTGCAACATTTAGAGTTTTGGATTTTTAGACTCTTCATTGCTTGAAGATCCTTTTTCCAAAATTACTTTTGAAGTTTGGCATATCACGAGGAGTTAAATCTAGGTCCTCTTGTCTCCACATTCTCTTTGACTCATAATAAGATCATCCAATGATTTAGATGCCTTAGTGAATGAGGCAATAACATTTTTGAGGTCATTCTCCTCTTTTCTATGGCAACAATTTCTGCTATTAACTTGGCTTTTTCAAATTTTTTAAACTTTCATTCTCATCACCTATTTGACTTAGAGTACTCGGCCTCCTTAGTCACCGTGAGTTTTGCCTTTGAGTAGGCTGTTTTCCTCATTTAGTAGTGTGTGTGAGGATTGAATGTGTTCAAAATCTTTCATCATTTTGCTTAATGAGTCATAAAGATCAAAAGATGGTGATGAGGTGTGTGTGTCACGCTCACTATCACTAGAATCGAGTTTGATGAGTTGAGTTTACCTCATCTTCTTGGTCAAAGTTGATCTTGTTCTTTGGCCATCAAACGTCGATCGGGCTTCTTCTTCGAGTCACTTAAGTAGTCACCATTGCTCTCCTCAATCACCATGTCTTTTGACTCAAGATTTTCTCGCAGCCAACATTGCCTTTTTCTTTTCTTGTCTTCTTTCTCTCAAGACCTTTCTTTCTTCTTCATTCCCCGTATTTGTTGACTACGGGATATGGGCAACAATGGCATAGTGAATCAAGTTGCCTACAGTTCCAAAGATAGATATTCAGCCTTTTGATCACTCTTTCCATTCTTGGATTGTCACCCTTTGATATTCAAATTTTTGATGATCTGTTTCTCTTGGTTGGCCTATCTTCCCTTGATTTGGAGGAGCCGAGTGTCTTCTCGGAGGATTCGCCTTTGCCTCTCTTGTAGTTCTTATTGAAAAACTTGTTGAACCTTTTTACAAGTAGGGCTATTTTTCCGGGTCAATGACTTCTTTTGACCTCGGCTCTCTTCCCATCTTTAACAATTAGAGCAAATTGCTTGGGGTACATCCTGCCTCTTCCTGGTCTTTTTCTCCTCACCAAACTCGTAGGGTTTGAGGTCCGAGAATAGTTCATGGTTGGATGTCTTTGATAGGTCCATGGAATGTCTTAGTGCCATGACTTTCATTTCCCATTCAAATTGAAGACTTTTTAGATCTTCATACACATTTCTTCTCGTGTATATTCCTTTCCAAGTGCGAGATAGCTCGTTGGTGATTTCTCGTGAACCGAGCATCCAGTTGATCTAGGTTTTCTCCGAGATCATTTTGAAGTTCTCAAATTTACGTACAACCACCGATAATTTGTTTTCTTTGATTTGCTTCCGAGCCTTCACAAATCAATGTTAGCTTGTCCTGCATTTCTTTAGCCGTTTTGCATGATTTGACTTTATTGAACATGGCTTTGTCCAAGGTTTTGTAAAGAATGTCCTTGGCTACATTGTCCAGGTTGTATCTTTTTCTCACATCATTTGTCCATTCAGTTCTTGGTTTTTCAACCATGGCCGGGTCCAGGAGCAACATCCTCTTCGCTTCAACCGCAGCTTTAATAAATCGTGTTCACCTTTAAGATTTGCAAAGGCCCATCCTCTATCACTATCCACATCTCATCATGTAATGCCGATAGATGAGCCAATACGAATTTTCCAATCATCAAATTCTTCAATTGTGAACATAGGGATGCGTGTCAAATTTGCTTCCATGATAATAAATTTTAATGATAAAAAGAGTTTTTGAAAGTTTAAGTACTAAAGCAGACTTTGAAAAGTTTAGAGATCTAGTTTAGTAACCAGTGCGGAAGGCTCAATGAACCAACCGCTCTGATACCACTTGTAGGTCCTAAGGGGGTGTAAGTGTAAGGTTTAGAAGGGGGGTTGAATAAACCTTACCAAATTTTTGATTTAGTCCTTTTAAATATTCGAGTTGATATTACACACCGTGTCCTCGGTGGACACCAATTTAGTTAATCAAGAGAGTAAGTCTTCTCAATGCACTCAAATTTGCCATGATGGAAAGACTCATATTAAGTCTAAATTAACTCAACTGTGGTTTGTTTTCAGCGGAAGACTTAACACCTTTAAGTTTGGTTAAGTAGAGATTTAGAGCTTGATTTAGTACTTAGAGATTATCTAATGGATAGCAAATATGTTAGCATAATTAAACAAATATGATGCAAGAATTAAAGTGCTTTGAAATGTAAATGACACAATAAGATTTTTATAGAGGTTCAAGATGGGGTAATTCTTCTACTCCTCTCTTCTCCAACTCCCCGAGGAATCCACTAGGTATTGATCAAGATACAAAGTGGTAATCCGTATACAAGTCTTGATCACACACCGACTTGATCCTTTGGGACTCGATGCGAGACGCTTTGATCACTCACCGCTTCTCGACGACTCGCCTTCTTCACAGGGCACTGCTTTACACATACCACTTGCTCAAGCTCTTTGGATTTGATCACGAAGCCCTCCAAAAGCTTAAGACTTGGTTCGACCTCGAACCTTCCTACAATCCTTCGTGGAATGTAGACCCCTTGATTCTTTAGTAATTTTCTCTTCAACTGATTGAAGTTATCTTTCCTTCACAGATGAGTGTTGGATTGATGTTCTTCGTAGTGTAGGCTTGATGATTGAGCGTTTAATAACTTGAGAATATTTCAGGTTACAGTTCTAATAATTGCTTGAATGTTTGTGGTTCTGGTCTCTTATTCTCAGAGTCATTCCTCAGCCTTTTATAGTGATCTTTCAAAAATCTGCCCGTTGAAGAGATAGGCTTATTTTTGAGAGTCACTTGTGGTCGTTGGTTTGTCTTGTTGCAGTCCTTGGAATTGCCATTTCCTCGTATGAATTGTTCTTCACCTTTTCGTAGTTCGACACGGTGTAGTGCTTCCCATTGGTTTATTCATTTTGCACGCCCGGGGTGAGCACTTCGAGAAAGGTAGCATGGAGATATTACTTGTTTAGGTAATTCTCTTGATTTCTCGGCAAATGATCCTTTTCATTATCTCGACTTGACCGCATTTCCTTGCTTTCCCCCAGGTGACTCGTGAGTCGCTTCCAATCATTGGATGACTCTTCTCACTTCAACTTGAGACTTGGCTTTACTTGAGTTGTCTTGACCGATACTCCACTCACCGCATCTCGATTGCTCCTTCAAGAGAGTTCCCGTCTTCTCTTCTTTGCCATACTCACTGCCTTGCAAATGAGTCTTCCTTCTAGTCTCCATTGTCTTCTTGCATGTTTGGGCATAGCTGACTTAACTCAGCTTGACCAGCCCTATTTATTACAATGAATTTTACAACAAAAATTGGGGTGTCAACTTTCTATTCTAGGTTTTACATGGCATTCATCAAAATCTAAACAATAAATTTCCCAACACTCGACCCGTTGCTTAGCAAAGCAAATACCTCGGTATGAGAAGACGCCACAAGCAATTATGGATTATTGCCTAATAAGTCAATAATTGCAACAGGAACATAAATCTTGAAGCACTTGGAGAGGACACTCAATATGAGAGTAAGAGAATAATTTTATTGATAACTCCCTCAAAAACAATAAGTGTTCACCCTTACAAAGGGTCCAAACCCTAACCTACCAAGAAGACAACTTAAAACTGAAAAGGAAATAAAACAGAGCCAAAATTCGTATTCCCGGAATGACGCACGGGCTCACGCACGGCTTGTGTGCTGAAATCATGCGTCAGGCCATAGCCACGCACGGGTTTATGCACAGGTCGTGCGTTGGTCCGTGCATCAAGTCATAGGTTCCCAATCGTTTCGGCATCACACACGGACTTCACGCATGGGCGTGCCCCTGGTCGTGCGCCCATGCATGGTCGTGTGCCCCTGCAAAGGTTTTCTTGCGACCCGAATTCAATCCCTGCTCGACCCAAACTTGAAATAACAACTTAAGACGCGGCCCCAAAGGTTTACTTGGCCTCTAAACATCAAAACAACTCAAACAATAATGAAATTACAACTAACTAAGATAAACGAACACAAGACACTAATGAGACTTGATTACAATGTCTTCAAGACGCAAAGTGACTCGTATTCTTGGCATCCTTAGCTTGCTTAGTCTGAGGTGGACTCCAGAATGTCGACGATGCCAATCAACTGGACCACCCGAACTTCTTCCTCTGTCGGCATGCACTCTCGGTCTCTTTCTGCACATTGAGCGCATCCTTGAACTTCCTTGCTCGAGCCCTTGTTATCGGACCAACTGGCACCGTCACTGGGTCCTTCGTCCATGGATTCTCATCATTCCCCTCTTCTTGAGAAGGGTTTGTCCTCAAATCCTAATTGACATCAAATGGACTAAGATCAACAACATTGAAAGAAGCACTAATACCAATCACCCAGTTCGGACACCATCTTCTTACGATGTTTGTTAGCCTGCGGTGTGTGCTGCTCTATTCGTCGTTCGATGTTGAGACTTGCTTTTTCATGTAACTGTTTCACAAAATCAATTTTCTTCTGCCCATCTAAGTTAACATGCTCAGAAACATGTAAAGGTGATAAATCCAAGTTTTAATGTTCTTTTTAATGATAATCCTTAACAACATAGACAAAGTTCTATTGACTACTTCAATTTGACCATCTGTTTGGGGGTGACATGTAGTAGAAAATAATAATTTAGTTCCCAATTTCCCCCTCAAGGTTTTCCAAAAGTAACTTAAAAACTTAGAATCCCTATCAGACACAATGGTTCTAGGCATACCATGCTACCTCACAACCTCTTTAAAGAACAAATCGTCAATCAAAGACGCATTAACAGTTTTATGAAAAGGAATAAAATTTGCCATATTTGAAAAATGATCTACAACAACCAATATAGAATCGGACCCATGTTTAGTTCTCGGAAGCCCTAAAATAAAGTCCATAGGAATATCCACCCAAGGTGTCGTTGGAATAGGTAGGGGCGTGTAAAGTCCCTGATTTTAAACCTGGGATTTAGCTTGCCTACAAGTAACACATCTACTACAATTACGCTCAACATCGCGCTTCATATGTGGCCAATAGAAATGCTCTTGCAAGACTGCTAAAGTTTTGGCTACCTCAAAATGTCCCATAAGACCCCCACCACGTGGTTCTCTCACTAGTAAGTCTCTTAAAGAACATTCAGGAATGCACAATTTATCCTCCCAAAATAGAAAACCATCACGCCTATAAAATTTACCCTTTGCCCCTTTTTCGCATGCAACAAACGACTTAGAGAAATCAAGATCATGGAAGTACAAAATCTTTAATATGTTCAAGATAGTGCATGTCGCTTGATTGTACCGGATGATGTATGGAAATGTCTCAATGAACTCGAGCCAGCGTGCATGTCGCTTGTTCAACTTTTGCTGCCCCTTGAGATACTTTATGGACTCATGATCAGTGTGGATTATGAACTCCTTCGGCCACAAATAGTGCTGCCACGTTTTCAAGGCCTGGACCAAAGCATACAACTCCTTGTTGTACGTCGGATAGTTCAAAGATGCCCCACTCAATTTTTCGCTAAAGAACGCGATCCGCTGCCCCTCTTCCATTAATACGACTCCAATCCCAACTCCAAACACATCACACTCGATCTCAAAGACCTTGGTAAAATTCGGCAATGCTAGCAAAGGCGCATGTGTTAGCCTTTCCTTCAACAACTCAAATGCCTTGTCTTGGGCCTCACCCACTGAAATACAACACTCTTTTTAATAGTTTCCGTCGAAGCTGCCGCGATAGTGCTAAAGTCTCGCACAAACCTCCGATAAAAACTTGCTAGGCCATGAAAACTATGCACTTGACTGACCGACGTAGGCTTAGGCCAGTCCTGGATAGCCTTAATTTTCTCCTCGTCCACTGTAATTCCCCTCGAGCTAAGCACAAACCCCAAGAATATCAACTGCTCAGAACAAAATGTGCACTTCTTAACGTTTGCATATAACTACTCCTTCCTCAACACCTCTAAGACGGCTCGCAAGTGATCCAAATGTTCGCCCAATGATTAACTATAAATGAGAATATCATCAAAGTAAACCACGAAAACTTACCAATAAAAGCTCTGAAAAAATGGTTCATCAGTCTCATAAACGTGCTGGGTGCGTTGGTTAGTCCAAATGGCATGACTAACCACTCATACAAACCATGCTTCGTCTTAAAAGCCACTTTCCACTCATCCCCTTCTCGCATCCGAATCTGATGATACCCGCTCCTCAATTCTATCTTGGAGAAAATGCTAGACCCATGTAGCTCGTCTAACATATCATCCAAGCGAGGTATGGGATGTCGGTACTTAATGGTGATGTTATTAATAGCCCGACAATCAACACACATCCTCCAAGACCCATCTTTCTTCGGAACAAGTAATACCGGAACTGCACATAGACTCATGCTTTCTCGAATAAGTTTCTTACTTAGCAATTCATCAACATGCTGCTGCAATTCTTTAGTTTCCTCCGAATTAGTCTTGTACGCCGGCCGGTTTGGCAGTGATGCCCCCGGAATGAAATCAACCTGATGTTCAATTCCCCGAATAGGTGGTAATCCATCCGGCATCTCGTCTGGAAACACATCCTCGAATTCCTACAACAAAGACAAGACAAAACTAGGCAAATCGGGGTTAAGACTATCAGTAGATAAACAAGCGCCCTTGTAAACCAAGAGTATCATCGAACAACCACTCGTGGTGGCTTTCCTAAGGTCACTCATTTTTGCCATCAAATTTATTTTTCCCTCGTTTCTTACATCATGGCCGTTTTCCCCCCTTTTTGTTTTTCGGCCCTCTCATTAATATTGCTCTCCTTTTTCCCGCCTATCTCTCGAACCTCACTTCCACCCTTAGCCGAACTCTCACTCTTGTTTTCTCTCAAACTCTCCTTTTTCTCGGCTTTACTTTGATTTTTATGCTCACTAGCCAAACTCTCTTTTTCTTTTGCCTCTCCAACTCTTGATTTTACTTGATCCTCATAAATTTCTTTTTGAGTTAAAGGAAGAAGTACAAAATATTTTTGATCATGAATAAGAGTATATTGATTGGTGTAATCATCATGTTGTACCCTCCTATCAAACTTCCATGGCCTACCAGACAGAATGTGCCCCGCCTGTATCGGCACAACATCGCACAACACCTCATCCTTATATCCCCCTATTTGAAATGCTAGTTTCGCCTGCCTACTTATCCGCATGTCCCCACTGTCGCTCAACCACTGCAACTTATAAGGTTGTGGGTGTTTTATCATCGGAATTCCCAATCTCTTCACCAACTTTGTACTCGCTACATTGGTGCAACTCCCACCATCTATAATGACACCACACACCTTTCCATTGACAAAACACCTTGTATGAAAGATGTTTTCTCGCTGGACTCCCTCATCTGACTTAGGCTGAATACTCAGCGCCCTCCGGGACACTAAGGATAACGTCTCCCCCTTCCCCGCCTCTAGAACCTTCGGAATATCCTCCAACTCCGGCATATCACTATAATCCTACTCTCCCGCACTTTCCGACTCCATTTCCCCATTCTCACGCAACACCAACACCCTCTTATTTGGACATTGACTAGCTATATGCCCAAGCCCATGACATTTAAAACATTTAATATCCCTCGTTCGAGCAGTAGAGGGTTCGAATTAACCTGTGGGTTAAGGCTCGGTCGCCTTCCCCTTTGGTCTGCTACCTTAGAATTTTGCTCCTCCTTTTTGTTGGTGTTTGACTTCCATGCATTGGACTTAGAACTCGGTGCTTGTTGGTTGAAATCCCTCCTCTTGAGTTGTTGCTCAACTTTCACCGCCATGTGCACTATCTCCTCAATATTGATACAGTGATGTAGATCGACGGCATCTGCTATAGGAGTATTCAAACCCGCGATAAACCTGGCCATAGTAACCTCCTGATCCTCCTCGATATTGGCCCTCGCCATCAGCATCTCCATCTCCTTGTGATAATCCTCTACACTTTTCGACCCCTGAGTTAACCTCTGCAACCTTTGATAGACACCCCTATAATAGTGATTTGGAACAAAATGACGTCGCATCAAACTCCTCATCTCCTCCCATGTGGAAATAGGCCTCTCGCCACTTCTCCTCCTTGAGACCATTAATTGATCCCACCAAATATTTGCGTATTCCGAAAATTCTGTTGATGCCAATTTCACATTTTTCAACTCAAAATAATTTTGGCAATCGAACACATTCTCAATCTTCCTCTCCCAATCCAAATATGCATCCGGATCACTCTTTCCCTGGAATGAGGGGATTTGCATTTTGATGTTACTCAAATTGCCATCCTTACGTCCCCTATCACCCCTATTTCCGCGCCGACCTCTACCTGGATTGTAATTTTGCTCACTTTCGGAATCAAAATCATCAATGTCATCCATCTACTCCTCTAACTCAAACCTCCTAGGCCTCCGTAACCTAGTAGCAGGCTCATCGATTCACGGCGCCTCTCTGGGATCCCCGTATGTCTCAAACATTATTTTCTTTACCATGTTTGCAATCGCCTCCATATCCAACTTGTTACCCAAATCTGCTGCTTGTCGGTTTTCTTCGGTCATGTTTAAATCACTCCCCTCACGTGTATACGCTCGTGTATCACTCTACTCACTATCTCCAAGTACCCGCACTTTTCACGATTATAAACCAATCAGACAGTCGCAAGTACGCCTCAACACACCAATAAAATTACCAAGCCAACAACGGATCGTAATAAGATGAAATTGAAGACTAGGGTTTATAATTCCGAATTTTCCAGAATTTTTGATTTTTTTTGCACGCGGTTTACGATTCTTTACCCGCCGATTTTCTCGGCAATTCAATTTTTTTGGGATAAAGATTGTTAACACCCCAAACTATTCAGGTTTTTACACTTTGCCATCCGAACTTTGAAAAGTTACAGTTTGAAACCTCAACTTTACAAAATTTTGCACTTTGCATAAATTTCCAAATTTACCCCTGGTTTCATGAAAGCTGGTTTGCATTTTACCATCTAAACTTTAAAGTTGTTGCACTTTGCAACCTAAGTGATAAATTTTATTGCATTTTCTACATTTACTCCCCAAGGTCTTGCGATCCACGAAAATGGTATCAGAGCCTAGGTTTATTAAGAACTTTTAGTTATATTTATTATATTTATGTAATTAACAATTGGTGAGGAGAAATTATTCCAAGAATATGGATCTGGACAATTGTCCAATGTTGGGAAATTTATTGTTTAGATTTTGATGAATGCCATGTAAAACTTAGAATAGGAAGTTGGCACCCCATTTTTTGTTGTAAATCGCATTGTAATAAATAGGGCCGGTCAAGCCGAGTTAAGTCGCCTATGCCCAAACATGCAAGAAGACAATCGAGACTAGTAGGAAGACTCACGCGAGACAACCGAGTTTGGCAAAAGAAGAGAAGACGGAACTCGATCAAGGTGCAAATTTTGAGATGCAATGAGTAAAGCATCACCAAGTCAACTCAAGATAGTCAAGTCTCTAGTTGAAGTGACAAGAGTCATTTAATGATTGGAAGGTGACTCTAAGTCACCTGGGAAAGCAAGGAAATGTAGTCAAGTCGAGATAATCGAAAGAGATCCGTTGCACGTAAATCAAGAGAATTACTTAAACAAGTAATATCTCCATACTACCTTTCTCGAGTGCTCACACATAAGCGTGCAAGGAAATAAACCAATGGGAAGCACTACACCGTGTCGTTGCTCACGAAAAGATGAAGAATAATTCATACGAGGAAGTGGCAATTCCAAGGATCGCAACAAGACAAGCCAACGACCACAAGTGACTTTCAAAAATAAGCCTATCTCTTCAACGGGCAAATTTTTGAAAGATCACTATAAAAGGCCGAGGATGACTCAATGATGGGATTGATTACTCAACCAAAAACATTCAAGCTAATATCCAATCAGAATCAAAATATTCTCAAAATCATTCAAGTTTAATCCTCAAGCCTACACTACGAAGAAAATCAATCCAACACTCACCGTGAAGGAAAGATAGCTTCAATCGCTTGAAGAGGAAACTTTAGAAGAAAAGGGGTCTACATTCCACGAAGGATTGTAGGAAGGTTCAAGGTCGAACCGGTCTCGAGTTTTTGGAGGGCTTCGTGATCAAATCCTAAGAGCTTGAGCAAGTGAGCTTTAGTAGCAAGGCAAAACGCCCTGAAGAAGAAGCCGAGCCGGACGAGAAGCCACCGAGTGACCAAGGCATCTCTGATCGAGTCCCAAAGGATCAAGTCACCGTGTGATCAAGACTTGTATCCGGACTGCTACAACTCAGTATAATTGATCAATACTTAGTGGATTCCTCCAGGAGTTGGAGAAGAGAGGAGTAGAAGAATTACCCCATCTTCGAACCTCTATAAAAACTTATCGTGTCATTTACATTTCAAAGACTTTAATTCCTCGCATCTTATTTGTTTAATTCTCGCTAACATATTTGCTATCCAACCGATAATCTATAAGTACTAAAACCAAGTATTAAATCATTACTAAACCAAACTTAAGGGTGTTAAGTCTTCCGCTAAAAACAAACCACGCTTGAGCTAATTCATCTTAATAAAATTGAGTTATTCTATCAACAAACTCGATCAATGAGTCCATTGAGTGACTAACTCTAATGATTAACTAAATTGGGTACCACCAAGGACACAAACAGATAGTGTCAACTCAATTTTAAAAAGGACCAAAAGTGAAAAGTTGGTAAGGTTTATTCAACCCCTCCCCTTCTAAGCCTTTTACACTCACACCCTTGGACCTACAAGTGGTATCGTGCGGTTGGTTCATTGAGCCTTCCTCACCGGTTACCGAACTAGATCTCCAAACTTTTCAAAGTCCTGTTTTAGTACTTAAGCTTTCAAAACTCCTTTTATCATTAAAAGTTATTATCATGGAAGCAAATTTGACACGTATCCCTATGTTCACAATTGAAGAATTTGATGATTGGAAAATTCGTATCACGAGCTCATCTATCAAAGATTACATGATGAGATGTGGATAGTGATAGAGGATGGGCCACGGCAAATCTTAAAGTGAACACAACCGTAAGAAGAGCTACGATTGAAGGTGAAGAGGATGTTGCCCTAGACCCGGCTATGGTTGAAAAACCAAGAATTGAATGGACAAATGATGACAAAAAAGATACAACCTGACAATGTAGCCAAGGACATCCTTTACAAAACCTTGACAAAGCCAAGTTCAATAAAGTCAAATCATGCAAAATGGCTAAAGAAATCAGGACAAGCTAACATTGATTTGTGAAGGCTCGAGCAAATCAAGGAAAATAAATTATCAAATGGCTGTACAAAAAAATTTGAGAATTTCAAAATGATCGCATGAGAAAACCTGGATCAACCGGATGCTCGGTTCACGTAAAATCACCAACGAGCTATCTCGCACTTGGAAAGGAATATACACGATGAAATGTGTATGAAGATCCTAAAAGTCTCCCGTTGAATGGGAAATGAAGGTCATGGCACTCGAGACATTCCATGGACCTATCAAGACCTCCAACCATGAACTATTCTCGGATCTCAAAGCCTACGAATTTGAGCCGAGAAGAAAAGATCGGAAGAGATAGTTGTACCCAAAACAACTCGCTCTAATTGTTAAGGATGGAAAGAGAGCCGAGGTCAAAGAAGTCATTGATCCGGAAGAAATAACCCGATGGTTAAAAGGTTCAACAAGTTCTTCAATAAGAACTACAAGAGAGGCAAGGGCGAATCTTCCGTAAAGACAGTCACTCCCTCCAAGTCAAGGGAAGATAGGCCAACCAAGAGAACAGATCATCAAAAAGCTGAATATCAAAGGGCCGACAAATCCAAAATGGAAAGAGCCGATCAAAAAGTTGAATATCTATCTGAACCGTAGGCAACCAGGTCACTATGCCATTGATTGTCTTGGAGATAAGGTATACAAACTCAAGAAAGCTCTGTATGGATTGAAACAGGCACCCGGAGCATGGTATGATACTTTGTCACAATTAAGAATCGAGAATGGATTCACAAAAGGAAAAGTAGATAGAACACTTTTGAATCAAGACAAGAAGAGCATACTTTGCTTGTTCAAATATATGTGGATGACATCATTTTTGGATCCACAAACAAAGAGCTATGTGAAAAATTTTCAAACCTCATGCAAAGCAAATTTGAAATGAGCATGATGGGAGAGTCGACATTCTTCCTTGGACTCCAAGTAAAAAAATTTGAAGGATGGAACCTTCATAAGTCAAACAAAATACACCGAGATTTAATGAAGAAATTTAGTATGGAGGAGAAGTCTTCTCGTGAAAATACCAATGAATACATCACCAAAATGGACTTGGATGCATATGGCAAGCCTCAGATCAAACAAGATCACAGAGCACTTATTGGATCATTGCTTTATCTCACAAAGAAAGCGGGCCGGACATCACCTTTGATGTAGGTGTATGTGCGAGATTTCAATCTGCTCCAAAAGAGAGCCATATGATCGCAAAAACTAAGAGGATTTTGAGATATTTGAAAGGAAGCCAAGAAGTTGGTTTATGGTATCCAAAGGAAGGTGGATTCAAGCTAATTGGCTATTCATCTCGACTATCTTTGATGCGAACTTGACAGAAGAAGAGCACTTCGTGCACATGTCAAATGCTTGGAAATAGGCTAATTTCCTGGTTTAGCAAAAAGCAAAATTCAATAGCCACCTCTACAAATTGGTGAAGAGAATACATAGTCATGGTAAATTGTTGCCCAAATCCTATGGATGAGGCAAAGAATCGAGAGACTATGAAGTTGAAGAAAAGGAAATTCCAATCATGTGTGATAACACAAGTGCAATTGCAATCACTCGAATCCTGTTTGCACTCAAGAACAAAGCATATCGATGTTAGATATCACTTTATAAGAGATCATGTTGAAAAGAAGGACATCATCCTGGAATATATTTCAACGATAAACAGCTTGGTTGACATATTCACAAAACCATTATGTGAGTCAAGATTTGAAGAACTCAAGCATGAGTTAGGGTTAATAGAGCTGAGCCGACACTCAGAAGACTTAAAGAAAAGAAATGAAACACAAAAAGAGAAAAAGGACTAAATTCTCAAAATCGGCTAAATGAATCACCATGTCGGAAAGACACTATCTCGAATTAGCCGACAATTTGAAATCATTGAGAGATCCGTGACCAGGAAGAGTTAAATCGGCTAAGGGATAAGCCGAGTCATTTATGAGCAAAGTGACAAAAACGCAAATTTTTACTAAGCGAATGTTTTTAAGAATGACGCGTCGGATAATGATGATGTGTACAAAAAGTCGCATACCAAGCTTATGATTGGATATAAGTCTTTGTCGCATTAAATTCGAGACATTAAATGCTAATCAAATCGGCAAAATCTAAGCCGTTGATTTCGATCACATTTCAAAACCACCCGCACGCCCTTTTAGAAACCATACTTAAACTATTTTCGTCTGCTTTTCTCTCACATATTACCAAAACGTTTCATTTCTATCTCGGAAGCAAAGGCAAAACTCTCTCAAAACCCTATCAATATTCAAATCAACTTCTAAGTTTCTTTTTCGTGAAATATTTGAAAAATGGCATCAACTTATGATTTCGTCAAGCTAGGAAGCAAATCCACACTGGCTCTTGTGGATTTCGAGGGAATGGTCAAACAGGTCCGATGACGCCCTCATAAAGAAAATCGCTGAAAAGCTCGAACGCCTGGCCGAAACCATTTCTCGACGATGGAGTTCTCAATGACCTATGTGGAAGAGGTCGCATAGTTCTACGTGAACGCCGAGATTCACAATAATAAGGGGATCAAATCCTCTCATTCACGGGAAGAAGTTCATCATCTCTCGCCAAGGATCTCGCGTAACACGCCACTACCAAAGGAAGGAGCACCGAGAAATCAATGAAGCCGACGTGAACTTGGCCGCCGCTTGGAAGGAAGTAGCCAAGACCGACTATCTTTGAAAAGATAGTCTACACACCAAAAAGGGCTTCGAAGGAGACTACCACAAATCGTTGGACATAGTTGCCAAATGCATAGACATCAAATTTGGCAAATTTTGATCAATCGTTTCAAAAGCAAAACCGATCGTAATGGCTGCGATCATTGAAGAAAAGCAAGTAAATTGGGTTGAGTTTGTCTACAACGATCTCGCTGTAATGTAGGGAACAAATCCTTCAAGGAGAATGGTGCATTTGGAGGATCCCTAGGATATGGCCTGTGATTGGCCGATCGATGGAGGTGAAAGGAGTCCTCTCTTCGACATGGAAAGGCGTTCCATGTAAACAAGAGAATGTTCGATCAAACCTCTCTCGCGCACAAGAGAGCCCACGCCAAGAGAGCGTGATACAAGTGAGGGGAATCACCACGACCCCAAGATACAAATCGTTTCCTCTCCACCAAAGAAGAAAGCCGCCCGCAATGCTAAGAGAATCGCGCCCCTGCGCAGCCTAAGAAAAACAAATCTTCCCCTCGCAGCCGAGTCGCCGCCTTTCTACGCCGTGTCTCCTACCCCAAAGAAGCGCCGAGAAGGAATCTCAAATACCTTCTCCTCGTCGTCAAAAAAAGAAGAATCGATAAGCCAAGACGGCCTGCTCCTCGAGGAAGAAAACACCAAAGACGCCCCGCCGCCAGACTTAGAAGACACTCTCTCCGAACCAAAAATGCCTCTGCACGAACTAAGAGACGAAGAAGAATCATCAAGCAATCGGAACTTGAAAAACCGGGCAGTCACCCACTCAAAAAACAGACACGAGACTCGCTGGAGAAGTAGAGTCTCTAGATATTATTGATGAAACACAAGTCTGCTGAAGGCGATCAGCAGAGGCAAAATCAAGACCCAGCTGTAGTTCGAACAACCGAGACACAAGAAGTAGCCGAAATCTAACTCGCTGTTGACAGAATCGTATCCCTTCCCGCAATGCGCACGCAAATTTTGGTGAAATGGAGCACCAAAGCTTGCTACCTTCTATCCCGAGAATGAGGGACAGCAAAGAAGAAGTCGAAAGAGATGATGATGTGATGATCCTATCCCCACATTATCCGGACATCCAAAATCGTCTCATGAGAGTGGAGGAAGTGGAAATTGAGTCGATCCAGGAAACGATTTCCAACGGCCTGAGTTTATCGAAGAAGAAGAGGAACGATGAACTTTCTTGGAGTGACCACTGTGGTCCAAGCATTGGATGAAGAAAAATCGCACGTATATCTTTCGGATCTTCAAGGACAATGAGAAGGAGAGACAGTGAGGAAGGCGAGGCACGTGAGAAGGCCAAAGATCCGCCTCTATCACCGACACCCGTAACACACACATCATCTCCTTGACATCTTATCGAGATAGTGATGAGGATCTGGACCCTCTTCCGCCACATAAGAGTTGCAAATGCGCAAGCAATGCACGAATTCAGAATTCTTCATGAGCAAAGAATGATGGAGGGACCAGAGAGTCCTCCAAAACACAAATGAGTTGGACCCAATGGGAGTGGTGCAAAGATATTGCCACATTGTTCCGCCACCACTTCCCCACTCACTCGGAAGAAAGAATTAAAGGAATCGCGATAAAATCGGGTTAGTGGGGACCCAGGTCGAGCCAACCCCTAATGAAGGTGTCTTATCACTCGATGGTGCGCCCGGGGGGGGAAACTCCTCCACCGCAGCAAGGTCGGAGGATGCTGCAGATGACTCCACAACGAATCTAGGAGGCGATGTGGAGAAAGTACAAACACAAAATACACAAAGCAAGTTGCCATCAACGGCTCGATAATTGAGACTATCTCAAATGAGGTGCCAATCGCACGAAGGCTAATGACACCGCTGATGCAACGAGGCACGAGAAGGAATGTACCCTAGGAGTTAACACTGGCGATGAAAGTGCAATCCATGGGGTTGAGAATCCAATGGATGCCACCACAAAGACCCTAAGACAACCGACATCGAAAAGGGAGGTCCAAGGCCTCGATGCAGATTGAGACTGCAGGAGGTAATGAAGGCCAACGGAGGTTGAGACTTCCGGTGTAAAGAAGCTCAAGTAGAGAACATCCCTCCGCTATCATTGATCCATCTCGAAAAGGAGATTAGCGCACTTCACGGCTCCCGGATAATCCCGATGTAACCTTTCGGGATCGGAAGAAGACGATGAAGCCGAGTCATCCCCTCGTGGATCGATCCAAACGACTCAAATTGAGGATGTTCCAACCACGAGCAAGTCTCGACCTCAAGATTACTCGTCAAACTTTCAACTTTGATGATGAGCCATCCATGGAAGTCTCATCATCGTCCGATGACGCTTCCGATAAGGCCGAGGACCAGTCAACTCAATTGAAGAAACCAATTGAGACCGACAGAAGCCGCCGAGACAGTGAGGCTCAACAAGCTGGTCAACTTCACAACAAACCCCAACGCAACAGTCCATCTGCGCATGCTCCCCAAGTCGCAACAGTTCGGCTCCACAGGGCACTTCACGCGCACCACTCATCATTGATCAAATCCCGAGTTGCCCGTGATGATTCCTTTGTAGAAACATTTCCCTTCTCTCTGGAGGTACCCGACCTCCCGAAGAGTCGAAAAAATGATCTCGCGCGCTTCCACTGACATCCCCGTCATTCCATCGATACCATCGTTCAAATGACTATGATTTTGACGCCGCTTGGCCATCACCGCAAAGAGGGAACAACTAAAGTTCGGGAGGTGTTAAAAGCATTATTTGCGAAATTGAATGGTCGAGAGGCACCAGGCCTCGATTGACATGAGATCGATAACAGAGATGCCAACCTTACTGACTTGAGAGGCATAATAGTCGAATCCGGAGTGGTGGCAACAACAAGAAACAATGCGCGTGGAACAAGCTAGATATTTGAACATTGTTCAACAAGTCGCTGATCCGGAGGGGCCGGAACGCTGATGCAAAGACGAAATTGAGAGAACACATTGAGCACATGCATGAATCTCACACTTTGAGATAAAGTTGTTGCGTGAGCAAAATAAGAATGAGCTCCTGCGTATGGAAGAAAACATGGATAGAAAATTCAGCCTTCTTATTCTTTGAGATGAAGTTGCTTAAAGTTGAATCCAATGCTACTCGTTTTGAGTTTCGTGCGGATACACCACAGCGACTCGAAGCGGAACTCGGCTATCGCCAGACTCGACTTCCCTGCTTGCTAGTATGTTTCAGGAGTTCCTCTCTCCTTTGATGATGCCAAAAGGGGGAAGAGGAATACCTTAAAGCGCTAAAGAGATCTCGGTTTAAAAGGAGGAGCAAACATTTGTGAAGGGAAAGACAATTGAGGAAGTTACAAGGAAAAGAAAGGAAAGCCTGTTGAGGGGGAAAAATCGAGAGATGAGACCTTAATGATTGCACAAACCCCTAACAAGGTCTTGTCACAAACTGATATTATCGCATCAAACTCCCAAAGTGACTCGCCACTCCAACACTCTGCCGCATCTATGGTGAAAAGAGAAAGACAGCTTGAAGCGAGGGATGGAGGAAGTGGAAGGAAGGTTGAATGCCCGAGTTATGGACATCTTGAAACAACATGGAGGCATTCCAAAGAGACGAGACACTTATGCCATCTCGGATGTCGGGGCCGAGCCAAGATCGGTTGATGAATTTAAAACGCTCGCATCCTCAAGGATACTTTGCAAACATGTCTATGGCTCAAGCCTGGGACTTATCTTGGGAAAAGGGTCTCACGTTATGTGAAGAAGGCCGACAGCAGAATACTGGCCACTCTCTGGTCACTCACCGGAAAGAAGAAGACCACGACAATACACGCCCGGAGGAAGAGGAAGAAGCGAAAAAACAGTGGAGGAAGAGGTTTTTGACTCCTGGGCCTCTCGCCCAAAAACATTGAGTACATAGATTTAGTCAAGAAAGGAGGGATCTACCGGGCAGGTGTCTTGACCAAGTAGCCAATCTGCAGTGGCTAAAAACAATGTTGAGTATGTGAAAAGAATCGAAGAAGAAAATAAAAGACAAACTCAGGCTATGGGAGGAGAGACAAGAGAGATTAAGAAGAGATGAAGTCGCCCGAAAGGCATATGAAAAGAAGAAGAAGAAGCGGTGAAGATGAGAAAAAGAGAAGAAGACCGTAAGATGACAGAATCAAGAAGATGAAAGAAGTAGGCGGCGAAGGAGATGAAGTGTTCTTTGTCCACCCCTTCATGTATTTTACTATGTAAATACATACTATGTAAGTCTTCTTCGTAATAAATCTATAAATTCTCTATTTTTTGCGTAGACATAAATGTTTGCTTTGATACACCTTGTAAACAGTTGTGTAAAAGAACAAGAATGTTATGATCAATAAAAGGATTGATTCTACGCATATATTCTCTGTGAATGCACTATCCGTATGTATCTCTACTATTTACATTTTGAATGTTTTAAGTTTTGGCATCATCAAAAAGGGGAAATTGTTGGGAAATTTATTGTTTAGATTTTTATGAATGCCATGTAAAACTTAGAATAGGAAGTTGGCACCCCATTTTTTTGTTGTAAACGCATTGTAATAAATAGGGCTGGTCAAGGTGAGTTAAGTCGGACTATGCCCAAACATGCAAGAAGACAACTGGAGACTAGTAGGAAGACTCCGCTGTGAGACAATTTGAGTTTGGCAAAAGAAGAGAAGACGGGAACTCGGGATCAAGGTGCACTGAGATGCAATGAGTAAAGCATCGTCAAGTCAACTCAAGATAGTCAAGTCTCTAGTTGAAGTGACAAGAGTCATTTAATGATTGGAAGGTCGACTCTAAGTCACCTGGGAAAGCAAGGAAATACAAATAAGTCGAGATAACCGAAAAGATCCGTTGCACGTAAATCAAGAGAATTACTTAAACAAGTAATATCTCCATACTACCTTTCTCGAGTGCTCGACCACGAAAGCGTGCAAGGGAAATAAACCAATGGGAAGCACTACACCGTGTCGATTACTCAAAAGTCAAGAATAATTCATACGAGGAAGCAATTCCAAGGATCGCAACAAGACAAGCCAACGACCACAAGTGACTTTCAAAAATAAGCCTATCTCTTCAACGGGCAAATTTTTGAAAGATCACTATAAAAGGCCGAGGATGACTTCGAATGATGGGATTGATTACTCAACCAAAAACATTCAAGCTAATATCTCGAATCAGAATCAAAATATTCTCAAAATCATTCAAGTTTAATCCTCAAGCCTACACTAAGAAAATCAATCCAACACTCACCGTGAAGGAAAGATAGCTTCAATCATTGAAGAGGAAACTTTAGAAGAAAAGGGGTCTACATTCCACGAAGGATTGTAGGAAGGTTCAAGGTCGAACCAGTCTCGAGTTTTTGGAGGGCTTCGTGATCGGATCCTAAGAGCTTGAGCAAGTGAGTCAGAGTTGCAAAGCACCGCCTGTGAAGAAGCCGAGTCGGACGAGAAGCCACCGAGTGACCAAGGCATCTCCAGATCGAGTCCCAAAGGATCAAGTCACCAGTGTGATCAAGACTTGTATCCGGATCACACAACTCAGATATCTTGATCAATACTTAGTGGATTCCTCCAGGAGTTGGAGAAGAGAGGAGTAGAAGAATTACCCCATCTTTGAACCTCTATAAAAACTTATCGTGTCATTTACATTTCAAAGACTTTAATTCCTGCATCTTATTTGTTTAATTCTCACGACATATTTGCTATCCAACAGTGATAATCTCTAAGTACTAAAACCAAGTATTAAATCATTACTAAACCAAACATAAGGGTGTTAAGTCTTCCCGAAAAACAAACCACATTGAGCTAATTCATCTTAATCGAGTTATTCTATCAACACTAAATCGAGTCCTGCGAGTGACTAACTCTCTTGATTAACTAAATTGGCATGTCACCAAGGACACAATCTGTATAGTGTCAACTCGAATTTTAAAAAGGACCAAAAGTGAAAAGTTGGTAAGGTTTATTCAACCCCCCCTTCTAAACCTTACACTCACACCCCTTGGGACCTACAAGTGGTATAACTTTACAAAATTTTGCACTTTGCATAAATTTCCAAATTTACCCCTGGTTTCATGAAAGCTGGTTTGCATTTTACCATCTAAACTTTAAAGTTGTTGCACTTTGCAACCTAAGTGATAAATTTTATTGAATTTTCTACATTTACTCCCCAAGGTCTTGCGATCCACGAAAATGGTATCAGAGCCTAGGTTTATTAAGAACTTTTAGTTATATTTATTATATTTATGTAATTAACAATTGGTGAGGAGAAATTATTCCAAGAATATGGATCTGGACAATTGTCCAAGATGTACACCTTACAGGATTTATCGTCAAATTTTGACGATGTATGCACAAGATCACCAAGACAAGATAGCATATTGGAACCACCAATATGAGAAAAAAGAAATTGCAGTAACTGATTGGGAAACCTTGAGACACTGCGAGAGACAAGCGGCATATTATATGGGTTTCTTTATAGTAAACCAAATATTATATGTCGATTTGATGAATCATCAAGAAGCAGTCCATGAGAATGCCCATCAGAATAATGATTCATGATGGAGTACCAGAGTGGAATGAGATACTTCCGGATACATCTAAGATCTCAAAAGATATTAGGGAAGTCCAAAAGACGGTGCATAATTATGGCAACCGCCATATTCATTTACCTACACAAGTTCATCAGATCCAGAACCAGATGGAGACGATGGTGAAATATCAGAAGGAGACTCTTGCAATCCTTCATGATATTCAGAAACGAGTCAAGAATCTGGATGACAGACCAAGTTTATCCGGAGGAAAGAAACGTATTGATTTCGGGACAGTACCCTATTTACACCAAAAGAGGAAACCAACCGAAGTGGTACGAAACATGACCGATGATGAAAAGCTTATTGCTATCATCAAAGGAAAATCTGTCACAAATTAAAAGTAATGGATATGGAGAAAATGAATCTTAAAGATCTACATGACCTTGCAGAATCCTTCGCAGGATTAGGAATTGTAGATTTAAAGATGAACACAGGAGATGGAACAACTTTGGTTACCTATGACCCACAAGGTAGACCAATTCCACCACCGCCACCAGTAAATCCCAATGTCGCAGAAAGTGCGGGTTCAAATCATGGAACCCAGGAAGAAAGAATGCATTACATTGGAGATTTCACCATAGGGAATGAACCACTTTCAGGAATAGGAGCTCGACCACCTCTTGCGGGAACTCGACAACCTTCTAGAAAGCAAAATGTTTATCAAATGCCTTATGGAAGATCACATCTCGACCCAATACATCCATATGGGTTGATGTTAAATCTGATATCCCATTTTAAAATCGAGAGTTCTCATTGATGAATTGGCATCGCCTATGAGGATTACGGCAAAGTACCCTTGATCTTACGAAGATTCCTTTATTTTACTCCTTGAAATGAGTCTTGAGGATCCGTAAGGATTTCATGGGATATGACCGCAAGTATGAAAAGCGCTGTCATCACAGGACAATCACTAAAAAGAATTGTCGATGATATGGTAAAATTATTGAAAATCCATTTTTTCGCACAGTTACTTTGAGGGATTAGAAGAAGAAAAAAGAAAAAGATAAACAAGCCCTCTATAGCCTCGAGTTACATGATGTTTGTTATATTGACGAATATATCAAATTGTTCACCGAGTATCGGTAGAAGTCGAAGATTGGAGACAGAGAAGCTTCACAACTATTCTTTGCAAAAATTCCAAGGAGAGAAATGCTTATAAGGGAATACAAGGATGCTGCGGATTTAGATACAGTGGCTAGAAGAATGTCTTTCTTAAAGGCCAAGTTATCTGAATGGTGCTACCAAGCAGCACTATACCAAAATTACAAGAGATTACGAGGAATTAATAAACCAGCCTCTATGTTGCGTGGCGATGATATCCCAACAATTTGTGGGAGGTCAACCAAGCGCGTATAAAAAGAAGAATGAGAGAAACCATCCATACCGCCGAAGCAAAGAATAAAAGAAGTAGGTCTTCATGGAGACCTAGAAGGTTCTCAAAACAAAAAGCCCAAAGTTACAAATCGGGGCAAAGACCCGGCACTGCGAGTATATCCTCATCATCGTTCAAATCGGGCAAGTACCAAGTGAACCCCAGAAAGAGAACTTTCAAAGCGAGCTCACACCGAGTTAATGAAAGTTTCAAAGATTGTAATTACTGGACATGTGGAGAAAGAGGACATATCTCAACTGATTATCCAGACAATCAAAAATGAGGAGTCAGACAGTTCGAAGCGACACCAGAAATTGAGGAAGCTATCAACTATCAAGACCTAATACATGTGTATCAATTTGAGGATATCTCCTCGTATGAAAGCATCTATGAAAGAGAGATTTATTCGACGATGGGAAGTGAGTCACTTAATCGTCAGTGAAGAAGAAATTCTTCAAGGACGGTCGATGAGGATATGTCGATTCCTCTCTCATACTACGGTTTCTCATAAGACTCATATGAGAATTATGAAAGAAGATTCAAAGCTTGGATATATGAGGATCTACAATCGGAGCTATGGAAAAGCTTTGGATAAGATTGGCTTTGAATAGAAAACACCAAATTATCCACTGGTAACAACCGGAGAATTTGCCATTCGATGGAGTTTATTGGGAACCTGATCGAGATGCGCTTGGTCCCTTACCGAGAAGTTCAAAGATCAAAATCAAAGTAAAAAGGAAGTTGCAAATACTCTCATGGATTCACATCGGAGCCATAAGATTTATTATTAAAGCAACATTCAAAGAAGGAATAGATTCATAACTCAATCTAGCTATCTTTGACAAGCGAATCTCAAACCTCAAGGATTCATGCCTTGAGCAGCGATTCTGAAATTTGTGTGCGGGAAAATCGCATTTAATGTCTATCCTAGAATTGCATACAATTTGGGAGATCGAGATTTTAACAGAGTCATAACCCTTCATCAAGATGTCAAAAGAGACGATTTGATGAAAGAAAGGAACAGACCCTACTCGATCACATACAAGATATCCTATACTCTCTCGAATACACATCATTCAGAGGTATTCTTGAGAAATGAATTTATTGAAGCCCCAAGAATCTTTGAGGACTTTGCCCGGGTGGTCTTACCAGAAATCGTTGAGTCTCCAACTATCAAGGAGATTGATATGAAAATACAAGATCAACCAGTCTTCAACAAAAGTCGAAGTCTCAGAGTTGAGCCAAGAAGGATGTTTTTCCAACAGATGTAATGATAAGCAGAGCCATTGGGAAGAAAAAGAGACCAAGTACGATTCAACGATCCTGGATGTTTTCAAACCAAAAGAGAGCTGAAATGTCCGAAGATGGCGAGAGGTTGAAGTAATATTCGACATCACTCAAAAGGATAATATTTTTCCTTGTGATGTTTTATATTATCTCCAACAACCAATAGTTGGAAGGTATCAAGGAAGCCTGAAGATATGTGAAATTGGGCTTACTATCACAGGAGTTGCAGGAAAAATCCCAGAGCAATTAATACTGGGAATTGAATTTCTCGAGGATCATAAACCTTGGGCAAGACTACAAGAAGGGATGGAGTTCACAGTGGCTGATAAAAGATACAGAATTAGATGACCACTAATCCATTCTCCATATACATTTCTATTAATGTTATATGCTGAATACAAGGCCGAGTATTTCGCCGCCTATATTGATTTAGGTGTCGGAATATGTACTGCAAAGCCTGATGTTTTTCCTAAAGAAATTGGAGAAGATTTACCAGCTATTGCAGGAAGAGATTTCTCTAAAAGAATTCTTATTCTTAACAGAGGAATTAAACAAGCAGAAATCATGATCGGAGGTGCATGCGGTACCCCATGGTACAAAGTGAAGACGCCACCAATCTATTTCCATGATACATGAGAAGATGTGTTGCTAGGAAACAATTTTCTACAAACATTCAAGCGATTTACACAGGAAAATGAGATCATAAGATCATTGTCCAGAGACTGCGGGAAGCATTTTACAGAAAATTGCCTAATAATTTTTGCAGCAAGCGTGGTAATGAAGCCAAACTTCGGAATCCAAAGATGGCGGATCGAAGAAAATTTGGTGAAACATTATTATCCTATAGACAATTTGGTTCGAACCAAAAGGATAAGAAAATATGGGATAATAACTTGTATTCATTCAGAATACAAGGAGAAGAACGAGTACCTCCAGAGGTAATTGCAAAATTGATGATGAGCCTAGTGGGGAATCCGCAAAGTGATGTTACAATAGAAGAACAAATATCACTTGAAGATATCAAGAAGAAGATCCAAATGAATTATAATGAAGATCCTTTGGCATGGTGGGATAAGAGCGAGCTCAAAGCTTCTTTAAAAGTTAAACCAGTAAAGGAGTACGAGTTCGTGAGATTCAAACCAATCCTTATGAATCAAGAGGATCGTAAGGATATGCAGAAGATACTTAAGGAACATCCGGACCTTTAAGTTAATTTCACCAGGAGTTTCTCCATACAAATGATCCCAGGATTCTTAGTCAGAAACCATGGAGAAATCAAAAGAGGAAAGCCAAGACTTGTTATTAATTACAAGGGGATTAATAACATTTTGGAGTTCGATGGATACTACATCCCAAGCAGAGAACATCTGGTTAACTGCATCAAAGGTGCCAAGATATTCTCAAAGTTCGATTGCAAATCTGGATTTTATCAGATTAAGATGGATCAAAAAAGCAAGAAGTTCACAACTTTCTCCACACCAGAAGGACATTATATTTCGAGCGTGATGCCTATGGGATTGGCTAACGCACCCCAGATATATCAAACGAAGATGGATAATCTCTTCAAAGATTATTTCAGCTTCATGTTCGTACATATCGATGACATTCTGATCGCATCAAAGAACATGAAGGAGCATCTCAGACATTTGGAAATATTTTCAGATGTTTGTCACAAGGAAGGATTAGTGCTTTCGGAGAAGAAGGCATTGATTGCAACAAGACAGATTGAATTCCTCGGAATTGAAATCGATGAATCTGGAATCATCCTACAAAGTCATATTGTAGAAAACATACAGGGATTTCCAGATACGTTGAAAGACAAGAAGCAACTTCAAAGTTTCCTTGGAGTTGTTAATTTTGCTTGGATGTTCATAAACAATCTAGCACATTACGAAGGTGTTTATCCCATTACTTAAAAAGGATGCATTATTCAAATGGGAGGATGAACATCAAGAAGGAATTAAGCAGCTTAAAGAAGTTTGCAAAAAGCTTCCAAAACTTGCAATTTCACAGGTTGAAGATGAACTGGTTCTCTACACAGATGCCAGTGATCATTGGTGGGCAGCTGTTCTTACAAAAGCCACACCATGCAGATATTGCAAGCCGGTCTATTTACGACGGTAAAACTGAAGCAACTCGGTGGCATATCAACGAAAAGAATTCTTTGCATCAAAAGGCTTTCAAAAATGTCCTTTATTTTTACTTGGCTAAAAGTTTATCTTAAAAATTGATAATTCAAGTGTTAAAGCTTTTCAAAAACAAAATTGAATCAAAACCAGAAAAAGCTAGAATACTTAGATGGGAAGTTGAATGTCAATATTATGATTATGATATTGTCATTATAAAATCACATGAAAATGTTCTTGCAAATTTTATAACAAGAGATGGAGGGAATTGAAGCTGATTCCATCCTCACGGCCTCAAGACATCTTGGAGACCAGCTTGAAATGCTACCCCAAGAATTTGATACACTGGTCATCAATGCTGAGTTGGCAAGGAAATTACAAAGGAATGATCGGGACAAAGTAACCAATCGTGATACGAGCATGTGTCCTGGCCTCTTTAGTTGAGAACGACATTTCAAGCGGCCACTCCTCCGGCCGCTAATAAGCAAACGGAGTGTTTAGAGCGCAGGCTCTCCCCAACCCGTAGTGCAGAGGATTCAAGTACCTCTAGCACAAGTCCTAAGTCGGCGAGAAATGTTGGCCTAAGGAAAACCGATACTCTAGAGTCAAATCCCGAGTTATCACATCAAGCAAGCACGTCTGGGGTAAAGGACGAAGAGATCAATCTTAGGCCTATGATGGGCAATTCTAAGGTTGATACTAACGAGATTGAAGTTTCTTCTTCTTGGCAGAATACTGTGCAATTGGGAGAAATCGATCACCAGAAAGGGATATCTCGGAAAAAAACAAAGATCGATATTTAAAAATACCCAAGGGTTTGATGCTTCAAATTCCGCCACAAGAAGTGGAGAGGTGGTATGAGTTTGGGGCTTTGGCCTGGTCAATTAATCTACTTCACCGCCTTCCTCGAAGATCAAGCAATTGCCAAAATGGATCCGAGGGAAGCGATTTACATCTTCAGTCAAATAATGACAAATGAATGAGGGGATACCTGAACTCGTATTTCATAAGTGTAGCTCTAGAGCCCGGCGGAAAAGCGGTCATGAAGCCTTTCATTACATCAAGCTTTCACCGAGGTAAGAAAGAGCCTTCAAAAATATCAAGGAGGCAAATTCTAAAGAAGTACAATTAGCCGCGACCATCACCAAGATCAGCTTACAACAAGAATGGCATGGGGTTATGGGTCTGTCTCATCGAGATGGACAAAGTCAAGTTTCCGCTCAAGTTTTATCAAAATTCAAGAACGGATCATTCCTGTTGAATACTACGACAGAAAAACTTCAAGATTTGCGAAGACCTGTTGAAAAGAAAAGAAATCTTCGTGGGAAAACAAGTTGCGGGAGTAAAGAAACTTGCCGTGAATATTGTAATATGGCTCACATCGGCCATTGGGAACTTTGTCTCCATTCCAATGTCAAAACCAGGAACCGGAATTTACAAAGGATTCCACCAAAAGTCAATCAAAGAAGACCTTACATGGAGAAGACAAGT